>VZRO01003599.1:269047-321537 GCA_013397915.1 Daphoenositta chrysoptera
TTTCTTGTCCTTCCCCCCCCCCCCCCCCCCTTCCCTTTTCTGTTAAAGCAGCCCAATTCTTCCTTGCACAGTGGTAAGAGTTCATCTGATCTTCAGTGCAGGTCTTGGTACAGCACCCACTGCAAAGGCAGGTGCTCTGAATGGATTGCTCTGGCTCCTGACTTGGGATTTTCTCAAGGGCTCTCGTGGTGGCTTTGTGTGCATGGGCACACTGGGGAAAGGCAGCCTCCTTTGGCTGTGCTGCAGACTGAACCCAAAGCCATGAGGGAGCCTAAATGCATTATTTGGCTTCTAGAGGGCAGACACAAGTGGAACCCTATGGCTTTTGCTCGGCTTGGATTTCTAGGGAAGGTATTTTACCTCTATTCAGACGGGAGTGTGCAGACGTATTCTGAGTGCAAGGAACAAATGAGGGAAGGAGGGCTGCCAGGATTTCTCTGACCTGTCACTGGTTTGGCTGTAAGAGCAAGCCAGGGAATAGGTATAAGAGAGGAATAGATGATCTCAGCCTGTTGTCTGGAAATAAAAAACCGAACACTAAAATGCTTTGGTTAGATATAGCCTGTTTCATTAGGTATATAATGTTTCACCCTGTGAAAATGGCAGCAGCTTATTCTGTATACACACAGTTTTACATGTAAGGAGATTATGGCTTCAGAATGGAAGAACTTTCATAATACAGTTTCTCAAAAGCTTTAACAGTGGAAACAACCCCATCAAATTGTTTATAGTGTCATTGTTTACTAGGCAAATACTTTTTTGTGATATGGGTAAAATCTAAGAGTCCAAAAGGCAGGTGGGAGGTTTGAGCGTGGGTGTTACCAGAGGGTCCTGCTGGAGATGGGCTCTGGCACAGCCAGGCAGGGGGATGCGAGGGAGGCTGTCATCCCCTCGGGAATACAGCCTTGCTTTGCTCACCCCATTTGGCTTGAGCTTGCTGAAATACTTGATCTTCAAGATGAGACCAAGCATGAAGAATTTCAGTCTATGAAGAAGCTGTAAAAATGGGGAAAATGGGACATAGAAAGTGAGGTGGGAATGTTTTAAAAGGCCATTTATGGAAGTAGTAGAAATTGCAGTTTACTTCTACCTTTACCTGTCAAGCACACACACAGCATCTGTGCTTAAGACCATCATGCCAAGTATAAGCACAACTATCAAAAGACAGAAGTATGCCACTGGGAAGTTCAGTGCATATTCTTATTATTGATATTTTTAAAATTAAGGAAAAGAAACATAGTAAGAACAAACTTTATACTATATAAAACTGCAGAATTTGTATTTTATATTTTGTTTTTTAAACTATTAACAACGTATTGTTCCACTGAAAATCTAGTTTACCAAGAGTTTCTTCTTAAATAAACTTTATGATCAACAAGGAAGTAAAAAACTTAAGGGAAATAAATACATGTCTTCTGGTCTGAATTAGTCACTGACATAGTCTTCTCTATTATAGTATTTGAAGCAGGAGGGAGTGCTTTAAATACTTCAACCCATTTAACCTTAATTGCTTCGTTTTAATAGACATCTGCTAACTAAAGGAACCAAATTATAGCTTGAATTAGGCCTTACTAATCTTAATTAAAAGCTCTACTTTATAATCAGAAACAGTCTATGTTTAAAACAGTAAGCATTTCTTAAATGGCTTACTTTAAAATACTAAGGCCCTTTTGCTAATAATTGTTTAGACTGAATATGGGTAACCATTATTCTCCTTATATTGCACTTAATTAAAAATATCTCCTCCATGTGGTTTTGTGCAGTCTGCTGCCTGTAAAATTGTTTGACTGGTGGGGGGCAGGATTACTTTACTTTTCCTGTGGTAATTTGAAAACATGTTTCTGCCTTTGTTTTAAAAGTTTTCTAGGGTCACAAGTTACAAGATTAACATGTGAATCAATACAAACATTCGCTTCCTGCATTTGTCTGTCCTCAGGCAAATGCTTGTCAGTCACTTACAACCATTAATAATACACCCTATAATTCATTTAGTTTAACATTGAAACTGTGCTCAGTCACTTGATTATGGTCTCTGCACTCCTTCAGAGACCTAAATTTCAGTATAAATCAAGTCTCTTACATTGGGAGGGAGGCAGGCCCTGGCTCTGTCTGTTAAGCATTTGGTGTATTAACAGAGCTCCTGTGCTTTTCAGGGATGTTTGAAGAGGACAGAGGGTGGATTTCACCTGTCCAAAGGTGGATCTCAGTAGTACAGATCAGCACATTTAAACCATTTGGTTTGCTTTCCCTTTATAGTTGAGGGAGAAAAATTTCCTTCATGCAGTTTGCCTTGCATTATTGTAGACAAAAATAGGTCATATAAATCATATCCTGAAAATAAGAGTCTTCTTTCTGGCACAGATGTGGGCATCTAAAGTGGAGGCATGTAAAGTTGGAAGAGGTGTATCTGGGCAAACAGCCTGCAGCTGAGATTCAAATTCCATTGAAATTAATGAAGAATATTCTGTATTTGTGCTTCAAATTTAACCAGGACATGGGATTTTTAAGCTGCCATGTTACCATTGGATCATTATGCAGTTCATCCTCCCAGTCTCAGTTTTATATTTTAAATTCTTTAAATTTTTTTCTTAGTGCATCCTTCTCAGGAAGCACTGCTAGACTGTGTGATCATACCTTTATTTAATTTGCAATGCTTTTAAGTCAGTGGCTGAATTACTTACTTGCACAAACTAAACACAAATTAAAAGTCCTTTATATGCTATGTCTACTAGACCTTTATGTGCACTTAGGAGAAAATTCCGTAAAAAAGTCACTTGTGCCAGTTATGAAGATGGACAGACCTTCTTGAATGTCAGTTTTGTTTGCCTAATTATCAGATCTTTGGAAATCCCCTAAAGCATTTTTTTAGAATTTCTCCTTGTTGTCCAGTTAGTTTTATGTTCTGTGCTGATGGAATATACAAAGATTTTTAAATTATACCCAGTACAGGAAGCCGAAATCAGGACTCTGTACAGTGGGTGCAAAGAATCTGGTTCGTACCTATGTGTATTTATCTTCTAATATCAGAAGTGTGTAAGCTGGCCAGACCAAGTTTGAGTGAAGATCTGTCTAGCCTGATGTGCAGTGTCTGACAGTGGCCAACAGTGGATGCTTACAGTAGCTTATGAAAAACCCACGAAATGGAAGAATGCAGCTTGAGATTTAAAGACCTCCTGAGGCAGAAATATCATTCAAATCACTGTGTTTAATGACATCTTCAGAATGGGATTGGGAAATAAGGATGTTTGCTTCTCCAGGTGTTCTGCAAACTCACAGTGGTAGACAGGTGATTAGCCATGATCAGAATACTGGGAAAGAATTGTGCAGGAACAGGTAATTGTGTACACCTGTCTCTTTGCAGCCTCCCATCTACTGTGGTTTACCAGGAACCTCACTTTGTGTTTCTCTACATGAGCAAACTCTACAAACCCTAGTTTTTGTCTTGGCAACTAACAGCATCTTCAGAATGATGGGCCTTCACACTTCTTGAGAATGAGACCTCATTAAGGAGAGTCTCAAGTCAGTTGTGAAAAATTAATAGGTACTTTGAAAAGCTTGACCTGGATGTTTGACCTAACTTCAGGTGGCTACACTGTTAAATAAGGTGCTGTGGATAACCCCCCATAACCCTATTATTTCATTTTTGAGTCTTTTACTGAGGCTGAAGTCCTGTATTTTTTATGGGTGAGTTAACTAGTCAGGTCTTGCTGCCCCGTTTTCAATGGATAACCAAGAATGTTGTAATGTGTTCTCTCCTGGGCTTCTGTTTATGTATCTTAGAAATGCTGTGAATATACACCAGAGACAGTTCTAAAACGGGGCTTCTCTAGAAAGATGGGAAGAAGGAAGAAGCATGTGGAATTAATGAAGAACATTTCAAGAAGTGACATCTCAAATCTCTAGTTTTATGTTGGATGTACTGTCCAATTAAACAAAAAAAAAATAAATAAATAAACAAACCCAAACTGTTTATTGGGTTATTAATCAAATATTTAGTCAAGACATTGCTGCATTTTGCTTATCTCTGCATAATAAAATAACATTGTTGTGAAAGGCATCTCATAAGAAATCAGCTACATGAGAGTATTGGAAATAGGTCCACAAGACTAAACAATGATTTATATAAACGTAGTCACTTTTATCTCTCTGCTGTTGGGGAGGAGGTCAGTGCAATTGAACAGCTGGGCTTTCTGTGGTTCATTCTGTCAAAAGCAGATTATTATTTGAATACTGCACAGAAGTTGTAGGCATTTTTTGGTTCTCCTACCTAACATTCTCCCCAGCTTAATGAACAAATATAATTGCTTAAAATTCCCAAAGGAAAATTTCCAGGCTATGAATATGTGCACTCTTCAGTTTACAGCGAGTGTCCATGTTACTATTTCCATATCTGCAGTTTCATTCTTTTTTCATTTAATAGTGTTAATGGAAGCTGTGTGTGCTTTCTAGTATGGGATATTTGGACACGAGTAAAAATGTCAGATTTCATGGCAAAGCTGAAACTGCATATGTTTGTCTTATCTCCATTTCTTGTCCAAACATCAGATGTGAGCACAGCTCATAATTGAAAATATTTGATGATTCACAGGTCAGCAATGGTGTTTTTCAGATTTGAATGTTAAATTTCATCCTTACCACTTTTCCTGGACTTTCCTAACTATGAAACTGGTGTTTGTACAGCTTGCTCTGACCTCATCTAACCCGCACTTACCTCATGTTCTGCAACGATGAGTGTGCGACTTCATTAATTCCTATTCCGGCTATTGCTTACTTCTCTAGTTGTCAAAAAGTCCAGGAAATTTTTTGAGAGTCTGGAAAGGGTAATGATGGTGGAAAAGCCAGCCTGCTACTGTTCACTATCTGTACATTTATGTCCCTGCTGGACAATGGCTACACACCCACAGGTCAAAAACCGAAGGCTACTTACTCACTCTTTGTTAGATTTTCTCTGTGATTATTGGTCTCTGGTGATAAATAGAACTCTGGCTCACAAGACTAATTTCTGCATAGCCTTTTAAAAGACTGAGGAGAGCCTACATCATAATTGATGAACTCTCTTTGTGAATAAAATTTCAGAACTGTCAGCATGTATCAGTAGGATTGGGTTCTCTGTTTCAGGAATAAAATAACTGGAATCCAAAAATTACATAAATGGGGTATTTGTTTGAAAATAAAACCCTTTTGCTTTCATCTACCACAACAACATCTAGGGCTTCTTGTTGATACTGGCCAGGGCCGTGCTTTCAAAAAAATGGATAACATTCAGTCTGTACATCCAGGCAAAACTGCATGGCAGGTACTTTACACACTGTGGAGACAGAATTGTTGTTAAGAAGCTGAGAGAGGCTGTGCCAGAATTCTGAGTTGTGCAGCAAAATTGCCAACTGTTTTGGCATCTTGAAAATAGCTCCACATTTCATGATTGTACAGTTCTGATGGAGACAGCGTTTAGAGCTGTGAACTGTTTTAGACAGTGCTTATGTGTACTCACATTTAGGGTAGAATCATTATTATTATAAGTTTAGTAAGGTTTAACTTACTGAAAGTGAGGTGCTGAAGCACAAATCTGTAAGAAGCTTAAATTTTCATTACAGGAACAAAATGTGACTTGATCATCTTAAACTCTTGAGTAGTAACAAAATTTGTAGCCTGGTAACTTTTGCACCTTCTAGATGGTGCACAGAGATGAAGGGTGGTGGATAAAAATGAGTTCAAGGTTTTTTGCAAGACTATCTCAGATTAAAAAAAGGTGTTGTAAATATTTGATGATTTCTATTTAGTTTAGTCTTCTCAGATATTTGTGAAGTGAATGTACCAAGCTTGTAAATGAGCCATGTAAATGTCTTAATGTAGGGTCATCTCAACTAATTTTACTGTTTGTTTCCTAAAAATACCCACAGCCCTGCAAGGGAACCATGAGCAAAATTATCACCATTATCCTGAAAGCATAAACTAAATACAAATAATGCATCTGTATCTAGGCTGAAGCATTGAAACATTTTTGAAGAAGACTTACAGTAAGTTTTCTTAACACCACAGAAAAGGGAAGGAAAATGAGAAATCCTCAGTACTATCTCCTGGATTTAGAAAGTGTAACGTGAAATGATTAATGTTGGAAATCAGGCAATGTGCTGGCATTACTAGATTACTCTTGCCAGAGGTACTCTGGGGTCTTAATTACCATGAGTGTGAGTGACTTCTGTTTCATTGAGTTTTAATGAATGACCAATACTCTCATTTTTCAGTGCATTCCATGTGTGTTACAACTGTTGTACCATCATGTAGACCCTCCTAGACTGGATAAAAGCTTCTGTAGTTAGAAAAACTGTTTACAGCAAAACTAAACATAATAATTCTAAACCAAAGGAGGATCTGTGTTTTGATGACCCAAGTTACTGCCCAGTCAGCTACATGAGGAGTTATGGCCTTTATCCTTGTGAAGGACTTAAGAGTGGCACTCCTTGTAGGCTGCTCTCTACTCTTCTTTGTAAACCAAAATGCTGAGAGGCCTTCAGTTCATAAGGGATGTTGTTGGGGAATGGTATGAATTTGTCTGTATTCAGGGAACAGGTGGCAAAATAGGAGGCAGAGTTGGTTTCTGGGGCTTCGAAAGTATTGGGTCTGGCAGGGAACACAAATTCATGGCTTCCTTGTGGATCATGTTGAGAAGTAGCCACATGACTTCAGTAAATGTTAAAATGAAAGGCAGCCCTGAACAGGTGATTCCCTCATTGCAGGGCACACCAGCACTGTAATGCAGAGCTGCTCTGCTCGTAGACAGATTACTTGTGTGGGACTGTCCTGCCAGTTTTTGTAGGCTGGCAAAATTAATATCTGATATGTGTTTCATACCGAGTAGGAAGTTTGACCAAGTGGTACAGGATGACAGGAAGCCCTGTATTTTACAAATCTTGCATGATAGTTACATTATAGTTGCATTATATTCCCCAAGTGCTTAACCAGCACAGCAGAGGTGTTCTTAGCCGGGAGTATGCAATAGCCCAAGGACTACTACTAAAGTACAGCTGAGAAAAATGGTTTGAAAAAGTAAGCCTGCTGTCAGAAGATATAAATTTTCTGTATGAGTGTTTCCTCTTCTGCTGGAAAACATACTAGTTCCTCATATCCAGGAGGGTTGAAAACCACTGTTATATAGCCTCTCATATTGTTTTTGATCTTGGCTTTTTCAGCTTGAAATGGAAGTAGTGTCAGTCTGCCAGGGACTAAGGAAGCATGTGCTCTATGATACCAAGAAATCTTCCATTTGACAGTGCATAATCTGCCACTGACTCATTCTGAAATGGGCAAGAAGCCACCTTCTGTTCCCCCACAGAAAGGCCCACATAAGATAATATTCGTTCACTGATAGGTTGTTAAGAAATTTACTTCAGAATGAAGGTTGGGATTTTTTCCCTTTCTCAGTGGACAGACATTTAAAAATGAAATGCAAAGGAAGGTTGGAGATACACAGTCTGAGAATGAGATGCCTGCAGAGTCTGGAAAAAAAGTAGGTAAATTGTATCTGTATCAATGAGCTCATTTCACTACTTAAAACATTCTGCTCAAAATGTATAGGTGCATATTTGAATTTAAAGATACAGGAACAACCTTCTGCCATGGCTTACTGAAACAGCTGTCGTTAGAGTGTATGCTCACCAGCAGTGTTAGTAAGGCACACAGAAATACTCTCCCATTAGGTCTCCAATCCAAGAACTTCGAAGATTCGACGTGGAATCAAACATTTCCCATTATATTAAAAGAGGGAATTGTGGTGGAAAATGGCTGTGATTTAGAAATGGTGGGAAAAATGCTGTCAAATGTCATGTTTCACATTCATAACAGCTTGTGAACAGGAAACCTCTCTGCTTGAGCTTGTCGGGCATAGCAGCTACTAAATAAAGACAGACTCTAAAACTGTTACGTGCTCTGCAGGTATCCATCTTTATTTGGGTATCTCACTTGAGTTCAAAGAACTTGCAGCCAATCTGTTTAAATATCAATTAAGACAAATGTCAAGCTGCTACAAACTCTAATCAAGGGCTCAAGATGCTGAATGCTGGATAACAAGAATTTTGGGTTTATCTAGGAAAAAAAAATTCCATTTACTATAAATGAAGCTGAAATGGTCCCAAAAAAGTTTCCATTGTGCTAGTTGAGATGGCAAATGTCACATAGGGATACTCAGATACAAGAGCAGAAAATACATTGTTCCTTAGGGAAAGAACTCTGCTTAATTACTTTTTTCCATAAATGATTCTAGCTCTCCAAAGCTTTCAGGCACCCAAAAGATACTGTAGGTAAAAAGCTTTGTACAACCCCAATGTTAATGCAGTAGGAAGACTTGCTGATTAAGTAGTCAGAAACTCTAAGGTCCTAAAGTGAAGATCGTTCCATATCACTTATTTGATCTCCTCCCCGTTCCTGCTGCTGGAGTGTTCTGTATGCCACCACACAGAGTATTTAGGTGGCTGGCAAATGACACCAAATGCATGCAGAATCTCAGATTTCAGTTTATGTGTTACCTTTTTCCCAATATTTTTACGTATTCCTTACTTCACTGTACTTTAGTGATAACTTTCCATTGGCAAGGTACGTGTGCATTGAAGGAGCAATACCTGCCTTGAGCACCAGGCATCCTCAGAGAAGGAATCAAAGG
Source organism: Daphoenositta chrysoptera (assembly GCA_013397915.1). NCBI lineage: Eukaryota > Metazoa > Chordata > Aves > Passeriformes > Daphoenositta > Daphoenositta chrysoptera. Next base: position 277,704 of record VZRO01003599.1, read on the forward strand.
GGTAGCTTCTTGTGTCTGTTGTCAGTTTGATTGGCATATCAATGTCCAGCCATTAAAAATGTTCTTCTAACTCTTTGAACTAGGAGTTTAAATAAGGAGGGAAATGTACAGGAAAGAGAGCAGTGACAGGAAATGGAGGAAGGGAAGGTGAATTTAAGAAAAATGTAAGGAAAGGAGTCTCCAGACACTATATTTCTTATTGACGAATGAGGAATGGGATGGTTATTCACCAAAAATGTGAGATATAACCATTCAGCTACTGCAGAAATTTTGGATTTTCTTCATCTATTGCCTTGTTTCATTTACCAATGTGTGAGCTGAGTCAGCTGAAGTCACCTTACAGCACTGGGTGCTTGATACTGTCTAGTCACTGTTGTCTTTAAATGTGACTCTTTAATTCCCTTTCTGTGATGCACAACATTTGAAGATCATTAACTAAAACTGGGAAAGTAGCAAGTGCTAAACACACCTACATTTTCTACAGCAGATAAACTCAGTTCAATTACTTCATCACCTCCTGAGAGAAGGACTTGTGTGTCTGAAAGCTTGTGTGTTTTTCCCCAACCAGTGAGGGTGACTCCTGTAAGGCCATCCTTACTCTGTGTGACTTGAAATTTTGATTCGTGCTTGCTGTACACAGTATAAAATTAGGAAAAAAAATTTCAGAAACAGGGCAAAATATGGATCATCAATAGCTGTCTCTGCACTTCCTTTAAAATTATAAGTTAATAATTGTGGTTAGGGAAAAAATTACCAAACAATATTAAAATAATATTAAATCAAAAAACTATAGAAAATAATAAAGTTATATCTACAGGCAGTGCTAAATGTGATGGCGTCTCATCTGTCTTTCAGATGTATCCTAAATGATTTTAGGCAAAACAGTGCTAAACATGAAACTGTTCACACTTTAAAAATGTGTGTGTTTTTTAACCAGCTGGACGTACCTCTACACAGTTTGGTTTGTATTCCATTTCCTGCCCCCCCCTTCTTTCAGGCAAGTACTTTAGCAAGATATAAAGCATGAGGAACTTTGTGTTTAGCCATCACAGAAGGAAAGGAAACAAAACTGCTACAGAGTACTTGATCTTTTCTGGAAACTGGATGAAATGGCTTCCAGAAAAACAGCACAACAATACCACAGATTGTATCCAAATCATGTCCACTAAGTTGGCATGGCCTTTTCATTTTATTGCTGGTTTAATACTGGGAAATAGGGGCTTGTGACATTTTTGAAGGAAGTTGTAAAATTGATTTTTTTTTTCTTTGTGGACGCACTAATGGGAAAAACATGGGAGAGGCAGTAGCCATAGTGGAAAGGCTCTTGAGGGATTTACACTGAAAAAAACTCATGTTAAACAACGTATTGTACCTGTTCTTTTTCCTTCTCCACTGAGAAACATCCGGCTGCTCTTTCTGAATTTACCCTGTTCCCAGCCTACCCACCCTTGACCTTGCCTCTTAGAGAAGTCCTAATGGCTATCAAATTTTACAGTTTTCTTTGGCACAAGCGTCTTGAAAACATCATGGCAACTTGAAAGCTGTAAAAAGTGCACTCTGTGTTCCTCTGATTCATTAGATTGTAACATTTACAAGGTCATAGCATCTAAAGAATAAAGATGTTAACATTTATGAGTCAAAAAATCGAAGTATCGCAGGAAGGACCAGATATAATAAATAATTTGTTTTAGAGAAAAAGTTATTTAACAAGCTTTTCATGGAAAGAGATTTTCAAAAATGGACTTTTCTCTGAAGGTGAAGCAGTTTTTTGAAGTAGAAATTTGAATGAGTCTTGGTATGTCAATATTTTCTTCATAAAATTTGGATTTGGAGTAGATGCTGAATTCTCGTACCACAAAACACAGATGGAAATGGTATTTTGTAAGGTCAGGTTGAGTGAAATTGATAATTGATAACATTTTCCCACCCAATTACATGGGTCAGGTTTTGCAAATTTTAAGAGTAGAGCTGAGCAGACCTCAAATGTGTGGAAATGTGCTGATGATAAACTCTTTGTGAGAATCTAACATGTTTAGTATTGTTGCTTAGGTTGAGTGTTTCCCAGAGAGCTGAACTTCTGGCAAATTTCACCTGCACTTTACCAGAATGGTCTTTAACCTATGTTGGAGCTTTTTTCCTGGCCTTCAGATCTGGAACTGGTTCCCTTCTTAGGGAAAGTGCCACATGATATGGGAAATAAAAATGCCTTAGGGTCAGGTTGTCCAGTGTGTGATATATATCTGCTGGAAGTATATTAAATGTAGACTCTGCCAAAGAATATATATAAGTATATAAATATTCCCATGGAATTTTTACTTATTTTCATGGCTTTTACAGTCTCAAACCCAGTCATTAAGAAGAATAAGATGCTGATCTGATTGTGATCCAGGACCTGAACTTGTTTGTAATACTTGTCAGTGTGCATGTAACTTCACTTCTGCCTGTTTCCTTTAAAGTAGCGGTGTCAGTGCTATGCTGCTGTTTGTTCTGAATTGGAAATGGGAATAAAAAAATTCAGTGCTGATCCTGTCTCACATACCTCTCTACTGTGAATCCCAGAAAATATGTCTTCCTAGCTTCACTAAGCCAGTGGCAATAAAGCCTTGTGACTTCTGTAGGATTGGGATTTCATCTCAGGCTATTTCACCTTTGGATGTTACAAGGTCACTTTCTTTCAGAAGCATCTGAGATCATGATTACGTAAAGCAATGCAATGAGGAAGACAGTTCTGCACTGTCACTTTGTTCTTAGTTGTGTAGGAGTTACAACCTAGAGGTGGGCCTTTTTTCCTGTATTTTTCTGTGGAAATGAGGATAGTGCACTAGCCCTACGAGGAGCAGTGACCAAAACTCGATAAATAATAAATATAATTTTTGAAAGCTTTTAGGAGGGAAGCCACAACAGTGAAAAATACTGCCACATGGAAATATGGACTCCAGCATCTTGCCATGTTCTTTGCTGCATAATAGTTGGGGATAAGCAGGCAAGATGCTGCTGTTGCAGAACTGTAGGATGACATTTTTTAGCAGAAGACAACTGATAAAAGAGAATTTTGCATCTGGTATGCTTTGTCCTCTGTAGGGGCTAGCAGCAACCTCTCTTCAAGCAAGAAGATAAAACACAGTTTCTTTCCGGTCAGGTTTGTAAGGACAGTGTTATTTACTGTCTCCATAGTGCCTTTTTGGCAGTATTGTGTTTAAAGCAATTAGATAAAGGGAGATGAATATCAAAATATTTTTTCTTTAGATACTGAAGAAATACGTGGCTTTATCTATCAATATGTACTTAAAAGATTTTAATATTTCTTTTTCTAGTTATTTAATGGATCCAGCTTCTTTATGAGATATTCCACATCTGCAGAAGATACCTCCACCATCACTTTCGTTTGTGGTTCTCTAAATTAAAAGTTGATGTGGGCAGACAGCTTTCTTTGGCTATTTATTTTGAAATGTCCAAGCACATAAATTTCTCCTTTCAAAGTCAATTGAAGTCTTTGTTTACTAAATTAGCTCCAGATCTTGCCCTTATATTACTAGTCAAGAAATACTTTAAAATGGACACAGATTTTATTCAATCCTACGCCTATTTTGAACATGTTCTGTTGCATTGTGAGTGTTGGGACTGTGGCCTTGACAGATGCCAAGATAAAAATTGTATCGATGTACACTTTCCTGTTTTCTATAGAAATCTGTGGAATTCAGCACTAAACACGGAATTTGGCTCATTGACTTCCAGGCCTCAGTCATTCTTCCTTTTGCATGTTAATAGCCATAAGGCTTCTTGTGACAGTTTAGCTGTGACACTCATCCAAAATCCATCAATTCCATGCAGACATTTGCTTTGATTTCAGTAGCTGTGCCCATAATGATCTGTTGCTGTGCTAACAAAGTTTGTTGCATGTGTTTTAGTGATTTTTGGATGTTCAGGAACTTAATTAATTGCAACTGGTGCAATGAAGAGTGGGAATTAATTTTTCTGGAGGTAGACTTCTTACTTTCTTGGCATAAATTCTGTGCCACCTTCCAGGAAAGCTGCTTACTGCTTGGAAAAGATGGTTAGCACGCAGTAAATTTCATGACACTGCTGAAAATGTTTAGACAAAGTGGGAACCAGCCATTTTGCAACTTCCTCACTGTTTTACAGTTTGGTTTGTCTTGTGGACATTAGTTATTGCATGCTGATGTGTCTTCTATTCTCTGCTGAAACAGAAAGCTGAAATGCTGTGATATGGGAAGCAGAAGAGTTTGATTCTTGTTTTATTTTGAACATTTTTTTATATGTGCTTCTGGAAGAGTTGCTTCTCTGCAGGGTGGCCTTGTCAGGCTTGTGAGAGTTCCATCTCTTTGTGGCAGAATACACAAATTTAAAAAATGCTGGGGGAGGATCAGTTTCACCTCTAGTAATGAAAGAAGAATCAACCCCATTATGTATAAGGGAAATACAAGTCCCATCAGACTAAAAACAATAAGGCCATTTAAAGAAGACAAATTCAAATTCTCTTCCTATGACTGAAATACAAGGACTTTAAATTACAGCACATCCACATGGTAACACATCCTCACATTTTCTCAGATACTTGTCTTAGGTTTTTTTAAAAAGTTCTTGGTTGCTTGCATTGCATAATAACTGTGATCTCATAGAATGGATGTTCTTTAAGTAGCACTGCTGCTCCTTGAAGAGGGCAGTAGCAGACCATGGCTGTGTTCCCTAGGACTGTGGTAAAAGAGTTATTTCCAGACTGTAACAAAAAGATTCACGTCTTTTTTCCAGAAGGAATTATGATGGAGTTTCCAAGCCTCTTTCACCTTGGTAAATAGCTGAACCACTACATTTACTAGTACACCCAAGAAAGAAGTCCCTCTTAATCTCTTTTTTCTGATCATTTTTTACTTTAAAACTCTTCAAACAAGCAGTGGATTTTTGAGATTTTTATGAACTCATTCCAGAAAGAGATGATGAAAATTATTTTGCCAGCATCTGAGGATGTGTTTGTTTCCATCCAGCCCCAGGATTGGGAGTTGCTGTCTCTTTTGAATACGCAAAGCTCAAATAGGTTCTTGGCAGGTTGTGTCACTACTACAAATGGCCCTACACGTTCTTAATCATTTTGGTGCATTTAATTCTTGTCTGAGACTCCCATGATTCCTGCCATTGTAGTACCACATGAAATTAATTTCTCTTGGAAAGGAATTTGCAATACTCTTTTAAGGTGATTTCTTCACTAAACACCCAGAGAGTTCCCCATCTGAACAACCAGAATTTAGAGATTGAAAACTTTATAAGTATTTTGCCACTGTAAATAAAACTTTCGTTTTGCCTTTGAGAAACCTTGCATATTCATCAGTAGATGCACCTACATCCATTACAATTTCATGGTTGGATACCTACATTTATTTTTTTCCTCTTGGTTTTGGTTTTTGTCATGGTAATTCCTTCATGATGAAAGACAATATTAAGTGACCAAATGCTAAAAATGTTAAGGCTAGTTGAAGCTACAAAATGAGCAGGGAAAGCTTAATTTCTCAGTTAGAGGTGTTTAGAGTTGAGATTTTTATTAGCACCCAATTCTGTCAATTACAGGAAAAAAATACTAGGATATGACTTAATCAAAAGGAAATGAACACAGATGGCCCCTGCAAATTTTGAGGTTTGCAACAGACAAAATGAAGGGCAAGCCTGCAGGTTTTATGTGGTTGAATGTACTCCTATTACTTTCACTCTATATGAAACTTACTAAGGAAGCCAAATTCTGGCATGTCAGATGTAACACTCTGTCCATAAATTATATTTGTTCTACACAGAGGCATTCTTTAAAGATTGCCTTCCTCCAGGTTTAAGAGAAGACAAGATGGAGTGGTGGTCACATTGTTTGCATTTCTCTTGGCAGCTGGAGCTTCAAAAATGTCCAACATTTGGACTTCGCAAGCTTTGTGCATGTTTTTGTGAGGTTTTCTTGTTGTTTTTTTGGTTGGTGTTTTTGCGGGGGAGCGAGGGGCTGGGGTTTTTATGGGGTGTTTTTATGTTGGGTTTTTTTGTTTTTTTTTTTGGAAGTTAGGAATTCCAAATTCACCAGTCTTAGTCCCATATTTTTTGCTAGCAATACTGTAGATAGAAGTTGTGATCAGCCTGCCAGGTGACGTTTTTAAATAGTGTGGGTTTTGGAGTGGAAGAAACACCAGAAAACCCACAACATAGGTTAGAAAAGGATTTAGAATGTTTGGTTCCAGTTCTAGTTTTGTACAGCTATTGGGGTGCAAAAGGGACAAATAATTTTCTAATCCTTTTGCAATATTCGTTTTGACTTGAACTCCTAAGAGAACAAGGTGAAAAGAATCTGTTTCTTTTGCTGTTTTTGTTGTTTCTGTATCTGTTGCATTATCCTTTCTGTAACTTGAGTGTTTGTATTGCATCCTCACTTTGTGCTGCTAATCACAAGACAGCTTTTTAGAAATAAGTATTATATAAGGAGCAGTCATTCAAAAGGCTTCACATTTCTTTGATTTTTATTTTTTGTCCCTTTTGAAGGCTCTCCCACTGCTTATTTAAACAAGTAGTCCTGTTTGATTCATTGTTTGGAAAAAAAAAGGAATTAATTGATCAACCCTTGGCAGTCTGATGCTGAGGAATGTAACAGGTGATAACAGCTTCTTCTGAATTCCCTCTTCTGAAAAGACTCATTGCTGGATAAAAGTTGAGAACAAACCTTAAAATGGAGATGCCATTTTTTCTGAGCTTTCTGAGGGGACCACCTGGCATGCCTGACATCAAAATCATGTTAGATGCTTTTTGAGTATTGGCTTGTTCTGTTAAAACATGGCATTACTGTAGAGCTCTATTCTTGTCCCTGTAGCCTGCAGAGAATGATAGGAAGTTTCTGGAAATATTAATGAATGGTTATGGAAGCTGCAAATATCTGCTGAGTGGAAACCAGACTGTAACATTTTGGGATTATGCTCCCAGGCACATGGGGTTGTGGCCTCATGAGAGCAGCTTCTCAGAGACTGCATTGCAAGCTGTTTGGAATGAGCACTTGACTTGCTGGTTCTTGTTTTCAAGAAAAATCACAGATGTCTCTTTTTGCTGTCATACTGGACTTGAAAGGTAGGGCACAACCACAGGCTGTGCTGAGTGGGCACTTGCACAACTAATGGATGGAAATCGTTAGTAAAAGATGAGAACCTTCTGAAAAAGAGCAGTGCTTTAAAGACTGGGAAATTTACCTTTAAGCAGCAGGTTGTATTTTTGGTTGGAAGATCCTTTCTCCAGCTTCTTATTTCTGTTATTGCTGTGGTGCCAAATGCTGAGTTACTAAATAGCCAATTGGTTTTGCAGATAAAGCCAAATCTGTAATTCCCTTTTCAAGCTGTGAGGAGATTGTAGAAGGGGGATTTCAGAGCTGTTGGAGGCAGGTGGATGGAGACTCGGAGAATTCTGAGTTTAAGGTAGATTTTTGGAAGAGGCCAACATGAGGGGGAAGGCTTGCAACAGAACTTGGAAGAAGCCTGTCCTTGCTCTCACAGGTTGTGTGAGGAGGGACAAACCTGGCCGTCCTCAATCCAGCAGCCAGAAGTGCTGGAATCACTGAGTGGCTGAGTCTGAGCTGGCTCTTCAGAGGAGCCTGTTCTTCCCCAAACCACCTTGCTCTCTTGGGATTGCATCTGGGTGTGATACCAGCCAGCAAAAGCTTTTCATGGAGTACTTTTAAAAGTGGAAAAAAAAAAAAGCAAGTCTGTGTGAACAAGAACCTAATTCAGAAATATGTCAATGACCTCTGCAATGGAAGGCACATTTGAAATGTAATGCTGGGATAGCTCTGATATACCAACAGTTTGTTTTCTAAAAGGTTTATCTGTTTATCATGTGCTGCCTAACTTAGGGAGAGTAGCTGTGGTTTTTGGTCTAGCACACCACAAATTTAGACCTGATACTGATCAAGCCATGAGGTTATCTTTAATTATTTATGTATTTTTAGTTTGTTGAGATGCACCACTGAATTATTCACAGGAGTGACTGTGATACTGATGTTCCATGTATGAGCAAAAATACAGTCTGTAAAAAGAAGAAAGTCTGCATTTTCTAGAATGAGTGAAGAAGTGATTTATTTGTAGGAGGAAGGGAAGATCATGACAGGATTGTTTGTAGTTGAAGCAGAATCTGTCTCTCATCTTTTATGATCCTCTTTCAGATAGACACCAGTGTGAAAAACCCCAAACAACTCTATCGTATCTTCTGAGAATAAAATACTGGACTTTTTGTGGTTCTTGTTGTACATGGATTAATACAGGAAATTATAGTTTATTTGTTATAAGAGGCATACTTTTGTCTCATGCCTATTAATAGCATGCTACACATAGTTGTTACAGGTCAAAGGTTTCACTCATTCTCTACTTGATTATTTTGAAGCCAGAGAATAAAAACTACATTTTAAATACAAAAAGTGTACCAAAATCAAATGTTCCTTTTTTATTTTTGACAACTTATCATTGTTTACTGTGATGATGCTCCAGTTATTTTGTGAAGGAGTGTTCTGTACATTGGCTTGATGCTTTTCAGAGAAATATGACCCTGATATGTGTTTGATGAAGTCACCAACATGAGCCTAAAAGAAAGATTAGGGATATGCATATATTCAAAAAACATGCTCAGTTGGAGAAATTTTTCTGTACTGTTAGAATTCTCTTTTTACAAAAGCTTCTTTTTCCTCCTCTTGTGTTTTAGATATCGATGAGTGTGAAAATGACTTCTACAATGGGGGTTGTGTCCACGAGTGTATCAACATTCCAGGCAACTACAGGTGTACGTGCTATGATGGGTTCATGTTAGCCCATGATGGCCACAACTGTCTTGGTAAGTAGTGAATGCTGGCAAGAAACTTTAATTTCATGGCTGTGGCAAGAAGGCCTGGTCTGTTTTCTGCATTTTATCATCTGGCATGTCTTCAGTAAAGACTTGCTCCAGGTCACAGTAAATAAATTCAAACCTGTGTGTTGACTCCTGTGTGGTTTAGGTCAGACCCTTGCAGCTGTCACTCTTAATTGTGACATGCTCAAAGCAGTATGCCCATGTTTAATATTTCTGAGGAAAACCCTGACCCCCAAACCTTGTGCTGAATGCTTGGGCTTCTCTTTTAAGAAAAGTAATCTGTTAAATATATTAAATATACTAAGATATATTTTGTCTGTTTCTTCCAACTTCTGTAATCCCAGTATCTTTAGAGCTTGCCCTCCCCTTTATTTCCTTTGCAGGAAATACAGTTTTAGGATATGATGTATGAACATAAATTACAGAATTTAAAAGTGCAAGTAAGTGAGGAAGGAATACTTGGACATTGAAACATGGCAGAAGAAACAGGGCAGTAATCAGTAATAAGTGGAGGGACACTGTCTGCTGACTGTGCAAAGCCCAAAGGGCAGGATCATCTTTGCTTTAGCAGTCTGAGGATTTGGGGATCTGTATATTTGATTCATGGCCATTACTCTGATTTAAATAGGTTTAGTTTGTCCTGGAAGCTACAGAAGTATATGTTTTTGTTTTGAAATTTCTTCACTCCAGTTACCTGGAAGTGAACCTAGTGAACCATTGCTATGTCCAGTTTCCCATAGCTGCTTACTTGTTGGTCTTTCTTTGTTAAATTCTGGTGCTTGAGAATATGTTTCTCAGTATTCCCAATAGAAATGCAATGACCATGCTTTGGTACAGTCCTAAGTTAATTTCAAGGTGATGTTTATAAAACAGTGTGTAAGAGGGATGGTTTTTCTGTGTCAGCAGCAGCTCTACTTTTGTAAAAACTGAGATATTTGCAGTGAAAGTGAAGAAATGAGGCGACGGACTAGAAATATTGAAGTCCAGTATCACCAGTCTGCACTAACAGAAGCTATGAAAGAACTAGAATTTCAGGGCAAGGATTTGATTAGCCTTTCAGTAGATGTATTTTGTACTGCATTTATTTTCAAAGAGTAATATTTGTTCAGATGGGTCATATATCCTGACCATTGACAGGAGTTTGACTCAAACTTCCAAATTTCATTTGTTATAGAACAGACTAAATAGATTTATTTGCCTCAGCCTGAGGTGGTCAAATGATTAATGGTGCAAGAATTATTTCCTATACAAAGAGCAGCCAGACATTAATTTAAAAAACAAAAACTCTATTTATTCTAATATTCATAAATTCTTACTAAAACAGGACACAAACATAATCAAATAGTTCAACTATTTGGAATTCAAATAACTGTGCATATGTGTTGTTTCAAACAGCTTGCCAGTTTCAACTTTGTCCAAACAACTCCCAGTATAGTAGGGAAAAAAACCTTTTGAAGAATGAACAGCAAAAGGAGTGACCTGATCAAGGATGAGCCATTGAGGAGAGCTATCGAATTTTTTTGGGCCTGCTGTCTGTGTTATTGCTCTCTGGTCATTAAATGTAGAGGCTAAATCTACAGAGATAGTCACATTATTAATTATATTTTCATTCATTTCTATTCAGCCACTTGGTTTTTTGTGGGTGGTTTGCTTTTCTTTTTAATTAAAAAAAAAAATGCCAACTATAATATAAACAGGAGACTACAGTGGGAATAATAGCAAAGAGCTCCCTTTCTCCCAATGTACAACCTTAGGACAATGAAAGACGTCACAATTGTCTTTCTAATTTTGAGACCATGGACTAGGGAGGTCTGCAACTAATGAATTGTCTTTAGCATGTCTTAGAAAAGAGTCTGCTTTTACTTACAGGCACTGAAAAGGGAATCAAGGCACATTCCCTCTTCCTTCATTCTTTAAAATTTGAGTGAGTTTACTGAGGACCAATATGTCTGGTTGTAAGGTTTTAAACTGAAGCTTTTAATTGAGACAGTGACCATGCCAGTCTTGCTATGACTGCTTGTTGTGTGCTGACTCAGATTTGGAACTCCACTGCTAGAAAAGAAAGAACTCTTTTTTGGATGGTATTTCTCTGCCATTATTTGCACCCCACCTACTTGCTGGCATTATCAGTTATACTGAGTGTTGTGATGGCCTAGTTGTTCCCATTAGTAGAGTATGAGTTTTTAAAAAGGAGGACATTCTAATCCCTTCCCTTCTTGACCAGCTTTATTTCCCTTCTCTTATGCTACAATGAATGTGTAAATGCAGTTGGCTGATTTAAGAGGTTGCAGTGAGGCCTCAAATCAAAAACAAACCCTGTATTTATGCATACAAATTTAAATTGGGATGTCTAGAGCATTTGGGAAATTGTTTTGCTTATTCCAAAGACTTTCTTTTGCACCATGATGAAATTAGACATTGAAAGGAATTAAAGTTTTGGTGAGTCCATTGGTTTCCATCTGTTCTTGCTTTTTGAGAAATCACTTATTTTTCATGGATTTTATTGAGACAAAGAATGCTTCACAATTTCACTTTTCAATGCATTCTTGTAATGACCAAGATTGCTTCAGAATTTCTGCATGTCTTGTTTGACATCAGGATTTCTACATATCTTGCTTGACAGAAGTCTCTGCAAAATCTTAAGCCATCCCTTCTTGACAGATTCCTTTATAAATCTTCACCGAATGTCTTTCTAGTAACATCAGTACAGCAAGATGATTAAAATCTTCTTTATAAATAGCAAACTTGGAGTATTCAATTACAGCAGATGCTGTGGACAAGTTAAGAGCTCCTTCCTTCCTTCCTACCTTCCTTCCTTCCTTCCTGCAACTCAACTGCTTCCTAGTTCATGTTTTTGTTGAGGAGTTTCTCAAATATAACGTGGAATGACTCCACATGGGATTCAAAGCTGATGATATGCTTGTCTACCTAAATTTTTTTTTTTTTGCACTCCCCTGAAATAGCAGTCTTTTTTTTCTCAAAAATTGCTCTAAGTTCTGCTCAGTGGATGCAAGACTAGTATTTGGTCTCATACAATAGGTTTGAAATATCATTGCCCTTCTTGTACATGAAATACCTGTCTAGGGGGTTTTATAATGCTTATCTCTTCTGACATACGAATAGCTATGACCTGCTCTCATCTCTCCATTTTGTGTGTTGGTTGCAGGTTTTTTTTCATATTTTCTTTCTCCTTAGGTCTGATTTGTGATTATCACTTTTTTAATATGGAATAAGCATTGCTTTTTGCATAAGCACTTCTTGCTGCCAGGCTGCACACATCCTAACTCTTCCTTTTTGTAAAGATTAGGATAGGTTCCGTGAAGTCCTCTGCTTTTCATGTGTTCTCTCATTAGTAAGCATACTAAAGATGGTTGCAAACTGTTCTTAGAAGGTATCAAAAAAGATGCAAAGCAGCATGGACAAAAAAAATGTGTTGTATTCAGAGACATACTTTATTGTAGGTTTTTCTGTGGTATTATTTGCTGTAGGAACATACATTAATACCTTGTAAATACTAATAAATTTGTCCTCAGACAGTCCTGTAAGGAAAGGAAATATAATTTCTATTTTTTTATAGATTAGTAACTAGGGCAAACAGATTAAGTTACTTCTCAGTCTTCACACAAGGTATCTCGATGTCTGCACCATAAGCAAGAATAGAATCCTTACCCTTCTGTATCCCTGCTTTTATTTCAAATAGTCTGTGTAGCCTTGGTTTCTCTTACAGAAAAATAACAATTACTAAATTTGGGCATCTGTAATACAATATCTCAATCGATTCTTTTGTATGTCAGACCTCCTGAAGCTTACTATAGAAGTAGGGTTTCATAATTCTGTATAGTTTATGGTTCCTCAGCAGTTAATTCTTTATCTGCCTGAGAAGAATCCTGGGAAGCAGCGGGAAATTCTGGTTAGAAATCAGGACAGAAATGCAATTCCTGGTGTGCAAGATAGGTTCCATGGAACTCTCTGCAGGAGCTGAGCGGACACAAGTGTGGCAGACACAAGCACAGCGTCAGCTGTGAATTGAATAGCAAAGTCCTGGCTATGTCCACAACCTTGTAGGTGTGCTTGGGGCAGGAAGGGCTGATTTTCCAGCGTGAATAATGGAAATTAGCTTTTTATTTGTCTGTTCTCAGATGGTACTTTGCATCTCTTGACAGAGTGACTAAGTCACATGGAAACCCTTGTGGGAAAGGAGAGGTGGCACTTTCCCTGGAGCAGCTGAACCTGCTCCAGGAGTGGTATTGATTTGCCAGCTCTGGTAGGTGGGGCAAAGCAACTATTCCAGCCAGGCATTTGGGAGCCTGCAGCTAAAGGAGAAACTTCAGAGACAATCAAGAAGCTGATCAGGCACAGGCCTTAAGATGCCTGTTATGAAATAGACCTTGGGATCTCAAATCAGTATAAAAGTTCATGTTTGAAGTCAAACAATTTTGTTTCATCTAAGGTCTGAGGTTAAGATCTAAACCCAAGTGCCTGTCTTGCAGTGCTCCTTTAAAATCTCTTGACTTATTTTAAGAGAGAAGAGGTTTAACCCAGGCATGTAGATTTAATTCCTAGCTGGGTGGCAGTAATCTGCAATCTGACTTAGATGACAAAACTAACATTAGTATATACACAGTATCACAGAATCATTTAGGAAAACATCTCCAAGATCTTTGAGTTTAACCTTTAGATCATTGAGTCCAACTTTTAAATGTATGTATGTCATATCATATCATATCATATCATACCATATCATATCATTCAATCATCTTGCAGTAAACATTCCAGTGTTCTATGTTTCTGGGGTTTTTTTCAAAATAAACCCAAACCCATTAGAAATCAAAATCTACCTGTTCCTACCCTGCTGCTCAAATGTACACACCGGGACTTGGGATTGTGGCCTAATCTGACTATCAACGTGAAGTGAGAGGAGAGTTGCAAATGTGTGAGAAATCATTCCTGAAGCTGCCAGATGTGTCTTGTCCAGAAGTGTCACATAATTCAGGATTGCATAATCACTGGTATGATTAAAGGGACCAGTGTCTTCCTTTTAATTTAGCTGTATTTTTCTTCTTATCCTGACAGCTGTGCACAATTGTTGCTTGCTTAAACTCCAGGCAAATGTTGGTATTCCTGATGTTTATTTTTCTTTGTTTCCTAACAGTTCAAATAGATTTTTTTTTTAAAATGTGAACATTTTTATTATAAAACGAAACAGCTTTTGGAGAGTTGTTTTTAGTTTCATAAAAACAAATATTTTAAAGAGGTGCTGAAAAATGGCTCATTTCTTTGGCCATCTTCCAGTTTTCCTTCCCCTTCTTTCCTAGCTCCAGAAGACTATTAGGTGAGCTTACAGTTAAGCATTGTCCTTCTCTAGCACATTAGCAAGGCCTCTAATAATATTATCAGTCATAAACTCCCTTCCAGATTTTCCTGGTTAGTAATTCCAAGCTCCTTGGCAGATGGAGGAAGGCTGAATCCACACAATAGCCTTCTTTTTATAACTCTTCATTTTTTATTAAAACAAATGTAAAATTATGGTATTTTTGTCAAGAAGGTTAATAATCTAAATATTGAAGTTCTTATTCATTTCCAGACTTGTGCTTGAACAGAATTTTGGGACTTGGCAGGTGGTTTATGCCTTAAGAGAAGCAGGCCAGAACCCCAAATCAGGTCTCAGTGGTTGAGTAGCAGGGAGCTGTTCTAACTGTGAGGGGTCCAGGCCACAAGATGGGAATGGGAATGTATATAATATATATTTATAGACAAGATGAGAACTGTCGAAATGCAAGGTTTAACAACAGATGTATCTGTATGTTTTAAACCCTTGTGAGCTCTGCATTTCTGCAAAAGATGACAGGCAGTGATCAGGTCCTTGAGATGTAATAAGAACCTTGAGAAGAGGGGAGCCTCTGGTATTTAGCTACTGAACCTTCCCAAGACAAGCTGCAGTGAGTGCATTCACACAAATCCATGCTGCAAATTGCACAGCAGACTGCCTTTTAGTGATAAATGTGTTCTTGCAGAATGAAAAACCTGAAAGCATTTTCTGAAGTTCTTTGGTTTTCAGAGATGTTTTCTGATATATTTCTTCAGAGAACAGATTTTTACTATATTCCTGGTTTCAGATATTTTATCAGTCTTGTTTGGTCTGTACATTAGATTAATAAGGACAGCTGTGATTCATCACAGCAATTTAAAATATCCAATCTTTGTGGTACAGTAGCATGAATCAGATTTTAGAACGTGTATTGCTGTTCTGCAGTTTGTGCTGACTGATGACTAGGTGCTGAGAAAATATGGATGGCTAGGATGTAAATGTTCTAGAAACAATTCTGTATTAGATGTTTGCATGCAACTTCTGTATATATGTGTTTACATTTGTTACTTGGCTGCCTGAATCTTGTGAAAGTCTCCATGGTACCGAGTGGTAGCAGGCAGTCAGGGAACTAAATTAAATCTCTATTTCAAGATGGGATTATAACGTCTTATTTCTGATGATCTTCCAAAATTCAATAAAAATCTGGAATTCTCTTCGTGATTAATGGAAAGGTGTTTGGTATCCAGCCCTCTCTGAAGCTAGGAACTGAGCACACTGCTTTCCTTATCTTGTTTTTTCTATTTCTGTATAAAGTTTCCCTCTTTAAAAGTAATCTAATGTTTGGTCACCCCACATTAATCTTTGGAATTCAAATGGGGTATAAGTTTCTTTACATGTTAATTTGCTCTATTTTTGCTTTCTTAAGCCAATGTGATCTCAGAAGTACCAAAACAAGTGAGAGTATAAATCAGCATAGACCAAAGTTTTTTGTTAGGTATGGGGAAATAATCAAAAGTGTAGAATAAATCTTGGTGGCTGTCAGCTATGAAGTTAGATTCTCAGACTGTCGTAATAAATTAGGAAACTGGGAGCTATGTGACAGCAGCATCAATCTCAGTCTCTTGTTTCTGCAAGTTTTCTTGTTGTCTGAGTCTTTTTCTTTTTTTTTTTTTCAAATACTTACTCCCTGGAGGAGGTAATC
The DNA here is from genome assembly GCA_013397915.1 of Daphoenositta chrysoptera. NCBI lineage: Eukaryota > Metazoa > Chordata > Aves > Passeriformes > Daphoenositta > Daphoenositta chrysoptera. Next base: position 293,576 of record VZRO01003599.1, read on the forward strand.
AATCAGAGCAAAGATTTCTCTACTTGGAACACTCAGGAAAGTAAAGAATAAGCAGCTTAGAGTGTGAAGCTAATATGTATAAGTTAAATCTTATATGAATGCTCTTAGCTGGTCTGATATGGCCGCAGATAGTATCTTGGTTCAACAATCTCAGAGATACTGCATCCTTACTGCTTCACTTGATTTGTGTTAGTTTTGTATCTTTCGTTAATTCATCTTAACTTTCTCATAATAGCAAATTTCTGAGCCAGTGTGGCCTATATCGATGTATACGTTAAGGGGTAAACTACAAAATACATTGAATTTATCAAAGCTTTGGGAGCTGCATCATGTTTAGCGCTTACTTATACCAAGGGAGAATGTGTGTTCACCTGAGGGTGCAGGATTTCAGCCTAGAATGGGTGTGCCAGGTGTATGTGGCATTCAAGCCCTCCCTAATGGAATGGTGCCTTTTTCAGACCTAGAAATTACATCGATCCAGTTGAAACACTGAAGTCGTATGGATTACAAAAAGACATCAGACAAAGAAGTCATCTGATCTCTGATTTCAAAGAGAGTCACTGTCGAGCTATGCTTAGAATGCAGTCAGTTCTTAGCAGTGTTGATTTATGATAAACAGTATGATTTATACAGTCAAGAAACAGCCATCGCAAAGAATATCTGCTACATAGTTGCTGACTGAATTAGAAAATGAAACTAACTCTTTTCCAGTAGGAATGAGTCCTAGATGAAAGGTTGGTAGTAACTTTATTTGTTAAATAGATTGTAGGGTCTCAGCTTTCTATAGTGCCCTGCCTTTGCTGTCTCACACTCTTCATGAATTTCTGCATCTTTACATTATTCCTTTGACTTCAGTGTACAATGTGCAAACTTGAAAGTATGGATCAAACTACAAGACCAAGGTAGATGCTTGTTTTTACTGCTTTCATTACCTTCTGCAAACTTAAGTTCCTTTTCAAACATCTCAAAATATTCCCTTTACACATGTTCCTTACTGAAGTTGGATCAGAGCATAAGACTTTGTTTTGCATAAAAGAGGAGCAGGAAGGGACATGGAGTAGTTGATGGCAGCATGTTTTAATAGGACTTTTTTGATGACTGTAGCTAACATCAAAATAATAATATTAATCACTCATTAAAAAGTTGCTGGACATACTTTACAAGAATGATTGTTTAGAGAATTTGGAACGTTTATGATTAAAGGAAAATTTATGATTAAGAGGCCTTATGAGATATGGAAACAAATTATTAGAAACAATTCACTCAGGTCTTCAAAAAGGGCAAGAAGGAAGACCCAGGAAACTACAGGTCAGTCAGTCTCACCATCCCTGGAAAGGTGATGGAACAGCTTGTCCTGGATGTTATCTCTGAGCATGTGGAGGAGAAGAATCATAAAATCACAGAATGGTTTGGGTTGGAAGGGGCCTTAAAGATCATCAAGTTCCACCCCATGTTTATCCATGGGGGACCCCCTGCCAAGGGACACCTTCCACTGTCCCAGGTTGCTCCAAGCCCCGTCCAAGGTGGCCTTGGACGCTTCCAGGGATAGGACAGCCACAGCTTCTCTGGGCAACCTGTGCCAGGGCCTCAGGGAAGGGTTTCTTCCTAATGTCAAATCTAAATCTACCTTCCTTTAGCTTAAAGCCATTTTCCCTTGTCCTATCACCCCATATAATTGTAAAAAGCCCCTCTCTGGCTTTCTTGTAGGCTCACTTCAGCTACTGCAAGGCCACAATAAGGTCTTCCTGGACCTTTCTCTTCTCCAGAAGAACTGGCTGAACAATCCCAATTCCCTCAGCCTTTCCTCCCAGCAGAGCTGCTCCATCCCTCTGCTCCCCTTGGTGTCCCTGCTCTGGACTGGCTGCAGCAGCTCCCTGTCCTTCCTGTGCTGGGCCCAGGGCTGGGTGCAGCCCTGCAGGGGGGTCTCAGCAGAGGGGCAGAGGGGCAGAATCCCCTCCCCTGCTGCCCACGCTGGGGGCTCAGCCCAGCACAGGGTGGTTCTGGGTTGGGGCATGTTGAGCTCTCACCCACAACAACCCCCCCAAGCCTTTCTGCCAGGGCTGCTCNAACCCCCCCAAGTCCTTCTGCCAGGGCTGCTCCATCTGCTCACCCCCAGCCTGGATTGATCCCAGGGCTTCTCCTGACCCTGGTGCAGCACCAGCACTTGGTCTTGTTGAACCTCATGAGATTCCCATGGGCCACTTCCAGAGCTTGTCCAGGTCCCTCTGGATTGTCACTGCACCCTCAGCCTGGTGTTGTCTGCAGACCTGCTGAGGGTGCCATCAATCCCTTTGTGTATGTCATGGGTTCACCGAGGGGAATCACGCTTGACCAGCTGGGTGGCCTTCTGTGATAGAACGACTGGCTGGGTGGGTGAGGGGAGAGCAGTGGCTGTTGTCTGCCTTGACTTCCCAAAGGCTTTTGACACTGTCTCCCACAACATCCTGGTGGGTGAGCTCAGGGAGTGCAGGTTGGCTGAGTGGGCCGTGAGGGGCATCGGTAACCGACTGAACAGCAGAGGAGCACTGCAGCCAGGGTCTGGCTGGAGGCAATGGTGTCCCCAGGGGTCAGTACTGGCCCCAGTATTGTTCCTCTTACTCATCAGGCCCTGGGTGAAGGGTCAGAGCACATTTGCTGATGATCCAAAACGGTAAGGAGTGTCCTGGCACACACGGTGCAGCCGTTCTGAGAGACCCAGACAGGCTGGGGAGCTGGGCAGAGAGGAACCTAACAAAGCTCAACAAAAGCAAGGGTAGGGTCCTGCACCTGGGCAGCAACAACCCCAGGCACCAGGACAGGCTGGGGTGACCTGCTGGAGAGCAGCTCTGAGGAGAAGGACCTGGGGATCCTGGTGCACAGCAAGCTGTACCCAAGCCAGCAGTGCCCTGAGGGCAAGGAGGCCAATGGAATCCTGGGGAGCATCAGGAAGAGCAGTGCCAGCAGGTCAGGGAGTGATCCTGCCCCTCTCCTCAGCCCTGTGAGGCACATCTGCAGTGCTGTGTCCAGCTCTGGGCTCCTCAGGACAGGAGGGACAGGGAGCTCCTGGAACGGGGCCAGCCAAGGCTGTATAGATGATGAGGGGACTTGAGCATCTCTCCTGTGAGGAACCAAATGGATTCTGTGAAAGGCTGAGGGACCAAGGCTTGGTCATCCTGGGGAAGACATGACTGAGAGGGGATCTTAAAAATGCATACAAATATCTTCAGGGACGAGGGGCGCAAACTGAAACACAGGAAGTCTCCTTCTGAATATAAGGAAAAACTTGTTTACTCTGGGGGTGACAGAGCACTGGAACCGGCTTCCCAGAGAGGCTGTGGAGTCTCCTTCTTTGGAGAGATTAAAAATCTACCTGGACACAATCCTGTGCAACCTGCTCCAGGTGCCCCTGCTTCAGCAGAGGTACTGGGATGGATGATCTCCAGGGGTTCCTGCCAACCCTATCTGTTCTTTGTTTCTGTAATTAGAATATACTTTGTTAAATACATAAGACTCTATATTGTGTTGTAGGATGGAGCAGAAATGTTTGGAAAAGTTGAGAAACTTTATTTAATTATTTGTGTTGTTTCTTTTGAAGGTGTAATTAAGAAACTGCTTCTGAAATTAATCAGAGACTCCATAAAAATTACTAGTATGACAGCAGTGAAAGGGTTCTGGACTCAACTAAGGATTTAGGGGGGTTGGATTTTTAGCATGTGACCAATCGTGTAGGGCTGGTTAGATAAGATGCTAAGCACTGTAGTCCCAGTGCATCAAAACTTCTATGTGCACAACAGATACAAGTCATGATATCCGCTGCCTGTGCAACTGCAGTGCTTTCTTTAACAGGCCTGAGAGTGGCTATCTGTCACCAAGTGTTATTCAGTACTTAAACTATGAAACTCCTTGTATGAACATGTTAGGGAAGTCTAAAAGACTTGGTTTTACCTGCTTTAAAAATAACTTGAAGAATTCCTCCAAACTATAAAACCAGAGTGGACCACAGGCTCAGGCTGTTAATGACTGCACATTGAAAGAATGTGAATACTCATTCTTGTGCTCTGAAATGACATGAATACCCCGGGCATGGACTGAATTTTGCTTTGAGTAGATTCCAGCAAGTGTCCACTTCATCATTTCACACAGGCTACGTGTCTGAGTGGGACCTCAGGGCTTTCAAGTTGCAGAATTTGTCAATAGATGGTTAGTCCATTTGTCTTAACATGTAAATAGCTTTCCCTCTGATTTAAGGTTCTCTGCAACCAACATTGGATATCTCAGAGTAAAAGGTAAGAAGGCTTTCAGTGGAATGAGTTGTCCATAGAAAGCTCTGCATCATTCCTGTAATTTACAGATTAATTTATGTGCAAGAATCTGCTGGATTGGGTGCAGCAGTGTGCTGTGGAGGTGAACAGGGGACTAGAACATCTCTCATATGAGGAGAGGTTGGGGGAGCTGGGCCTATTTAGCCTGGAGGAGAGATGACCAAGAGAGGATCTTGTCAATGTCTGTCATGACATGATCTTATCAATGTCATGCATGGAGGGTGTCCTGATCAGAGGTCAGAGGTTCTTCTCAGGGGTGCCAAACAGTAGGACAAGAGGCAAAAGGCAGAAATGCCAACACAGGAAGTGTTCCATGAGGAACATGAAGAGAAACTTTTTTACTGTGCAGGCAACTGAGCGCTGGAAGCCCAGAGAGGGTGTGGAGTCTCCTTCCTTGGAGATCCTCAAAAGCGGTATGGACACAATCCTGAGTTATATGCTCTAGGATTGACTCTGCCTGAGCACAGAGGTTGGATGATCTCCAGTGTACTCTTAAGTAAGAATTCTTAGGTTTTTTTCTTTAAAAAATGCACAACTGTTATATAGCTGTTAGAGAAATCAATTTATGTGTTCCCAAGTCCCAGTTAGAAGAATATACAGCTCTGGTGAATTTTAGGAAAGAAGGTGGAGTTAAGGTGGTTGTTTTGATTTATTCTGGGTTTTTTGTTTGCATTGGCTTTACACTACCAAGCCAGCTCCAAACTTATTAAGTTCAGTCCTTCTCTATATGAGTATGGTGTTCCTCAAGTCAGGTTTTTTGATCGCTGTTGCTTTTCACTGGTAATTCCCAACTCAGGGCAGTGCCGGTCCCTCTTTATAAGAGGTAAATGTGGCTGATGTGTCCATCTGTTGAGTTGCTTTGCACTAACACAACTTACTACAGCTTACATGTGCTTACAGGTGGCTGCTACTTAGCTGATGCACAGGTGTCCAACTGTTTTTTTAAAACCAGGGAGTCAAAAAAACCCCAACCAACCATTCCAGCTCTGTACTGTGTGATACAGCACAACTGGGTTGAGTGGTAAGTTAGTGTTGCTGTTTCATATAAAAAAAAAAAATTACTATTTACTGTAAGATCTTAAATATGTTTCAGGTATTTCTGTCCAGAGAAATCAGAGAAAATATTTGTTTTAAATACTGGGGTTTGTGTTGCTCATGTTCAGGAGAGTGGAAATGCTGAACTCATTTCCCAGGTGGCAACAATGCCCATTTGCCCAACATTTTGTGCCAAATGACGCATTCATTCTCTGAAAGTATTCAGGAACTGTGGCTGTGTTTATAAAACACTTTTCACCAATGCAGATACTTTCAGAAAAATTTTAATTGTTTCGATATAACCTATAGGAACAATTTCAGCACTTAAAAAACATTTTCAGCACTTTTCTGCTCCCCAAAACTTTAATGAGTAGATGTGTATCTGACTAAGCCAATTTAACTGAATAAACTGATATTTTTCAACTCCCTCTTTCTTATTTGACTGTATTAAAGGCTGTGTTTGACACTCTCCCATTTCTTCACTTTTCATGGACCTCAAGTATTATCCATGTAAAGAGTGAGAATGACTTCATAGCCTACTGGATGCTGCAGTGCTAAGTGTAGAATCACTGATCTGAACCTAGAGAGGCCCCTGACTGTGTTACTGACAGATAACAAAAAAAGTCATTAATCTAACCATTTTCTAGGCTTTTATTACCAGAGCTCAGGAACAAAGTGCTTCATGTGGTATAGACCTGGGAAATGTTACCAACTTGGGATGCAGATACTGTCTCATTTTTCATGTCAAGTTTCATGGTTTGTTTGACCCACAGCAAAATCTTTTTCATTATTGAAACAATAACAACAACAGCAAGAAGAGGCAGTTTTGAGTTAACCCAAACCAAATTTTTCTAATCTTGGTAGGGTCTATAAGTAAATGTAAAAGGAAGCAGGTATAGGCAGTAATTATCCTGGAAGAAAGATAGTTCAGTTCAACCTGCAGCAATTAATGGTGCTGAGGAACAAGACAAAGTAAGGGACATTATGATAACAGACTAAATAATTTACTTAACTTATCTCAGTTTTTTCCTTCAATTGATCTGGACTGCTGCTTGTTTGTGTCTGTAATTAGCTTCCCTCCACTAGTTTATGGAGTATTGTTAATCCAGCATTTGCCACTTGGAGTGCCTACATGTAACTAGATGTCAGTGGGAACTGCAAGTTTACACTAATGGGACTGTGGATGTCTGTGCCTCACAGAAAGAGCTGCATGCCAAGCTGGAGGCTGCTGGTGTTCCCTAGGCACTGGCACAGATTAAAAGAAGTGTGATCAAATTCACACAAAATTGTTTTAAATCCTCAGTCAAAAGAGTGGATAACATGAACAAATAATTGAGCAGGAACTCTGTTGTGTTTAGGCACTGTTGTCAGGAGGCCACCTGTGAAAGGATAGATGCTACAACTAAGAAGTCACATTCAGGGACTTGGATGTTTATTTTGGAAATGCTAAAATCACCCAGGAGCATTCTTTTGATTGTTTCTTAATGTTTCCCTTTTGTAAAATGTGCTGTATTTTTCAGGGAAAGGTACTTTTTCACACATTTTGTTGATTTGGGGTTCTTCTTTTATGTCTAGTTCAGTAAACATTGTAGGATCTATCTTCTGCAAGTGGATCTTTTCTCAGCAAGGGCTCTAGTGAATATTTTTGCAACTGTGGGAGTGAGTGAAGCATTGAATTCAAGGCTGTGGTGCTCTTTCTCTTTTTTTTTTCACCAGATTTTTCAGTTTCTGAGAGAAGGGGACAAAAAGTAGAATCTAGGATCATGTGCAAATAATAGAAAATTTAGGCCCAGCTTTTAAATTTTTGGTGAAGTCTGATTCCAGATCTGCTGGAGATACAAATGCTGTGTACAGAGGTAGCGATGTCTCTTGCTTCTAATACTTCTCCCTGCATGCTCATATAAAGTCAATCTAAGGAAGATGGTTTGGCAGCTCTTTCAATTAACAGTGATTCTTTTTTCCATGGCCCCTTAGCTGCTGCAAGGGATCACCCTCCCTACCTTCACAGCGTGTCACTGCTTGTAGGAGCGTTCCAGCAGGAGCACCTGCCTGCAACCTCTAATCTGATACCACTCCTACATGCCAGATTTGCTCTTTGGGCTTACATGAGTATCTTGAGATCCCATCTTCCAAGACACCCACTCCAACAGAGCATCACGGTACTTGGAGGATTAGAGAAGTGAGAAGAGTGTGTTCCAAATGTTGCTGTCCTTAAAGGTTAACTCCTAGAAATGAGCACATTTTGTTTTAAACATGATATACTGAAGCCATTTGAATTTTTTCTGTAGTTATCTTATTTGTATATTCCTGTGCTTCAGGGTTCAGAATAGATGAGAGAGACAGGACGAGGCTAAGGGGGATTTGTAAGATCAAGAAAAATGCAGAAAAGGCAAGTAGTGAATGAATATTTACTCTTTCTCACAATAATGGAATTTGGGGGCATTCATCCCGACTATGAAGCAGCATCTTAGAAATAAACAAAAGTATGTCTTTTTGATAAAATTCATAATAAAATTAAATCTCATAATTGAATTGCAGAAGTAATTGCCCCATCATGCTGGGCTCATTGGATATTAGAGAAATCCATACAGGATGGATCCAGCAGGACAATAGTCTAGGAAGTGATTTAGGAAAGTTGAAAGGTATGATGGCTAAAACTTGGGAGAACATGTCTGCAATGGTTCTGTCCCATCTCTGCAGTCTTCTCCTGAATGTCAGCTACAGGACAGTGTCAGAGATGCTGAGCTAAATGTTACTTTGGTATAACTGTGACTGTAGTAAATCCAGGAATGTGACTTTTTAAATGTTAATTAGACTTTCAGCCAGCTTTCTGAGTAGAAATACTCAGAATATAATGTTTTAAAAATTCCAGAATCAGGCACTTACATTTTCTGAGCCTGTGGTTGCTAATCATTTCCCTTACAAATGCAAAATAGCCTGAGTGGTGTTTTGTTGCTAACATTTGAGAAAAGTCTGCAGTATTGCTATCAGTGCTTCATCTCTCTGTCACGATGTTCTGCACTGGTAAAATAGGCATCTTAGAGATATCTTCCAAAAGTTTCAAAGAGTAGCTTAGAGAAAAAAAAAAAAAGCAGGATCAGCTCTGTGGATCATGAGTCAAAGTCCTGTTTTTAGAAGTCTCGGTCCTACAGTAAGTACATTTTACTATGGTTCCCAAATGCTTTGGAGATTTTGAAGACTCAGATTTCTGAGGGGCTTAAGTGTTTATGAAAATGCTGACATGAAAGAGAAATGTCAGAAGGAAGGAAGAGAAGATCAGGGGAGGAAGCAGACAGTGGACATACTGTTCTTGGCATTGACTCTGTGTAGTGTTTCCACTTCTGTGTCTTCCTGCTTGTGGTTTTGGTTTCAGGTACCCTTAGCAGACCTTTCTCCTGCCACAGTATCCAAGCAGGACACTTTGCTGGAAGAGCTTCTTCCAGCCAAAGGGAGGCCAAACGCTGCAGGAAGCTCTGTGCCAGGTCAGGGTGAAACACCAGTAAAGTTAATTTGAAAAATTCATCAGATAAATTAAATGAGAAACTGAAAACATTTGTTTATTTAATATATAAAACATTCATCTTTATCAACTGTAATATTTCCTACCCTTTGATACTGTTCCACACTACCACTCTCCAGAGGATCTCATCTTACTAAGGTACAGAACACGAGTTTGATTATATGAAGGCAGTGGGCCAAAAAGCTAGAGGTCTTATGCAAATTGAGATCTGCATTCATTTGCATAATGCTTCTGATATATAGATATAGATATAGCTATATATGTATGCATTTATGCAGCCATTATCTCTCTGTCTCTGTTGAAAGATCCTCCTCCTTTCCCAGCCTTTCCCTGAGCTGGCTCTTGCCCTGGTCCTGGTTGCCTTTGATGAGGACTGGCCACTCTGAAATCCAGGCACTTCTCTCTCTGCAAACATAGGTTTGTCACTGGTTTAAATTCTGTAGCAGCAATTCTTACTTTTGTGCTGGTTGGCATCCTAGCTGTTTATTTGTGCAGGTAAGGAGCAGGTAAGAGCTGTGGAAACAGCTATTTCTAGGTGCTTGCAGCAGCAGTTGTCTTTGGCAAACAGAATCACAGGACAGTTCTTTGTGACGAGCATTACATGGAATGGCTTATGGACATGTATCCACTCCCTACCAGTTCTTCATCCTCTTTTTGAGGATGAGGGTTGGAGCAGCCGTGTGGAATAACCATCTGAGCTCTGAGGTGGGAATCTTTCTCCATTCTTTGGATCATAAAGACTTGCTGAAATCTTGCTGCAGCTTCCACCATCAGTGGGGTTTTGAGACTCCGCTCTCCTGTAGGCATTGGATAATGTACTTTAGGAATCAGCACACTGTCAGGTGGGGAGGCCAAGCTGAAGCTTTTGTCATATAAGGAGGCTAGGAAATGGATTTGATTTTCCATACAACAGTTTAAAGGAATGTCATCTCGCCCCTGCTACCTTTAGGCTGCCATGCTCAGAGAGACAATCTGGTCCTGACTGATCAGTGGTACCTGATTTTGTGTAAAAGTTTATGAAAGAACACCTATCTATTTGTTCTAAAAGAAGAGAAAAATTCTGTTTTATTAAGAAAAGAGTAATAAACCAAGATTTGTATTTGTGCTCAGTCAATTTAAAAGTTTTAAAATGGGTTTAGCTGGGGCTTAGACTAGATGTTTGAGAGAAGGGATTTTATGCCATAAGTGACTTTTTTCACATCTAGAGTTAGGCCCTGGGGTGCAGGTGTAAACTGTCACACAGAGTTGGCACCAATTAAAGCTCCTGAAAATCTACCCTCAGTTTTTTCAAAACAGTCAACAGCCATGTTTGATATTTAGAGAGCCACCAAAACCAGAGCTGAAAAAGCTTTATCGAAAACCTTATTTTGGTGTTTATGTGGAATTTAATCTCTAGAAAATCTGGTCCAAAATTCAGTCTCATCCATGCTGCACTACCAATGTTTTCCCATTCAGGTGGATAACTTGAGCTGCATTGAATGAGAATTGCGCAATGAAAGAAAGAAATAGGCCCTTGGGCAGGTATTTAATTTGTGAACTTTGAAAAAAATTCAGAAATAATACGATACTACTCTTCCAGATCTACCAAAGCTTGAGCTTCTTGGAGTCAATGGAGTTCTCTTGCATAATTTCAGAAGACTATTTCATGCTATTCTCTAAACTGGGTTACTAATAAACTGTTAGACTGATCATAAAGTGACTTTATTGGAAGGAAAGTTTACTAAGTGAATAATTCAGTAAATATTTTCCAGGCATCTATGTCCAATAGATTGCTTGGTATGGTGGATAGTAAGCAATACTGCCTTTTAAGACTGTAGTAATACAAAGTGCTCCAAAAAGCCTGACCCTGCTAGGACTGAGACCTGAGAAGAGAACATGTAAATCCTGCACCATCAGGCCAAGATCCATTTCAAGGCATAGTATAGAGATAGAGATAGAGTAGTCCTAGACCCCAGCTGTTTCCTTTCTTCAAGTCCTTCTCATAAATGCATATTAAAATAAGGTTGAGGCAAGTAATTGAATGTAATTGGAAGAAATTCCTCATAGAAAAGCTTATTAAAGAGTTTCTATTGTAATAATTTTATTCTAACATATGGATTTGGGGCTTGGTGGTAAATTGATCTGTCTCTTTATTGAAGTGGTAGATCATTAGCATTTGCAATTAAGAACAGAAAAAAAAATGTTTATAAATCATTACATTAGTTTCAGAGTATTCATCAGAGTTGAAAGGCAAGTGTTTGAGTTGTTTTGTGATACCATAAACAGAGCTCTGGGAAGACCACATACTTTGTAGCATGATTTGAGGTTTGTGCATGTACCAACTGAGACTTTCCTTCAGTAAGTGTTCAGCTAATTTTCCAGAGAGGAGAATCTAGATTCCAGGGTGCTGTTCTGAAGGACCAAGTTTGAGCTGGCACAAATAGGCCAGCAAGGCCTGAGGACTCACAGAGGAAGGGTCTAACCAAGATGTCTTATTTATTTTCCTTCTTGTGCAGTGGTAGGCAAGGAAAGTCTTCACTTCCCCTTTTCCTACACACTCCCAAAATCTCTGATGGGTTCGTGAAAATGTTCAGATCTGGAAAAGAGTGAGAACTGAGGGCAGGGAGGATTTTGATACAGAAAATTTGAGTCAATAGGGCTTAACATTTCTTGGTAAATAAAAAAGGAGGACTGTCTACACACTGGCATTGTAGTTCAAGACAGAATGAGACTGCCTGGTTTCCCTGGGTGCTGCTGTAATTACCCCAGAGCTTTTTTCTGTGTGAGAAAGAGCTACAACTGCTGTCACACGAAGGCAGCACAAACAACGATAGCCAGCTCAGCCGAGCTCAGCCAGCCCCACATTCAGGGCTTCCTGGCCTTGCCTGCCAGAGTACCAGCAAAAGCAGCTTGGGTTTACCTTACTGTGTTGTGGCCAGTCCTGGAGGAATTAATTTCTGCAGGAGCTGTTCCAGCTCTGCTGAGGTTTGGAGTGTTGTGGATCATTTAGCTTTGTTGTGGGTTTTTTGCCCCTCCCAAAAACAAAATGAAAGCAAAACACGCACCAACTCCATTGCTGACATGTTGGCACAAACTGTGAAATAACTTAATTGCCTCAAGAGTCTTCATAAAAAAGGAAAACATGGGATTTTCAGGTGGCAAGAAAAAAGCAAAAAATAGATATGATTCACTGTTATGAGCTAAACGGGAGAGTTGCAAAGTTGAATATGGGTCAGATACCTAATAGTGGCAGTGGTTTGCCAATGCTGAAACATACGTCTGTGTTAAACACTACAGCATAAAAACAGTTATGCCAAAGAGAAGTGTTGGGGGATAGGCCCTCAAAACAGCCAGTAGCTAATGCTGCCTTTGTGGTTTTATATATTTGCCTATTAAAATGACAATACAGACATGGAACATTTAGATTTAAGAAGCCTTCTTTTCACTAAACAACATTAAACAAACTGACAAAGTAGGGGGTTATGACTCCAGTAATTGAAACATGCTGTTCTGTTCAAGACCAGAACTTTATAAAGACTCTTTTCACCCAGTAATGCCCTTTGTGTTTGCCTGCTACCCCTGCTAGAAATTACTGTAGACCTGAAGTATGTCTTTCCAAGTGGAGTGGGAATGACAGAGTGCAACAGCACACTTGGCAGATGGGGTCACAGCTGTTTTAGGTTGTTCAAGTTCATTGTGAATTGGAAATCAATTTGCAGCTCGGAATACATAAAGACATATGTGGATTCCTCTCCCCACTGTTTGGGGTTTTGTTTTGGTTTTTTTTCATGTTAACTTTAAGCTTAGGATGCAGGAAAAATAATTAGAGGGATTAATTTGGATTAACTGATTTAGGTAGTCTTCATTATCTTAATTTGCAGTGTGCCTTTTTGTGGATTCCTCACACTTCTAGATTTATATTCTGAATCTGTACATTATCTTGCATTTCTTTTTCCTTCTGTCTTCTAGATGTTGATGAGTGTCTGGATAACAATGGAGGGTGCCAGCAGATTTGTGTAAATACTATGGGCAGCTATGAATGTCAGTGCAAAGAGGGCTTTTTTCTGAGTGATAACCAGCACACCTGCATTCATCGCTCCATTGGTAAGTTTTCAGCATGTAAAATGTGCTCTTTGGAATAACCGTGTTCAACCAGAAAAGCTGAAACAGTTTGGGGTTTGTTGGTTTTTGGTTTTTTTAATCTCCACAGTTCCCAAAATTATTTTACTGGTTGGTTGGAATTGATTGATTCCTCTGCTACCCAAACTTGTAGCAGAGTCATAAATAAGACAAAGAAACAGGCTTTGGTTTGACACACAAATTCTACTTAGTTTGCACAGCAGACTCTTTGGGCAGGCAGAGACAGATTTTCGAATGGTAACTTTCTGCTTCTGAGTTTCCAGGACTTAAAAATTTCTCATCTGTTTATTGGAAAATACTGCACCTGTGTTTCACCTTATAAAGCATGGTATCTTAAATCCAAATGAACAGCTCATTACTTCTGTAAGTTACACAGCTTGTGGGGGTTTTTTGCCAGTCATGTAGCTCGTTACTTCATTGTAGACTGATCATGGTTGATACTATATTGACACAGGATTTTTCTTTGGTTCACTACCCTGTCCTAGGGTGAATTAAAAAACTGTTTCTCTGTTGCCTATGCACTAGCAATAGAAATAAGGAATCCCTGCAGAACAGTGATCCTTGTCTGCTGCTGTTTTGGACTAGAATAAGCAGCTCTCCCTTTTCTGTAGATGGCAGACATGGAAGACAAGTTTGAGTGGAAAGGGAGAAAAGAAAACAACATAGTTATAAATCTTTGCAATTAAGTAGACTCTTTCAGTGTTCATTCAGGCTTCTGTGACCCTGGCAGCAGTGGGAATATATGCTAGCAAACTCATTTACCAATAAGCAATACAGAATGACAAAGTAACAAGATGAGACTGGTGATCAACAGTGTAAGCATGCTGTATATTTCAAACCAGCCACACAAATGCTTCTGAACTATTTTAAGTGACTAATATTAACCAGAAAATCATACTTGAACACAGAGTATTAATTTAGTCACTGTGTTGACAAGAAAGCAAATGTCCTAGTGCAGCATCTCAGAAATGTAAATGTATTTCTGTCACTGTGTGTCTGCTTAGACAGAATTGTAAAGACAAGTAGTGATTGTGATTTTCAGAATCGTGAAACTATGGAATATATTGACAGGTCCACTTTTTAGAATGATAATAGTAAGTTTTAAGTATTTTGATTATGACAAGAATATGCAGCTAAGCTAGATGAATCAGTGCATTTTTAAGGTTGTTATCTAATAGGTTTTTAGTCATTCTTTTCAACTTAAATTGTCCAGATTTCTGTCCATTGTAAAGTAACCCTGACACAAAGATATCCAACAGAGCAAGGAATAGTAGCTGGAGGCTTAATGAAAAGCACTTGCAGAGTACTGAGCTACAATCATTATTTCAATTTGCACATTATAAAAATTCCCAGCTGTAATAAAAAAATAATTTAGTTATCTGACATGGAAACTAATGAAATAAATGAAAAATGAGACTATAAAGGCAAAAGTTTATTCTAAGGAATAGTTTTACTGGGGGAAAAGGGTATGTTTTTATGGCAAAGAGTATTCCTAGCTTGTCAAAAGGACTAGGGGAGTGGATTTTTACACTGATTGCTGTTTGCATGTAATAAATATGCATGGAAAATATATTTGTGTTAATTTGTTTACAAAGAAAATTTCGTGTAAGACATGGACGTTTAATTTGAAGCAATATCTTAAAATTATTTTAGATCTGAAAAAACCCAAGCAAGCTACCAAATAGACCAGTGGGGATTGCAGAGTGTTTTATGAACAAATGGTTTGCAGCTTTTCTAAGTGAAGTGTCAATTTACAATAACAGCAAACATTACACTGTAGTGTCATGATCCCCCACAGAAATACATCAGGTGGGTACGCTGGAGCAAGGAACTGAGATGAAATGATCTCTTTCACTTGTCAGAGGTGACTGAACTGCAAACAGTAAACATGTGTGGTGAGAAAGCAAATGGCTTTTTTAATATCTGTGTTTGCTCGCTTTCGTAGGTCTCACTTGTAAATGCTGCTACAGAAACTGTTGGAACACAAAAATACATATTTAGCCAGAACGATGCTTAGGGCTATATTGTGACTGTACCTCTGTTGGTAAACAAGGCTGGAGTGGACAAAGGCACACCACGCAGCCAGCACTGCAATCCAGATACAAAGGTACTGACTTGCCAAAGCCCTTTAGCAAGTTTGATGACTTTGTGCATAATAAGATCCATTCATTGCAGCGTGGGTGCATTTCTGTGTCTGTAAAATTCATGTGCAGTCACAGAATGTTGGTGTCCTTGACATTACCTAAAGTCTCTCCAAGGACTCAGCTCGTCTAGAACCATCAACCACAAGGCTCTTCATGCAGTTTGGTGCCACCTTTTCCCTCCTGTTTTCAAAAAAGAAGGGAGAAGCACTGCAAGGTGCTTAGGACATAACTTGAGTTGGGATGAGTTCAGATGGGAGGGAGCAGCACCAAGCCCAAGGATGCCCTGTCTGCAGGCCCAGCTCACATGCCTCAGACAGCAGCAGGGCTGGTGCTGAGTGTGCTTGGAGCTCACCAGCACATTCAAGTATTGTGGTGCTTTCACAGTTGAAAAAGAGCTTTGGGTATTGGGAGTTGAGCAGAGGAAAGAAAACATCCCTTTTTGCACTCACCAGGCAAAGGAATGGTGTCTTCCAATCAGAGTTACCCTCCTTAAAATTGTTGGCTGCTGTGTGGATTTTCTCAGTTTCCAGAGATGCACTGTGCTTGTCCCAGTGTTTTTGGGGTGTTTTGTGTCGCCGTGCTCCTACCCACAAGTTGTGGTTAAAAGCCATATTGGAGTTCATTATAGGGGCTTATGTTCTTGTTTCCCAAATGGCACGTTTGCTTGCCATCCAGAAGTGTTATTATTTCTTGTAGACAAGAAGGATTAACTATCCACAGAGAAAGAATAATTTTATACTAGTGGGAGGCCAGGCTGACATTAAAATCAGAGCAAACCCTGGCATCCCAGCATTTGCTTTGTTTCACTGTCTTCATTACAGGCCTGCTGATTTCTTATGTCTAATCCCAGTATCTTTTGGGAGGATGCTGTGCCCAGTACAACTTACCTCATTTATTTTTGCATAAAACCTAATTTTGCTTTGCTGAGTCAGGTTTCAGTGCTAGTTTACTCACAATAATGACAGCAACAACAGGGAGAGAGAATGGGAGGGAGAATAGATCGTAAAAGTTATGTAGAATTTAACAGTTGTTTATCTTTGTACGTCTTAATTGCATTAGTAGGTATGAACACTGGGAATTATACCAGAGACAAGGTTGTATTTGTTTCCTCATGACTTAAAAAGAAACCTGAATAAAACAGCTGTTACTGTATCATCTCCAGCTCAAGAGGGAGCATGTGTTTAATAAATGTGGAGATTACTGTCGTACACTACAGCTGTGACTGAGTCAGGTTAGTGGGTTACTGCACATTTTCACTGAATTTGATGATAAACCAAAAGCCCTAATTCAACAAAGCCTTGGGGCAGATCCTTATAGTCATAATTTAGGAAAGCTGGTTAAAAATCTAAATTGGGCTTAAAAAGTATCAAAACAGACAGAGTGCCTATAGATAGACAAACAAAATAGAGAGACAGAGTGCCTGTATTTCCACTGGGGCTCAGAATGAACACAGTGAAGGGTAGAGTACATCCCATTTGCATTACAACTTACAAAAGGTATTGTGGGCTGGAGTCCTGGCTACAAACTGCCTCACCTACCCAAATTCCCAGCTGAGTCCCACCTCCAGGGGCAAGTCTCCTAAAGCACAAAGGTTTTTTGCCTACAAGCAACATACTTCAGGAGCTCTGTGGCTAGGAAGACTTCAGCCCCTTTAGATTCCATCCCCTACATGTCTACATCTAGCACAGTTCCATTGATGTTCTTATGTCTACTCATTATTCACTGCCAATGTTTTTATACAGCAAGTACCAAGTAAACTGAAAAAGGTGGGTGAATTATGAGTACTAGTTACACGTGGAGATGAGAAGAGGTGGAGAAGTACCAGGCTATAGAAGGCTGAAATCATGGTGGTCTCATCAAATGGTGAAAAAGCTTTTTACACAGTTGTCACTGTCATTTTCAAGCCTGTTAAAAAATACTTAGCAAGTAAAAACACTTAAATAAAAATAAAAATAATAATAATAATAAATAATAAAGATACTATAATAATAATAAAAATACTAAAATAATAATAATTAAAAAAAATACATAGCTTTTTCACATCCCCTTATCCCATTAGCCTTATGTTCTTAGCAGTGTTAGGAAATTTGACATAAAGTGAAGCTACCACAACCTAGCAAGATTCTCAAAACCAGCTTGTCTCTTTCTGTACAAAAAGTGTGTAGCTTTAGTCCCAGAGGAAAAGGAAATGTGCTAAGCCACGTTGTCTTGCACTTGCTAAGCAGGCCTGTGGAATGGCTTTCCATGCTTGTGCTGATACACAGAAACTTGTTAAACTTGATTATGTGCTAAACCCTAGTTAATTTTGCAGTAGTAGCATAGGAGTCCATTGGTCAGCTGACATCAAACTACTGAGTTTCTTCTTCTTCTGAGGATTATAAAGACACCTTTGTTCAATTTTTATTGATTTATCTTTATTCTTCATGTGTTTTCTTAGTTCAGTGTGATTCTGTCATGGTAGAATAATGTGTTAGGACTCCCTGGGAGGGAGCGCTGTCCCCAGTCACTGAAGGAAATATTACATTTGGGATTCTGGGATTCTTTAGTCCCGTCTCTGGTGCTGATCCTTTGTGGGACTCCGGGCAAGAAGGTTATTGTGACTCAGAATTTCTGCAGAGCACTTTAGAAGGAAAGAGGTGTTTTTTCTGCAGAAAGCACAATAATCTATTCATATTTAAATTCACGTGGAAGGGTGACTTTTAATAACTAAGTGTTGCCAGCGCTGTTCCAGACTTTATGAAGTACAAGTTTCTCATCTCAACTATGAAAGCTCTTCCATGATGGTGTAACCAGTTACTCTCCTACCTGAACATGCTTCACCATGGCTACCCTGAGTGCAGGCGTCCCATTCACAGAACAATCCTGTTTGTCTTTTTAATTGGAATCCTAATATGACTGTAAAGGAATATATATAAAGCAAATTTTAAGGAAGTCATTTCATAGATAAAATAAGAAGAATACATTTCAGGCAGCAGCAGTTTTATCTGGACAAACATAGTGTGATCTTGGTAGCCTTTTCCTAAAACTACACACATTATGACCTAGGTGTAATAGAAACTTGTCTCTTTATATGTTCCCATGATAAATTTAGAATAAAAGATTCAATTTATTATCTTTCACAGAATATCGGAGATATAGATATAGAAAAGCTATTTTAAATCTCACTGTGCCCTGTTAGAAATGTGTAACTTTTTAAAACTGTGTATAACCCACGAAAATTGCTGTACTTTCAATTTCCAGGATTCTTATTTGCTCCAGCAGCCTGTCTGAAGGGCACCTTGCATTTTCTTTCTCTATTCCTCTGGAATAGAAAGAGTTTTTAGTTTGTCTGGAGGAAAGATGCAACAGGTGAAACTACCTGGTATGATTAAAATGTAATTTCTTTTAGACCTGATCTCTCTCCTTCTGTATGTGAATATATAGGACTAGTAAAATGACACTGGTGTAAAACCAGTTTATGCGTAATGTGACTTAGGTTCAGCTGTGAGGGGAAGCAGTAATCATCATGGAATCGCAAAAACAGTTTTAGGTGAAAGTTTAGGGCTAGATGTGATAGTAAGAAGTCTCATAGAATCACAGAACAGCCCAGGTTGGAAAGGACCTCCAACCTTCCATGGGAAAGGGAGCCTGGATGAAAATATCAAGTACCCTGTCTGGTCACATGTTGAAAACCACCATCAGTGGTGATGGTGACTCCACTCTGTCCCTGGGGAGGTTGTTTCACTGAATGGTCATTCTCTTTGTAAAAATTGTCTTTCTTAGGTCATAAAACTAATAAAACCTTGGCAGTGCAACTTGTAACCATTGCTCTTTATCTTTTCTCCTGGCTCCTTGCGAAAAGAGAGCCTCTATCCTCTTTGTAGCTGCCCTCTAAGCACTATTCAAATAAAACTAAGTCTGTCCAAATAAAACTGAAAAAGCAGAGTTTTAAGTATCAAAAATCTCAGTACTATTTTGTTGATGGTTTGGGTTTTTTTCCCCTTAGCTTTTCATTTTAAGACCTTCAATAAATGTCAGCTTAAACGCTTAGGATGTCATAGAATTGGAGACAGAGGCATGCCTCTTTTGGCTTACAAAAATTTTAAATGCATCTGAAACCTGAGGCTGCAATCTTCCTTTTATATGCAAGAAAACTGAGGTGTGAATATTACAGTATTGTCTAAGACTGTGTCTGGACTGCAGGATGGATCCCATCCATTAGAGCAGCTGCAGTCCTGTTGCTCAGAGCAGTCCAGACAGAAATTAGGATGTTTGTGACATGAAATCAAGATAGAGTTTCAGTATACCAAGTCACAGAGTTAAATACAGCCAAGTAAAGCTGATTGCAGTCCTCTGTTGAGTTCCCAGGGACCAATTCAGACTCGAATCATACTTACACTCAGCAAAATGTGACCCAGTCTCTGCACATTGTACCTTGGTTTTGTAGCTCACTTGCCTTCCAAAAGAAAAACCTTGTGTTTCAAAAATTTTCTGGGACTTCGAATTAGTTTTAATTCAGAAGGAAAATCAAATTTTGTTGAGTAGTCAATACCTATTGTTGCTTTGCTTCAGCTGAGATTGAATGCACTCGAAAACCAACAGCTAGGAGGATACAATAGTGGTGAATTAATTGAAACTCAAAGGAAAAGTCTCCCAACACTTAGGAACAAGAGCAGGTGGCCAGATTTTGCCAAAATCAGGGGTTGAATTCCAAGAGTGTTGTGCAGAAGCTGTCCTTCAACAGGTACCAGATTTAAGCATACTGATCAGAACAGGCATAAATATTTTAAAAAGAAAACAGAAAACAAAGTAATGCTAAAAAAATCGTAGCCTAGATGTGCTAGGAAACATCAGCTGGTAGGTAATCTAGATATAATGCTTGAACATGACTGACTAAGTGATAAAGTAGGACATGCAGATAATTTCTCAAGAAAATTCAGCAAGAATCTGAAATGGTCTGAAGGTATGGTTGTTGTTTCTGCATGGCTCCATTGCCAATGCCTTTTGGTATGGAAAGGATGAAAACTAAAGGGGGAAAATTAAGCTGGAGGTGCAAAGAAGCATGCCTTGGAAAGAGCAGCTGTTTGAAACACCCTGCAGCAGCATGACAGCCAGCCAGCTTGCCAGGGGCAGCACAGAATTTGTAAGTCAGATCAGAAATCTCTCCACACCTGTGTGACAGAAAGTGCAGCGAGCAGGCTGTGGCTCAGCAGCTGAGTGACTGGCAGTGCTGACAGGATGGGAAAACTATACGCACGAATGGGAAAACACACTGGAAAGTAGGACCTTAAAAAAAAGTTTAAAAGAGAAAATAGGCAAAAGGGGCTTTCACACTCAATCATTCAATAGCATTGGAAGTGAGTCAATGTTCTATTTATACTGTCTACTTTGGATATAGCAAGATTATACTAAATAAAAGAACTGACATGTTTTTTAAAGGCCTCTACCACCCAGTTGACTGCAACATCAGGTGAGAAATATCTGGGAAGAATATTAAGCCAGAGCATACTGGAATAAAGCTTACATTCACATAAAAGCACAACAAATGGACTCTGTTTTAAGTATACCCTATGTTGTATTTGTTGTGTGTCTCTCTCTGAATGCAGGGCCTGCTCTGAATACTGTGTAAAGATGCTTAGCCTCTTTCATACCTGCTGTACTCACTATGGGTCTCTCCATGTGTGTCTTGTATTTTTCACTGTGCAGGGAAATCAGTCACAGACCATGTTGCAGGTACTGTTCCTCTTTTTTGTTATTCATGACAAATCTGAGATATGATCCAGCAGGAACTCTAGAGACTGATACTGTTTCTGGCTATAAACCAGTAGAAATTCAAGATATGAATAGCAAATACCTGTTCATATAAACTGTTAGCCTTCTGTATGTGGTATGCATTTCATCAGATCCATTAACTATTCAGTTCCATGTAATTACGTTTGAGGTTGCTCTGAGCTACTCTGAATTAATTTAGGAGTTAATGCAAGCAAGAAGGGAGATGCATATATTTAATAGTCATGTATATTTCAAGCCTAAGAGTACTTGCTTGCTTTGTTAAATTTCTTATCTTAGGAGTCACTGTGAATGCTTTCATAGCAGGAACTTCGTAGGAACACCTCAAGATATTTTTAAGAGGGATGAAAAAGGAAGAAGGGAGTGAGACAAAGGTATGTCAGGCAAACAGAAAATAAGAGAAGGATGAAGAGAAACAGCCAGCCAAGTGGGAATAAGGTGAAGCAGAAGAGAATAGGTAGAAAATGAAAAGAAGAGTGAGAAACAACATTAGGCAAAAGTCCATACTTCTCTCTCCTTAATTCCCTGGCTCAGCAGTAACATTTCTTTTCAATATCCGCTCCCTTAGAGTTTTCATTTAGGTAACTTACCTCTTGTGTAAGCCACAGTATAGTCATAGAACAGTCATGGTAGCAGTGTCTTTGGAATCTTATTTTTTTCTCAGTGGAATGGATCACGTGCTGTGATTGCAAAGCCATCCTGTAATCACGAGCAAGTCATCAGGATGATTTCCCTGCTTTGCTGCTCCCAGGATTCCAGAAATGCAGAAACAGAGGTGTTAAGTGTAACAGGGAGGAGAGCATCATGTTGGAGTTAGTCTCTGAACTATGTTCATGATTGATAAAAGCATTGAGCTTGTGCAGCAAATCGATTAACCTGGGGTTTGTGCATGATGCATAGTATGACTAATTGTTTTCCAAAGGCTCTGCCTGATTCATCAGGGCTGAGAAGCTGCAAGTAATCTTTCTTCTCTTGTTCCATCATAAAGCATTCACGTTGCAGTAAAAGCAACAGCACTTTTGGCCCCCTTTGATATGGAGTACCTTCTTTGAAAGTTCTCTGTGCTTATAGCTTGCTAAATCACTGCACATGCCATGTAAGCCCATATTATCCACTTCGGTGCTGCAAGCATTGTGTTACACTGATGATTTACCAGAGCTGGCAGATTTTCTGCCTACACTTTATATGGGCAGAGAATGGTAAAACAGCTGCTATCTCCAATCCATGTCAAACTGCAAAGTACTAGAAAGGCCAAAACTAAGAGCCTCCATGCTAAAACATTAATTTTTAACAGAAATCTACATGATCGGTGTTGGCATTTCAGTATTTAGTGTAATGAGAATTGGTTATTTAAACTGACATTTCTTTGTAAGGCTGCAAATGCCAAGATGGGGAAGGAATGGGGAAGGAATGTTCTTATTCTGTGTATTTCTTCTCCTTCTGCCTGCTTCAGAAGTGAACTCCTAGTTACTTGCTTTCTAATCACTAATTCACTAGAGGATGTCACAGAAGTTTACAAAAACTACCTCAGGACTCTACACCCCCTCTGAAAGACTAGCCATTACACCATGTGCTGTAACTTAAAGATACGGAGGGCAGAAAAGTAAAATAATTCGCCTAGAGTTACACAGGAAGGCTGTAGAAATCACAAGAACTTTCCAAAAAACCTGTGAAGGGATCATTTGTCAGTGCATGCAGTTTAATTGATACTGTGTTGATTTCACAAAATCTGTTTTGTTAAGCTGAGTATCTGTTCTTATGTATGCGCCTACTATGAACAGAATGCAGATACCCTGAGCCCCATTCTGTTGGTCCTTTATTTAATGCCCTTCTTTCATCCCTGGTGCACTTTAACGTCAGTGATTGAGGAATTACGTGTACATGTCTAGAGGTCAAAGTGTAGCACAGGGAGTCCGGTGAGTAACAGCGCATTTTGCAAATCCTGTTCTCTCCCGCCTTTCCTTCCCGCATTTTTGTTCTCTTTGTTCTCTATTGGCTCAGTGTCGTAAATTGAACAATTTCTGATGGTGCCAGGCAGCTTGACTTCTCACTGAAATTCAGGATGCCTGCTGACTCTCTGCACTGTGCCTTGGAACTGGGAAGGCAGCAAAATTGACATTGGAAACGGATAGGTTCTGAGAAGTGAGGAGGAATACAACCTGAAAAATTCAACAAAATGTTGTCAGCATTATTTTTGAAAGAAGTGTATTCTCCCACTAAGCCAGATTTTGTTCTCTGAAGGAGCTGGTTTTTCTGGAATAATAATAATAATAATAATAATAATAATAATAATAATAATCTTTTTTAAAAAATTAAAAACCCAGACTTCAAAACTCTGAAACATTTAGACGTGGAGGTATTGTCCTTGGCACTGTGCGGAAGCGGTGTTTGGGCTGTTGTATGGCACTGGATATCCCTGAAGCCCCTCATCAGGAAGAGAGGCTGGTATAAGGAGCAGCTCAAAAGTGAAGCCTGATTTGCTGGGTGCAGGAGTGTGTTCCTGGTAGTGTCTCTGAATCCTGTTCCCTTTCACAGGTGAAATCTTTCAGTGTTGGGGGAGCTTTGCAGGAAAAAACCAAGCAAAACAAACCCAAAGGGTCCTGCCGAGGGCCACATCCAAGCAGTGCTGGAGGTGAGACTGGCCTGCCTGGGCAGGAGTTGCTTGTCTGCTTCCTCTTCTCCAGGACTGGAATTCTGCTCCTCACCTTTCCAGACAAAATGTTTTCAGAGCTCCCTCTAAGCTTCCCAGAAAAAGCTATCATTTGGTCTAAGTGCTTAATTAATTGATATTTAATTATTCTGCTCTAATTTGGGTCTGAAAAACAGTGTAAAATAAAAAAAACAAACCTGTAATGAGCTGGTTTAAAGCAGGATTTGTAGTTTCCTAGGCTAATCTGTGTCTCATACTTGAATCCTGAGTAGTACATTTACCTGGAGATTTATTTTGAAAATGCTTTCTGTGTAGATCTAAACAGATCTAAACAGATCTAAATCTTGGAGCATTTGGCATTAGTTCAAAATACCTTGTGCTGTTTAATCTTCCTAGAATTCCCAGAAGGAGATAGCAAGCTGTCATTGCTGTGCTGTCTCTCAGAGAAGCTGACCACTTATTTGACTAATGAACACTGAATTAATCTGGAGTATTGCCTATAAGGAGCTTGCAAAAATGCTCCATAAAAGAGTCTCACAGCAAAATAAAATGTCAGGAAAAAAATAAAATCAAAGAACACCAATTGTAATACTCAGTAATTAGATCCTTTAAAAGGATCTAAAGGATCCTCTCTGGTGGGAGCAGAAGAGCTCCTTTGTGTTTTTATGTTGTTTTTGTTGGTTTTATGCAGCGAGGATACTTGGTGACTAAAGGAATTCTCCTGTTGTCCAGACTGTGGATTTGTTGTTTAATCCAGCTCTAGTGTATATGTAGTAGCACTTCTGAATGTCCATTAAACTCACTTCTTCCTATTAGCTGTCAAGTGCTTAAACCCAAAACGTAAATAAATATACCTCCATCTTATTTATATGTCATTTGGTTAAATATTTTTGGGGTTGTTTTCTTTCCTCATTTCCTACAAAAACACCTGCAAAGGTCTCATTTTCTCTTAGAGTTTTTTATTACTCATTTCATGGAGATACTTCTGTGCTGAGCTATACGAAGTTGAGGTGTCTCAAACGCTACATTGTCATCAGAAGTGTGTCTGTGTTGAAGGACATCCGATTTTTCCTGTTTAATATTTATTCTCTCTTTGGACTTCCACAAGTCCTGTATACAGGCAGAAGCAGGATTTTCTTGCTGTCCAATATGGCATGATGTCAGGAAAAACACTGCCATTTTTTTCTGCTTACCTTGACCACCAATAAATACCACCCAAATTAAAATCCATGATCAGTGTTTAGCTGATGCTTTTCATCAAAGTATAGGAATAAAATACAGCTGCTTATCAAGAAGAATTCTATTTTTTTGTGTTCACACAAGCACAGCAATATTGACTGCACTCTGTTTAGTCTTCTGCTGACCTCTTGCAAACAGCTTATAGATTCCTAAGGATTTTCTTCACCTTTCCTTACTTGGATCATTAAAGCCAGGGATGGCTACAAACCAGATATGCTGCTAGCAGATCTCATGCTTATTTCCATGAGCAGCTCTGCCAATGTATCACCATCTTCACTCATTCAATCTTTTCAACTCTTTGCTCTTTTTAGAAAATGTAATACCAGTTAGTGTATACATGGTGACTAGGATGAAATAATACAGCATTTCTAGCCTATGAAATCTGTAGAGGCCAAAGACTGCTGTTCTCTCTGAAGTGGAGATGAGATGCAAGCCTGATCAAACCGGTTCTGAAGTCCACAGTCTCCCAGCAGTTTCAGTAGGATTTGAACTGGCATGACGAGGCTCTGAACATTTGCTAACAACAGAGATTGAATCAGACGGTGAAGCAAATCATCATTATTTGATTGGGTTACACCATTGCTCAGGTAAAGAAAGTCAGGAATAACTGTACTACAATTCACTTCCTGCAGAATAAATTAGGAAATAATTTCACTAAACTATGGGAGAGAAGTGACTCTAGGTTCTATGCAGAGCTGTGAGAAAGAGATAAAAAGCAAGAAAGAAACCAAGAGGTGCTAAGTAGATTGAAGGCAATTCAGTCCTGAAGAATATACTTGCAGAGCAATTACACAGCCTACTACTCCCAAATGCTACTTATGATTGTTATGGTAATAAGAGCAGAGCTATAAACAGGTGATGCTCTTCACTTTGGCACAGAAGAGAGCCTGCTAGTGTTAGGGTGAAGAAATTATACTGCAATGATGAAAAAGCCTCAATGCAGAGAAAAAGAGCAGTGATATGACAGCAACAGTGTGGCTTGTGTACACAGTGGATGTTTCTTACCCTGAATGTGCCTGCAGAGCATATAGAGTTCTGAGAGAAGCAGGTTCTTCCACTTTCACACCACTATTGCCCTGCAAACATTTCATTCATCTCTAAAGTACAGCTTGCAGGTTAGACTTCCACTCATTGTGTTCTTGATAGCATTTGGTCTTAAATGGCTAATAACATAGGACTACTATTTCAGGTGCCTCCACATGAAATCTGATGCTGAGTGCCCCAGAAAAAATTTAACCGTTTGTGACAGGAACGGGATCAAATTTGCTGCTTTGGGGAAGATGTATTTGCCTACATATGCCCACTGTGTGTCTGTGTTGGCTGCTAGTCTTAGCATTTGAACAGAGAAGAAAGAGGAGGAATGTAAATACTAGTGACAGTAAAAGCAGAAATTATAACTCTGCTTTAAAATGGTCCTTTTGGTAATATTCTTGTTCAGATAACAAAAGATTTTGCTCCCTGAGGTAACCAGAAAATGTTTTTTTGAGTGCCCTAATGGCACCATCTGAGTAAATCTTGATAGCAGGTAACTTTTCTCAAATGGCAATATATTCATCATCTCCATGCTACACCCATCCTTCCCGAGCAGCTCTCACTTCTCCCCTGACCTAAACCCTGCAATGTCGCCTTCCAGACTGTGAATCACTCATCTCTCTCCCTTGTGCTCCTACCAAATGTTATCATCACACCCGCTTGAACCCTGACATTTGATTTGTGTAAGCTACGATTGCTGCGTGTCTCAGGCTGACATTTTATTCAGATTCCTATTCTGAAGTAAACTCAGGGAAAACACAGCAACATATTTTGTTTCCACAGAATGGCAAACTGTCTCAGCATAAAAGCAAACCCAGTAAAAAGTTTGTAAGTTTTTTTCATAGCTAAATAGCCCTTTTGTATTTCAACTAGAAAACAACATGTTGGGGTTTTTTTTTACTTTTTGGCTTAGAAAACAATGTTATACCACCAATGTATGTATATTTAAAATTTGTGTATACAAATACACATGAATTTTGTGAATACGTTTTCCTAAGGTATCTTTGAAAGTGGCTGCTGTGACCCCACTCCTTGCTTGCTATACCCAAGGGAGGCAGCATTGATTTTCTTCTCTGAGTTTTGCAGGCTTTAATGAAAGCAAGGGAAAGGCTTGTGCCTACATTGCAATTTACTTTAATGTATGGGCAGTCTTTCAGACCTTTGTTGTTGGGACTATTCATGTGCTTAAGTGTTTTGCTGGATTGAAGCCACAGAGCAGTTAGCAAATTAGTGCACATACCAGGGTATAGCATTCTATTCCTTCTTTCCAGACAGTTTGCATTTCCAGTATTTGTATAGGATATAGAGTGACAAGCAGCCCGTTTGCTTTATTTATGAAGTTGTATGTCAAAAAATTGGATGTCTTCTCAATAGTTAGTATTTCTGCATTGCTTTCTGGTAGATGATCTTCCCCTTTTATTGCCATCCAAATTCCATTCCCTACAGAAAAAGTGTACGTGGTGGCCATTGTTGCCATACTTTCTTATCTTCCATGAAAGTAGCATTGTATGCATGGTTTCTTCTCGTGGTGTGTTCCAGGCAGTGTTAGAAACAAAATTTGGCAGCGAAATAATTAGAATGATAGTGACAACAGGTATTCATTGCAGGCTGACAGAAGCTTCTCTGAAAGCATTTGCCTAATTCTGTGCTTCCAGCTTGGAGTATGGGAGATTAGTGGTGCATCTCCTTTGGAATAAAATTTCGACAGTGGCATTTGAATTGGAAAAACACATGTTTCTACACAACTTATTAGGCAACAGATGTGTTCTCACTTTGTGAAATTATTTGTGAGCTTCTATATAGATACTTCTTTAGTAGCAAATTGACCAGGCGAACTGAGGATCTTCACTCTGCCACTGTGTCTTGGTTTGAAAAGACAGGTGTCTGTTAAGGAAGGCAGGAGCCTCCCTTGGAATGGAGAATGCAACCCCCTTCCCTCCGAATTATTATAATTTCAAAATTAGGGGCTTTCAGGGAAAGATATGAGGAATAGGAATAACAGCTCTTTACTAATATGTGTGTGTGTGTGTGTGTATATATATATATATATGTATATAACAAGGCAAACAACCAGCAATAGGAGACGGGTAACCTCAAAAACAGAACCAGAACCCAGTNTCAGAACGCGGTGCCGGCCTCTCCCGCCTGCCAGG
>VZRO01003600.1:0-15883 GCA_013397915.1 Daphoenositta chrysoptera
TGGTTGGGTTTGTAACAACAGGGCTGGGACTGTGAAATCAGCAGGATCCCTTTTCCTGGGAGAGAAAATGTGTTTGGGAAGTTGAGAAATGAATTCAGCTCAGTTTGAGCTGATGTTTGTCCTCACCTAATGAGTACTAATTGCTCATTTGTCCCAGGGAGACCCAACACCAATTCTTGGGGATGGGAAGGGTGGCAGGAATACACAAACCTGTAGGCTGTGGATGTCATCCTGGGAAAACAGCTCCAAAAATGGGGATAAAAAATAACATGTTTAAATTTTCCTGACCCCTGCATTCTGTACCTATAAAAGGGAGGCCTCAATGTCCTGGATTTTGATCCTTGTGGATTCCAACTCAGAATATGATTTTTTGAATTGAAGAATCCAAACCTGTTCGCTGTGGCTGATATCCTGGGAAAATGGCTCCAAAAATGAAGATCAGGGAAAAAAAATAACAGATTTTAGTACATGTTGAAATTTTCCTGATGCCTGTGTTCTGTACCTATAAAAGGGAGACCTCAATGTCCTGGAATTGCGATTTGATCCTTGTGGGTCCTTTCCAGCTCAGAATATGATTGTGTGAATTGAGTATTTCCTCGGATTTTCCTGGGTTCAGTTTTGTTATACTCTGCCCCCAAAAATCCCAGCCTGGGGAATCTTGTGTGGAGCTGCCAGCTCTGAGACAGAATTTTGTTCTCTGCATCTTTTTCTTAACCCTAACGTGTAACACCTGCAAAATCGCACTGAAAATGCCAAAGTCCATTTCCAGTTCGTGTTAATGGCCCCAGATTTCTGTGCCTGGTGAAGAGGCAGTGTCAGGAGGGTGCTGCTTAAACTGATTTTCTTCAGTAGGTCAGAAGAGGTCAGGCTGGGACTGGGGAGTGCCGGGCTCTGAGCCTGGCCCAGGGCTGTGTCTAAGAGGAGAAATTAACTCCCACCATCAGATATTCATCCTGAAAGCAGGAATTTTTGGCTCTAAATACAATGTGATCACCAGTTCCTGTGAAATTCAGCTGAAATATGAATGTTTTGGGGGCTCAGTGTTTCTTTTCTCAGCATGTTCTTGATGCTTCCCTTACCAAGCCGGTGTGAAGGGGAGATCTGGT
Organism: Daphoenositta chrysoptera; assembly: GCA_013397915.1. Taxonomy (NCBI): domain Eukaryota; kingdom Metazoa; phylum Chordata; class Aves; order Passeriformes; genus Daphoenositta; species Daphoenositta chrysoptera. The sequence goes on from VZRO01003600.1 coordinate 1,107, forward strand.
TTAAATTCCCTAGAATCTTCAGTTCCCTGCTTGCCAAAACCCCTTTGGTTTCCATTCCAAATTTCCAACCAGAAGTGTCACTGGGGGACATCTTTAGGACTAAAAACCCCAGGTCCTGCAGGAAGATTGAAGTGCAGTCCTGTAGATTTTGCATTCCCTGAAAGCCTCTTTGGCTCGTGCTGATCCAAGGATTCCATCCCACATTGTCCAGGCATTTCAGGGATTTTATGGCAGGGAAAACTCGGGCTAAACTGATGAAGAAGTATCAATACCGGCAGATATCAGAAATTTCATTGCAGTAGCAGATTTTGTTAATTCCTTGGGCCTCTCCCAGTAAGTTGAGAGTCTAAATTCAAGAAAACAGTGAATTTCGAGTGTTAGAGCACAGGACTGTGGCTGTTGGTTGACAGCTCTGAGCTGGGGACACAGCTCCTGCTGGCTCATGCACAGGGCTCAAACCAAATTAACTTCCCCAGAGCTCAAGTGACACCAAGTTAACGTGACATTAATCAGGATTTCTGCTCCCAGCGTGTGCAAGGGCCCGTCCTGCCCCGGCGAGGGGGAGCTGCTGGAGTGTTTTCCTGTGTGCAGACACCGAAACCTCACTCCGGGGAGTGCTGGCAGGACATAAAGGTTGTTTTCTAATTTAACTGTCCTGGGAGCGTGTGCTTAGGGAAGACATTCCCTGGGAGAGGGAGAGGCTTTGGTTTCCATTCCTGCACGGAATGAGCAGAGCTCTTGCTGTCAGGAAAAGTAATCCACAACCACCAGAGGTTTCTGTCCAAAAAGCAGACAGAGGAGTCCTGTAACTTTACTTGAATAAAGGGAGAGGCCATGGGGCATTTCCCCTGGGGTCTCTCAAATTTTTGGAGGGTGAAGCCTCCTTTTTATCCAAATTTCCGGGCCCTGTTTCCCTCTCCCTTTCCCCATTGGCTGAGGTCCTCGAGATGTACAGACCTCCCAAAACTCCTAATACCTAAGACTCCCTTTTATTGTATAACTCCCCTTTATTTTTTAAATTCTTATGGAATTCATGGTTCTTCCCATTGTTTCTTTCATCTCTCAATATCCAATTGCATTTATCAGCAGACCTACAGCTTATTTGTAAAGACAAATCTCTTTCTTTCCATTCATCAATCGGTGGAATCCTCCCCATAGTTTCTTTTATCTCTCAGTGCTAGTTTTATCTACCAGCAGGCCCACAGCTTGTTTGTAAACACAAGTCCCTCATTCCTTTCATTGCCTTGCACCCAACTGTAAAAAAAAAAGTCTCAAAAAAAACTGTTTATGGTACTTTCTAGAATATTTATGGTGTCACAATTAATTAGTGGCAAAAGGAGTTGAGTGTGGGGACTTCCTCAAAATGTCACTGCAATTAGGAAAGGATTGACTTCCAAGAATAACATTAATTTGGTGATGTTGCACACAAATCCTTGGTGATGTATGTGGGGAATTTTATTTCATAATCAAAGTTTTGCCAGATCAAAGAAACAAAGGAGTTTTCCAGCATTAACAGCACTGGTTACTCTCTTTAAAACATCTGGAGCTGACCCCAGGACCTCATCAGTAATAACTCTGTCTAAACTGCATTATGAGTTCTGAGCAGCGAGGGTTTATCTTTAATGCAACTAAAAGAACAGGATCTTGCTCCTCACCAGTAAAGAACCAGTAAAACCTCCCCCAAATCAGTATAAAATCCAGTACAGATGTGGTTGAACTCTGCTGTGGGCCTGGCTCTGCCCAGAGTGGCTCTGTCCAGCTGTGGAGGAGGTGGAGTTGTGTCCTTTCAATCCTGGTTTTGCCCTTCCCACCGGATCTCAGCGTGGAGAGGCTTTAGGGCCATTATTTAAGGTACAGCAGCGAGGGCTGGCAGCTGCTCGTGGGCTGCAGGGTGGGAGTCAGGGAGGGACCTACGGGGTCCGGGTGTGGGTGAGAGCCAGCCCTGCTCTGAGGGGAGGGGAAATGGGGAGGGTCAGGGCTGGCAGAACTCGTTCAGAGCCAGAAGGAGCTCGATTGTGGTTAAGGATCCTCCCAGCAGCACCTGGGGGCTGCAGGTTGGGCTGTTTGACCCCAAACCCTCCAGCTCCTGGCATGCCCAGGACACTGAGGCATCCCTTTTATAGGTACAGGACACAGGCATCAGGAAAATTTCAACATGTGCTAAAACCTGTTATTTTTTTCCCTGATCTCCATTTTTGGAGCTGTTTTCCCAGGATAACAGCCACAGCAAACGGGTTTGGATCCTTCAATTCACAGAATCATATTCTGAGCTGGAAAGGACCCACAAGGACCAAAATCCAATTCCAGGACATTGAGGCCTCTCTTTTATAGATACAGAACACAAGCATTAGAAAAATTTAAACATGTACTAAAACCTGTTATTTTTTTCCCTGATCTCCATTTTTGGAGCTGTTTTCCCAGGATAACATCCAGAGCCTACAGGTTTGTGTATTCCTGCCACCCAGAAATGTGTATTCCCATCCCCAGAAATCACTGTTGGGTCTCCCTGGGACAAATGAGCAATTAGCACTCATTAGGTGAGGACAGACTATCAATGGGGGAAGTGGTGCTGAGGGAAGGGCAGCTCCAACTGAGCCGTTCATTCCTCAACTTCCCAAGCACATTTTCCCTCCCAGGAAAAGGAACTGGTGATGGGAGTCCCTGTGTTTCTGGTGTTTCTGCAAGAGCTGATGCTCCTGGAGGGGAGCTGCAGGTGGGGTGGGTCGTTTCTCTGTACATTAACTTAAACACTTCTTAAACTTAGATTTAAGGCCAGGAGAGCACAACTTCTTTGCTGTCTCTTACAAGAATGTCCCTCCCAGGCAACAACGTCTGAACTGAGCTTGTGTTTCCATATCCTTTAAAAAACCATAAAAACTGCAATTTATACATCATAAACATTCAGTTTATTCATAACACAACTCCTGTCAGGAGCTGAACTCTGATCCTTGTGAATCCCTTCCAAGCTGGGACATTCTATGATTGTATTTACTGTTAATTATTCAGCCTTCCGTAATTATCAATGCCCAGACAACAGCAGAGTGAGAGAAACCCTAAGGGAGGAGTAGTGAGATTCTCTTTAAAATTCCTGTGGCTTGGAGCAACCTGGGATGGTGGAAGGTGTCCCTGCCCATGGATTCTGGGCTGAGATGGTTTTTAAGATCCTTTCCACCTCAAACCATTCCATGATTCTGAGCTGCTTTCCTTTTCAATCTATTTAAGATATATTAACATATCACCCTGCAGAATAACAGGCTGTCACACAGTGGCCCAGCAACAGCAATAATTGTATTTATTTACTCTGCTCAGGCTGCTCCGGCTCATCGCCGACGGGAGATTCCCTTCCTGCCCCTCCCGGCCGGGATGTGGGGACACTGAGGTGCTCCCAAGCCAGGCTCGGTGGTGTCTGGCAGAAAGTGACCTCGCTGTCACTGCTGAAGGGGGCTTTGAGTCCCTCAGCCCGAGCCCTGTGCCCCCCCTGTGGCACCGGGCAGAGTTTCAGCACAGCCTCTGCCTGAGGCTGTGACAATGCCCCGGGACCCAGTGCCAGTCCGGGGGCCAAACCCCCCTGGCACGCACACAAATTCTGCCTGCCTAAATCACAAACGGCTCCACAGCAGCGTTTTCTGCTCCTCAATAGCCCAATCCCTCCTGGGAATGTTTGATTGGGATTTGGGTGTGGAATTGTCGTGCTGCCGTTAAAGGGCATTTAATCCAACCCCCCTGGCAGGGCACCTTCAGTGGGGTCAGGGTGCCCGGAGCCCTGTCCAGCCTGACCCTGAGAGGTTCCAGGGATGGATCCGTGACTCCCTGGGTGTATTCCAGCATTTTCCTGCCCTCAGCGTAAAAAATTTCTTCTTTATACCCAATTTATGTCAATTTTACAGTTCAAACCCATCACCCCTTTTCTTGTGGGATTGTCACTGTAACAGAGAGATCAAAATATCTCAGAGAATCAGGGAATGAGTTGAGTTGGGATTTTCAGGATCATCCAGTGCCACCATCCCATGGGCAGGGACACCTCCCACTGTCCCAGGCTGCTCCAAGCCCGTCCAGCCTGGCCTTGGGCACTGCCAGGGATCCAGGGGCAGCCACAGCTGCTTTGGGAATTCCATCCCAGCCCCTCCCCCCCCTCCCAGGGAAGAATTCCTTCCCAATATCCCACCCATCCCTGCCCTCTGGCAGTGGGAAGCCATCCCCTGTGTCCTGTCCCTCCATCCCTTGTAAACAGCCCCTCCAATACCTCCCTCCATGTATTCCCATAAAAATTATAAAGGGAACTCTGGAAAACTCTTGGTTTCCATGGTCTGGTTTGTTCCCTGATCCCCAGTATTGGATTCCCCTGGCTGAGATTTCAGGCCACAGGGAAAGAGGGAATCTGGAGGATTCTTCCTGGGTGTGCAGAGCTGGGCACCAGGACTGGGCTTGGGCTGGAAATGCATTTTCCAGAACTGCAGCTTTCCCACGAATGGCAGAAGGTTGGAAAACCACAAGAGGCTGGAATATGAGGAGAACATTCCTGTCCAAGCAGGGATACCTGGAATAACACAGGCCCAGCTTGGCTGTGCATCTGCTGTATAACATAAATGTGCTTTTTTCTTAATACCTGTGTGCCAAGGGACTGAACAAAGTGTCCATTAATTGAATATTTTTTGTGGATCTTTTTGCTCCAAGTGAATTTTTCTTTCATATTTTGATAGAAGCCAGAGATTCCATGTTGTGTTGTGAATATGGATCCGTGGCCAGCAGCTATGTGGAAAAATCAATACATTCCCAGTCCACTCCCAGGTGTTTTATTGCTAAAGGGGTTGGGCAGAGCAAGTGCAGAGCCAGGAACGGATCCTGCTGGTTAAAAGGGAGCAGGGAAAAATGGCTGGGAATGGCTTCAAAGTGAAGAAAAAATCGCGTTCCTTGGGTTTATATATTGCAGGAATTACGCTTCAGTTAAAGGAAGGTGAACTGGAATGAGAAAATATCAGGAATGGGAGAGGGAATTGTTTTCGGGGTGAAAATTGCTAATTAAAATATGCTAGAATTGTTACAAACCTTCAGCAAATCCTGTCAATGAAGACAGACACTTTCTGTGACAGAGCTGTGAAAGATCTCCCAGGTCATGCCCAGCTCCTGTCTGCTGGAGTTCCCTGATGGAAAACAGGTGAAATTTCTTTAAAGAAGAAGCAACACAAAGTGAGAGTTGGTAAGTGTGGAACAGAGCAGAGAAAAATACAGAAATCACCACAAGAAAATCTTCAGAGCTGCAAACTGTGGCTCTGCTCAGAAATTCCCTGTCTACTCTAAAATCAGAGATAATTCTTGCCCGCAGTGAATCAGATTTCAGCTCAATTTCTGCCTGCAGTGAATCAGATTTCATTTTGGCCATGCTGAGTTGGGACATTTCCCTCTCACCCTGAGCCAAAGGCAGAGGATCCTTGGATTTAAAACCTCCTGCAAGGGCCTGGAACTTTCCTGAGCGTGCTGTCACACCTTGGAAAACATTCCAGCTACTCAGTTAATTAGCAGATGACAAACTAAATATTTGCTAAGTGAAATTGGAGCTGGATTAGTGACCTGCCCAGAATTCTATCCTTGGAGATAATTTGGGTTCTGATGCATCAGCAGGGCTGGGTATTTACAGTTCACATTGCCTGGGGGTGGAAAAAAAAATTAATTTTATTTTTCCTTCTGAAAAGATTTCATCCAACTGCCAGTGCCACCAAGAGGATCCCACCAGCTCTGGCTGGGATTGCCAAAGTTGAGGCTGAAATTCCATTTCGGGAATTCCATTCCCTGAGCATCTTTTAATTGGCAGCTCCCTGCCTAAGCCTGGGTAGCACCTGTGCCTCAGAACTTCTCAGAGCCTCCTGGTTACAGGTTTTCTCCTAGAAAAAAATCAAATTTATGCCAATTATTTATCAGAGATCCACCTTCTTTTCTCCATGGCAGGGCAGGAACGTGGTCCTTGCTGAGCACAGCTGGATTTATACCCTGCAGCAATAAATACCTTCAAGGAGTGCAAGTCAAGGCCACATTTTAAATAATGTTGGGTTTTAGATGAAGCTGAAAATCCATTCAGGGTGTTGCTCTTTGGCTTTAAAAATCTTCCTTGGCGTGACAGAAATATCCACTGTTAACTGCACAAAATTGTCCTTAACGCCTGGCCTGACTGATGCTCTTTGTTTTGATCCGAGAAGCTTCGAGTGCCACAAATCCCGATTTTTTGGTGGTTTTCAGGGGCTCTGAGCTCTGCTCCCTGCTTGGGCAGTGTTTTTCGTGCAGGCTGTTCCTCTGTGCTGCAGTGAGAGGGACCCGAGCGTCCCCCAGCCCCAGAGGGGCCGGAGCTGCTCTTTGTCCCCCGGCCCCTCCGAGCTGCCTGTTGTTATTTCATTTCCACTGCTCCCTCCTTAAACCAGCGCCTTTTGCCTTCTTTTCTCCCCAGCACCCCCTAATAACAACTCCCAGTGGTGCAAACTGACTCCAGGCTGGCACCTCGTTCTCCTCTGGCCCTCTGTCCCCACGGGTTTTTGGGCAGCTGAAGGTATCTCCCTGCTCGGTGCCGAGCCCACCGAGGCTTTTCCTGCGGGTCTGGAATAAATCAAACGGAAAAGAGCTGAAATAAGGGGGGAAAAAAGCTGGAGAAAGGGAGAATAAAGCAGAGAATCCTCCTGCAGGGCTGCAGTGCTTCAGGGCAGCTTTGCCTGACCACTGGGGTGGGCAATCCTAAAATCTTCCTTCTTTCCTTTGAAAACACTTGTGCAGGAGTCTCTCGAAATGAAGGAAAAGGCTGAGATTTGGCCTTTTAATATCAGCCTTTAAGAGGGTGAGATTTGGCCTCTAATATCAGCCTTTATTGATATATCAAATAATAATATCAAACACTGCAGTGCTGCTGTTGGGATGATGGGATTGAATGAACAGTTTTTCTATATTAAGAATTATCAGGTATTTAACAAGCCTTCAACTTTGTTCTGATTTTTCCTCTTTGTCTTGCTGTTTTTTTGGTTTGGGGATATTTTTTTTTTCTTTTAAGGAGCCTGCAAGCCCTAAAACACAAGAGAACTGTCCCTTAGCAGAGGTCACAGCGCTGACATCAGGGATTGTCATCTCCTCTCAGATTTACTGCCCCAGAACGGCCTGGCCAGACCCAAAATAACCCAAACGCTGGGAAAAACTTTGAAGCAAGCACAAGATCCCCGGAGCTGCCGCAGTGCTGGAAGCAAAGAGCAGCCCTTAATGCTGAGTAGGGCTTAAGTTTGGTTTCACTTTTTCTTTTTCCCAGTGGTGTTTCCAGCCTGTCCGAGAGCTCTGTGTGCTCCCACAGCCGGGGCAGAACGCCGGGGTGCCCTGGGGGCAGCAGGAAAAGCTCCCTGAGCTGTGCCCGGAGCTGGTGCCCGCCCGGAGCCCGGGCACCGCCAAGGGCACATTCCAGAGCTCTCACCCGAGCAGCTTTCCAGGAGCCCGGCAGGGCTGGAGAGTGATGCCAATGGGATCGGAGGCTGCGGGGATTTCCTGGCCTGCCCATCGAGCTGCCCTTTCATTTTCTAATCCTCGCAGGCTCTGCGGATGGAGGTGCAGGGGGGACGAAGCACAGAGCCACTGCCAGGAGGGGTCTCCCTTTAAATTATTTATATTCCTGTTTGGAATATCCCATTTTTCCTGTGCAATCCTCCTGCCTTGTCCTGCTGTTACTGCATTAAAAAAAAATCTAATTTTCCCCAAATTATTGTAACTTTACAGAGCAATGGGTAACAATAAAACGCTGCCTGATCAATCCCTCTTTATTTTAATCGTTATTGCCTTTGTTAAATGGGTTTAAAATGGAGAGGGAGAGCACAGAAATTACCTAGAGAAGGATAAAATGCTTCAACACTTTCTATTTAGCTGATAACAAGGTAATTTAAATGTACTCACTTCCCCTTCCAGAGAGAATTCCGGTGCTTAAAGCCCCCTGGAATCTGCCAGAGAATCCAGAGTTTGTTTGGAAGCTGAAATCAGACAAATTGAAATGAGGGACTGGGCACACTTTGAATCCATTTATTGATGATATTCTGGGAGCGATTTCCAAGGGCAAGGAAGATGCTCAGACCAAGAACCTCCTGCCCCAGGAGCAGAACGTGCATTAGCTAAACGCTCATTTGGGCTTAGTTAAGCCCAAGTTTATTATTCACCGCAGGGAATGAATGATTGAAGCTCAGTGATCTGATGCACAGAAGATCAAATTAAAGAACTGAACACGATTTTCTGAACATTCCAAGCAAACACTGCCTGAGCCAGCCCTGCTTTGAAACTCCTGCATTTCTCCTCCTGCTTTTGTTTCCTCAAAGTCCCAGCCGTGTTTTATCCAATTTGATGTCATTATTTGCACGTAGTTTGTGTGCAAATATATAAAATAAAATGAAGGATTTTTTTCTCAGTGTGTTGGTGACCCACAGGGAGCAGCACCACGCGAACTGCTCGTGATGAATTAAAGTTCCTGTATCATCAGGGTTTATCTGGAGTAAAAATGTTTTTCCAGAGCATTTTCTGCTTGGTACATAAATGATAAAATTTCCTTTTTCTGTGGCTTAAAATCTATTGAAATTCTCTCAGATTTATCACAACCATGATTGTGATGCTTTGGGGAAAAATCACGGCTTCATTTCTTGAGTAATAACTCCTTAAAATTCACTTTATTCTCTTCCTTCATCCCCAGGTTATTGAATTATAATAACAATCCAATTAATTAATTATTAATTAATAATTAATTAATCAATCCAATAATAATAATCCAGGTTATTGAATTAATTATCATTAATTACTTCTAATAACTCTTGTCCATGGGTAGGATTTTCTGTCAGATGTGGGAGTTTGTTACATTTTTGTCAGGGACATCTGGAGATCCTTTCCTGGGGTTAAAATTGGGGCTAAAATTCCTCCCTGTGTGTGGATCAGGACTCGAAATTAAATGAGATCAGAATTCCATAATTGCCTCCATGGCCCCTTTTTCCCAGCTAAATTCCATCCCATTCCCTGGAAATATTTGATACTGATTTATAACTCGAAATCTCAATAATCACTTCAGGGGGAGTTGAATTTTCGTTTATTTTTTTGCCCTGAAACATCAAAGTTCGTGAAAATGATCAGATTTTTTTCTTCAAAATGGAAAGCCCAGGGAATTTTGTGGGATTTCACAGCAGACGTGCTGTGATGTCAGAGAGAGTGCTCAGGGTGATGGGATCCTGTCTGCAAAAAAACCCCACAGAAAGGGCAGTGCTGGGTTTGTGGTACAGGACAGCAAAATCCAGCCCCAAAGGGGGGAAAAATCAGCCACAAAGGGGGGAGAAAAGTCAAAAATCACGCACAAAGAGGGGAGAAAAATCGGCCCCAAAAAGGAGGGAAAAAATCGGCCCTGAAACCGGGGAAGAAAAATCAGCCATGAAGAGGGGAGAAGAAATCGGCCCCAAAAGGGGGAGGGAAAATAATTGGCCCTGAAAGGGGGCAAAAAAAAATCCAGCCCCAAAAAAGAAGGAGGAGAAAAAAAATCAGCCTCAAAAAAGGGAGGGAAGAAAAGTTGGCCCAAAGAGGGGGAAGAAAAATTGGCCCTGAAAGAGGGGAAAAAAATCCAGCCCTAAAAATGGGGGGAAAATTCAGCTCCAAAAGTGGGGAGAAAAATTCCCCCCAAAAAGGGGAAAATAATCAGCCACCAAAGGGGAAGAAAAATAGGCCCAAAAAGAGGGGGAGAGAAAAATCAGCTCCAAAAGGGGGGGATAATATCAGCCCCAAAAGAAGGAAAATCAGCTACAAAGAGGAGTAAAAAAATCACCCCCACTGCCAAGCTTAGCCTTGAAATCCAGGTTCAAAGCCCCCTGTCCCATCCAGCTCAGCACCCTGAGCACTGCAGAGCGTTAATCCCATGAAATAAAACTTGTGTGGAAGATGAGGAGAAAATCCCATTGGTGCCTGGGGTGGGAAGGGCTCCCTGTGCATTCCCAGCCCTCCCTGGCGCGGCTGCCCCGCGGTGACCCCAAAGCCCGGCCCCACTGGAATATTCCGTGTTTAACTTCTAGGAACTGCCCTGGAAGCCAGGAAACCGCTCCGCTTGCGAGGCCTGCGTCTCCCTGTGGTAAATCAGGCCACAAAATGACTTCCCCGCGGGGTTGTGTTTGTTGTTAAACAGCCCAAACGGGGGAAATATTTGCTCTGTAGCCCAGCAACGAGGGATGGCCGGGTGGCAGCGGGGAGCTGAGCCCGGGCCTCGAGTGAGGAGCTTTTCCCATGCCCAGGGCGGGTGCTGGACTGACCCCGTGCTCGGATGGGTTGTGGTTCGTTTATTTTTGGATCTTGTTAAATGGTTTGTTCCCGGTTTTCCCCTTTCCCTGTTGGTCTCACCCCGGACTCCTTTCCCGCCTTCCCCCTGTCGATCTAATTGTCAATCTCTGTGAGCAATCCCCTATTTCCAGAGAGTTCTCCCCGGTTCTGTTCCCCATTGAATGGTGCTGCTGTTCCTCCCCTTGAGCCCTCTCCGGTTGGTTCTTGCCCTGAGTGGCAGCCCCTGGATCCTCCTGGCCTTTGTTCTGAGTGCCCAATTTTTGTATACGCCCCTTGTTCCCTCCTCCCTTTTTAACCCTGTACAACCCTCAGATCTTGGGATTTGATCCCTGACTTTCAACAAACGCCCGAAAGCCACATGGGATCCCCGCCTCCCCCATTTTGCCCTTCTCCTCCGGCGGGCTCTGCCCCCCTCTGCTGAGGGATTTCCTCCCGGCCTGCGTGGAGGCTCTNCTCCCAGCCCGCGCAGCCTGGCTGGAGGCTCTGCTGCCCATCCCGCTTTCGGGGGCTCCCCGACTGCCGGGCGAGACGACTGAGGGTCTCCCCTCTGATTTTCGGGGCGAGGGCTGAACCCCCAAACTGCCGTGCACCCAGACAGGTGTTGCATTATGAGCTCACAAACGCAGGGAGCCAGCTCTGCTCCGTGGTTTTCCCTGGATGTCGGCGTTTCACCAGGAATTGTTTGGCTTTTTAAGCGCCTCACTCATTTCTGCACTGGAGTCGTGGAATGGTGGAATGGTTTGGGATGAGAGGAGCTTAAAGATCATCCCCAGTTCCACCCCCGGACCTTCCACCATCCCAGGGTGCTCCGAGCCCTGTCCAACCTGGCCTTGGACACTTCCAGGGATGGGCAGCCACAGATTTTTGGGATAATCTGTGCCAGGACCTCCCCACCCTGACAGTAAATAACTTTTTTGGCGCAGGGTACCTGATCCCTGCAGGAGAAGATGCTGCCATAAATTATAAAGTTGCTGTTGGGATAAAACCTGGCCAGAGCAGCTCCAGAACTGGAATTTCCCATAACTCTTCCCATTCCTCTTGAGGATGTAAATCTTGGACTGGCACCTTCCTGCCTTGCCCTGGCCACTGTCAGTGCCAGCCCTTCCTACCCAGGTGTGATTATTCCCAAGCAATTCCAGGATCAATCTACTAAACCTGATTTTACGTGGTTTTCTGCAGCATTTCTGTGTTTGAACAACCCCAGAGCAGCAGAATATTTTTAATGGTTATTAAATAATAATCTGTGAGTACAAATCGGTGGCAAATTCTGTATGGCCAGCAGTGCTTTGTGCTGTATTTTAACAACAAACCTGCATTTCCTTATTCCTTTAATTGCTCCTGGTTGCAAAAATCAAGGCTTGTTAATGAACAGGAACAGGCAAGGCTGGTGCAAAGGATTTGATTTCTCAGAACTGAGGAATGTGCTGGGAAATTCCCATTTTTATTATTTTTTTATGGCTAGGATTTCATGTAAAGGAAGATGGGAAGTTCCAGAGTATCTGTAAGTCCCAGATGTCAGCACACAGATGTTCTGCATCTGCCAGGCCAAGGCTGTCAGCCTTTAGCAGGGATTTAAACTTCCCATGGATTTCCAGCTCCTTTCAGGGCCTTTTCCCACTGTTTTCAGCTGATTTATCCCTTGGAAAGGATAAATTTGAAGCCAGCTCCAGTTTGCCCAGGACATTTCCAGGATTGCAGGCCCAGGATCTCCAGGGCAATCCCAGAATTTCCTTCGCTTTGGGAAAGGAAAGAAGCAGAACACTCCCATCTCTATTTCCCTCTATTTTTTTCCCTCTATTTCTCTCCATCCATTTCTTTCCCTCTATCTCTTTCTCTCTATTTCTTTCCCTCTATTTCTTTCTCTATAATTCTTTCCCTCTATTTCTCTCTATTTCCCCTCTATTTACTCCCTATTTCCCCCCTTTTCCCCTCTATTCCCCTCTATTTCCCATTTTACATGTGCAGACTTTTCTTCCTGCTGTTCATCTTTATTCCAGCTCTGCCTGGAAGTTTATGGAAGGGAAATAACAACAGGTTCCTTGCCTATCTAAAGCGAATTAAAATCCCAGGAAAATCGCCCTGTGTAGGCCAAAACTGGAATTTTGTGTGCAGGGAAAGTTTTCACTCCTTCCATGGGCTCTGAAAACACAACTTTGCCCCTGCCCCAGCTCAGCCAGGTGGGGCAGATTGTTTCTTTTAAAGAATTAGGAGGAGATGAGCAAGGTGGGGAGGTGGGAAAAGCCTCCAGGCCTGACCTACATTCCCAATTTCCCCATTCAGAGCCCGTGCTCAGAGCAGGGGATGAGAGGAACATTTTGTGATGTGAGTCAAAGCTCCCCTCCCCTGTGCACTCCGTGTCATACTCCCAATTTTTTATAGGGATTGGTACAGCAGAGGCTGTTCAGAACCACTTTTCCCCACAAAAGATAAAATGGAACCATTCTTTTTATCAAGTGAGACTCCCCAATTTATGTATTTTTAAAGGTCCTTTATCTGCATAATTCAATCAAGGTACCAAGCTGGTCATGTGAGGGGGTTTATTAATAATCACTGGCCACATTTTGTTGTTTCCATCATTCCACAGGCAGATTTTCCCTTTTCCTCTCAAAAATGATGCTGATAAATCCCAAAACTGCAATCAGGTCTGAGCATGAGCAGAGTGGAAGCTTTTTAGGCAAATCCTGTGAATCCCTGATGTGACAAACTGGCATATTTGGGATTTCTCTCCTGAAATCTATTTTCTGGAATAAAAATGATATGGGGCAGATGGTGCCCCTGGAGCAGGGAAAACCAGGAACAAACCTTTCCCCCAGCTGGGTTTGGGTTTGGATGGGATGAGAGTAAAGGGATGAACTGCTCTGGGGACAAATCCCTGGCTGGGGCTTGCTCGGGTTCCACTTGAGTTTGGGTATTTCATGGGGTTTATTGCCCTTTTATCCCGAGTGAAAACCTGAAACTTCCCATTCTCCAACGATTTTTCTGGAAGCTGATTGTTTTTGTTCCCCTCTGGGCTCCCTTTCCCATAAAAGCTGGGCCAGGATCACTTCTGGAATTCCCTTTCAGCCTGGCCTTTGTGTGATCCTCTCTGTGCTTGCCTGAAACCCTGTCAGGTTTTACCTGAACAGCTTCGATCGAGGTTTTTCTTGGAACTTACCCAGCCCCGGGCTGGACTCCTTCATTTGAGGTCACCTAAATCAGGATTGTGTGCCCAGTTCCCCTCATTAGTGGGGTGATTGGCCTTTCCTGAGCGAGGTGCACCTCGTTTGTCACAAAGGGTGGCTTTGCCGCCGGCTCCGGGCTGGAAATCCGGAGTGGAGCTGGTGGCTGGGATTCCTGCATTTCCTGGGCTGATTGGCAGGAAACCCCATCACCCACAGCCCCTCGGCTCGCAGGGCGACAGTGCGGGCTGGGACTCGAGCGGAATAAAGCAAATTTCCATCAGAGCGTGCTGGATCCCCCTCCAGGGATTGCAGGGCAGCCATTAATGGGCGGCTCTTCAGTGGAATGCTGTAGTTTTCCTTTAAATTTTAATGCAAAAAATGACGAAACTCTCCATCCCTCCAGTTCTTGATTGTTTTAAATAACTCTAATTATAGAGCCTGACCCCTGCTCCGTCCATTGTCAGTAGCTTAAAAGTAGTGAAATCAAGAGGTTGGGAAGAGGAATTCACCTGCTTGAGCTTTTCAAGGGTTTTATTTAAGCAAAATATAAAAGAAATCAGCTTGTGGTCCAGGGACCTGCCTATGAAATCCTGCCTTCCTCATGAAAAATGGATTTGGGAATGCTGGATGAGGATGGAAGAGTTTCCTCCTCTCCTGTCAGAAGTGACCCCTGGTCCAGCTCAGTCCATCACTCCAGCTCTTGATTGTTTTTTTCTCCTTTTTTCCCCCTTTTCCATTTTTTCCCCTTTTTTCCATTTTTTTCAAAATTTTCCTGTTTTTTCCATTTTTCCTTTTTCCTTTTTTCCTTTTTTCCTTTTTCCTTTTTCATTTTTTCCATTTTTCCTCTTTTTTCCCTCTTTTTTCTTTTTTCCGTTTTTTCTGTTTTTTCCTTTTTCCTTTTTCCTTTTTCCTTTTTCCTTTTTCCTTTTTCCTTTTTCCTTTTTCCTTTTTCCTTTTTCCTTTTTCCTTTTTCCTTTTTCCTTTTTCCTTTTTCCTTTTTCCTTTTTCCTTTTTCCTTTTTCCTTTTTTCCTTTTTTCTTTTTTTCCATTTTTCCCCATTTTTTCCTATTTGAAACTGGGGCAGGTCAACTTCAGGAGATGTTTGGAGCTCCAGCTTCAGCCTGACTGCATCTAACTTTGATTCCCATGGGATGAACAGATTCAGGAATATTGACATCAGCACCAATCGCTCCTCGAATTCCCTTGGAAGCTGATTCTCCCCAAACGGGCCAGGAGACACTTCAGAGACAGAGTCAGAGCAGCGGGTGTTTGCTTTATTCGGTACCGGGTATGTGGGGGGGTCTCTCCTCC
>VZRO01003600.1:20218-47806 GCA_013397915.1 Daphoenositta chrysoptera
CTGTTCCCGAAGCTGTGATGGGATTGGGGGGGGATTTGGGGGTGCTGTTCCCAGAGCTGGGATGGGGTTGGGGTGGGATTTGGGGGTGGAAAAGCGTCCTGCCCCTCAGGTGTGGACTCTGAGAGCCCGGATTCCTCTCAAGCAGCACATCCTGGCCTCTTCCACACCGGAGAGAAGAGAAAATTCACGTCCCAGCTGCTGCCAGAGGCTCCCAGCAGTGGCAGCTCGGGAAGGCTGAGCTCAGAACTCACCTGAGCGGGCACTGCCAACCCCCCACCTGTGCAGAAACCCCTCAGGAGCACGGAATTCACCTTTAGGGACCTGGGAATGAACTCCCCCTTTCTCCGTGAGGCCCTCCTGAGTTGGATCCCTGCTGGAATTTGCTGCCTGAGCTCTCCTTAAAAAAAGTGTCCATGTGAGTGACCAACAGATGGAACAAAACCCTGAGCATTTATCAGAGGTCACCTTTCCCTTGTTCTTCCCAAATTTTACCCTTGTTTTTCCCAAATTTTTTGGTTCCAGCACACGGAACTTTATCCCAGCTCCTGTTTTCCCGGAGCTGTAATTCTTTCACTCTCAGTTCCTTATCTGCTGCCACCTTTTTCCCCTCCATCCTCACCATCTTATTTTTGTCTCCTTTTTCTGTTGTGTTTTCTGTCTCTTCTGCACAATCTTGCTATCCTTGGCTTGTTTTTATTCCCAAAAAAAAAAAAAAAAGGAGGAATTGCTTTCTCACTTGGACTGGGCAAATGAGTTTTTGCTGACATCTGGGATTCTCTTCCAAAGTTCTCATCAGTTTGGGCAGCAGTGGCTGAATTCAGCTTCCTCTCCTCTGCTTAAAGGCTCTGAGAGCTGCCTTTTATTTTATTAGTTGGGTTTTTTAATAAAAAAGAAAGAGAAATAGGAATGCAGCCATGTGTCTTCTAAAGCAGCTTTTTGCTGAGATTTCAGTTCAGCGCTGAGCAGGATTCCAACTTTTGGCATCTTTTTCAACATTAATCCTGAAATGGCCAAAACTTCTGGCTCTGCACAGGGACTGAGCACAGCCTGAGTCATGGAGAGGGGAATTAGGATTATTTCAATTAGTGGGGTTGATTATTCAGCCCCGCTTTGGGATCCTCAGGGCAGCGCTGCTGTAATGCTGACCAAGCACAAAGCAGTGGCTGTCCCCAAGACAGGTGACAGATGTGGGAATGATGGACACCAGGCACAAATTTTGTTCCTTTTCCTTCTTTCCTTTTCTTTCCCCAGTAATCCCCATTTTCTCTATAACAGCAAAAGGCCAAATGTGTCACCAAGGCAGAAATTGCAAAATTCAGGTGCATTCAGCACCTGGAGACCCCTGGATTAAATTCCTGGTTCTGCCAGCACTTGGAGGCCTCCAGGAGAAAAATGCTCTCCTGGATAATTTTTTATTTTACTGGAATTAATAATTTCATTACGCAATAACGATTTGTGCCTGTCTGAGATTGCCACTTCGAACCGGGATAAAATTGCCTCCATTAAAGATTTTTTTTTCCTTTTCAGTTCTGGATTTCCTACAGGAGGAGCCCAAAGCAAATCCCTGCTGCACCCACCTGAACAAAGCCCCTTGATGCCCTCGGGCTGCTGAAATAACCTGTGAGAGCAAATATTGGGATGAGGAAAGTGATGCCTTAGGTTTTATCTTTTATATTTTCCAAGCCCTGCAGTGCCTGGTGTGTAACTCTGGAGTTTCTCGTGGCCTGTTCACTTCTGTGCTCTCGTGCTGCTCAGACAGAACAAACCTCTCTGGGTTTGCTCTCCAAGGACACCCAGCCTGTCCTGGGCCCAAAATGTGTAAACCAACATCTTAGAAGGGGAGTGAGCTCGGGGAAATTGCATCATTAACTGAAGCTTTAATTGGAGAATTAACCCTGATATGCAAATGAACCAAACCTATAAAAGTGTGAAGAACCCGTGACCCGGGGTCCATCTCGGGTGTGGCCTTTGGCCTGCCCAGGGTGCACCTTTGAAGGCCTTCAAATAAATCCCTGCCTTTATTCCCTTATCCCTGTCTGGTCTCTGGTTTTAGGTGGTGAGCTGGTTTGAGACAAATTAGAAGAAAATACCCTCTGGTAGAGGGCAGGTTACAGCTGCCCCTGCCCCAACCAGGTTTGGGAAAAAGGAATTTTCCTCGGAGGAAAGTGAAGAGGGAAAAGCTATTCATTTAACAAACACACAGGAAAAGAATAATAATGCTAAATAATAAAACCTCTCACTGTGGAGAGACAACCTGGGAAGATTGTAGAGTCCTCCTTTGGGTGTGGGCTCTCTCCTCCTCCTCAGAGCTGGGTCAGCTAAAATTAGGGAATTTGGCAGCCAGTGCAGGATAGAATGCAGATGTGAGGGAATTTTCCTCCTTGCACCTCTCCTTGGGACTTTGCTCGTTCCCCTCTCCCGCCTGGTGTCTGGGAATGCCCTCCCTGTGTTCCCCTGCTTTAACTGGACCCCAGCTCAGTGGGAAAACCAATTCCCTGTTGGAGAAAAGCAAAGGCTCCAAAGCACCAAGGAGAGAAATCTCACTTTGCCCCCGACCCTGGGCCAAGATTGGGATGGGAAATATGGGAAATAAAGTGACTTTTCCCATTTTCCATTATCCACTGCCAAGCTACAGCTAAAATACAGATATAAGAATTATTTTCTTCATGCTCAGAGCAATAATTATTATCAAAAATGTTAAGGGAGGTGAGGTTAATACCATTAATTAATTATTATTAATTTCAGCGAGGTGATGCCCCTTTTACAACAGCTGGTGGAATTTTGGGGGGTGCCCTATGCAGGAACTGGACCTTGATGATCCTTGTGGATCCTGCCCAGCTCAGGATATTTTAGGATTCCCCAAAATCTGCAGAGACTTCCTCTCCCCCTGCCCCTGCTGGGGGTGGCAGGGGTGACACGAGCGGTGGCTGGGTTTTGATGTGACCCAGGGATGGCTCAGAGCAGAGGATGCGGAATTTTGGAGCCAAAACTTGGAATCTGAAACCAGTTTTCCATGAAATGCCTTTTAAAGTTTCCAAAGTTGTTGAATAATATCAGATTCAGAGACTTTGAAGCCTCCAATTCTCGAACAACAACAAGAAAATGATAACACGATGTTTTCAGCCCCATTTCTAATAATATTACTTTTGAACAATGAACAGTGTGTTCTGTTGGAAATACCTGGGAACATCAAATTGGGCCCTGTGAGCCTCATAAAAATCCAACTGATAAAAAGCCAGAGATCAAGGGAACACCATTAGCAAAAGGCTCAGAAAGCAAAAGGGACATTTGGCTGTAATGGTAATTGCAAAAACAGCCTCCTATTAAACATCATTTCCAATTAAATCATCAAAATCGACTTTGGAGCATGCTGGCTGAAATGATTCGAGATGGTTTGGGAGTGCTGGGTGCTTTTTGTTGTGAGCAGTGCCTGGGTTTGGTGCCAGGCTCCCAAAGCGTGGCATTGTCCCTGCTCTAGGGTCATCAGAGGCATTAATTCCTAATTAGAACTCAGCAGTAATTGTGCCATCCCTGCTCAGGTAAACATCCCACCTGTTAAAGGAGGAACTTCTGGACACCTGGGGGAAAATTCAAAGCTAAATTGAAATTCAAGTTGTGCTTTAAACTCCCAGGGATGAGTTTTCATGGTAAAGGTAGGAGGGCAGAGTTTGGCCCTTCTGCTTTGAAACCCCTGCTCTAAATCCTGTTTGTGCACCTAAGATTTGCTCTTTTACTAAAAAGTTATAGGGAGCAATGGGGCCCTGGTGGATGCCACAGAGTGCTGGGATTTGGTCCCTTTAAATGAGAAAATGCTGGGGAAAACAAATCCTTTTTCTCCAGAATTTCTCCCCTGGTCAGTTTTAGAGCAGTCCCTTTAGGAGAGCTTGGAAATAAATGCTGGGATTTCCCTTCAAAGAAAAACTGGTGGAAAAGGCCACGACTTCAGGTCCAAGGTTCAGATCCCCTGCCTTGGTGTGGTTTTTTCCCTAATATTGCCATTTTTTTGCCATTTTGTTGTGTTATTTTATGGACACTCTGATGGGTTTTTTTTATGGACACTTTGGTTTTTGGATTAATTTTGTAGCAGATTCATCCTGGCAGGGGCTGAGCCTGCCCTGGAGTTCTCCTAAACCCATCCTGACCCTTTAAACCCACGATGGGATGGGTGCAGGGGACCGTTCTGTTCACCTGAAGCTTCGTTACCTTCCCAAATCCCTCCAACAGGAGCCTCTGGCTGGGTGGGAATGCTTCTCTTTTCAAAAATCTCTTTTCAACCTCTCATTTCACTGCTGCTTTCAGGAGCCACCCAAACCCGGAGTGAGCAGGGCAGGAGGGAGCAGCCAAAGGGGTTTTGTGGGAATTAAAGATCCCCCCGTGTTTTCTGGGCCCCAAATCCCGAGCAGCCCCCGTGGTGTTTGGGATGGGGAGTGCCTGACACGGGAGCCTTTGGCCTCTTTTCCTTGGCTTAATCCGGGCTCTCTGCAGGGCTCTCTCTGCTCTGGTTTGCGCCTTGTCCCCAGCAACTCCAGGCCTGAAATAATCTTTATTTGGCACAAACCCCACTCCTGCCACCTCCTTTGGACAGATGACCACACAGCCAGTGAATTCCCCACGGAATTCCCCGTGCTGCCACCCGATCCAGGCGTTTCCAGCAAGTTTTATCTTTGTCAGGCTTCCTGAAGAAACCGGATTTTGTGAAGCCAAAGAGTTTTTCTTTAGGATTTTTTTCCCCCACCTGTTTGTTGAGGGGCTGAGTTTGATTTTTCTTTCTTTCTTTTTTTTTAATAAAGGGAGGTGGGAGAGAGCAGAGGGGGAGCAGGGAAATGAATCCAACTCGGCAAAGCTGAACTTGGCTTTTTATCCAAGCAGGAAGGAAACCCCTTGCATTTGGCCCTTCTGAAGTGTTTTAAAGTAAAATGGGAGGGCTGTGGCCACCCTGGGTTTAAAGCCAGATTTAAACTGGGCTTACTGGGTGGCAAAACCAGGGTTTGAAGGGACAAAAAGCAGAAGGGAGGGATAACCCAAGCCCTCTCCGTTATGGAATGTGATGTTCTGAATGACACAGCCACGTCCAAATAAATGTATCCTGTGGGGTGATGGAGGATTTAGTGAGATTACCTTTAATCTTCCTCAGGCCATAAAAAAAAGAAAATAGAATAGATCCTTTCTTCTTAGAAAGACAGTGACATTTAATACGTTTGCTGGAGCTGGAAAATTGGCCCCGTGTGTTTTGTGTCATAATCACATTTGAAACCTCCACAAGTTGGGACGCTGAACTTTATCTGCTGTGCCTTCCTGCAGCCAGGGCTGAATGCCTTTTCCTCTTAAGCTCCCTGAAACTTTTTTTATCTGACAGAAGGTTTGGGAATCGGCCTGGAGATGGGAATGAACACGAGGACAGGGATGCTGCCGGGTTCTTCAGCTTGGAAAAATCAGCTTTAAACAGATCCAGGTTTATCTGTGGTGGTGGTGCTCAATGAGCTGCTGCAGCCTCGGTTTTTGTTACCTCATTTTCTTATTTTTTTATCCACCTTTTGTGTTTCTTATTATTCTACCAGTGCATTTAGAGTAGAAATGAAATTGCTCCAAGTGTGGCTTTCAGGAGAAGCCGTGTTTTAGGTCCCACCATATTTTTCGAGCTGGAGTACAGGTGCTCCAACACTGAGGATGCTGCAGACCCCTGGACTGAATTCCTGCTTCTGGCAGCACTTGGAAGCCTCCAGGAGGAAAATGCTCTCCTGGATAATTTTTTATTTTACTGTAATTTATAATTTTATTATGCAATAATAATTTGTGTCAGTCTGAGATTGCCACTTCCAATTGGGATAAAATTCCCTCCAGATCTTGGTGGTTGGGAGATTATCAGATAATTGCTGTGGGTGTGTTCCTTTGGATTGGGATTCAGAACAAAATCACATTCCTTCGCATTGGGATTCAGAGTGAAATCCCATTCACTTGAGGAGGAAATCCCATTTCAGGAGGATTGAGGAGGAAATTGAGGAGGAAATCCCATTTCTCTGGACTGGGATTGAGGATGAAATCCCATTTCTCTGGATTGGGATTCAGAATGAATTCTCATTCCTCTGAATTGGGATTCAAAACGAAATCCCATTGCTCTGGATTGGGATTCAGAGTGAAATTCCACCTGAATCCATTACTTTGGATTGGAATTGAGGATGAAATCCCATTCCTCTGGATTGGGGTTCACAATGAAATCCCATTCCTTTGTGATGCCACACTCAGATCCCACAGCCAGGTTTGGGCACTGCATCCTGAAGATTCAAATTTTAATCTCAATTTAAATTTCATTCATATAAGTCCAGGTATTCCCTAAAATTCTGGCATTCCTGTCTCACCCTGTCAGGGTGTCCCGGGTGGAGCCAATTAACAAATGACGTTTTATTAACTCATTAAAATATTAATCCCTGCCTTGATCCAGGCGGTTCCTGGCCCATTTTGCAGCCTCTAAAACCAGAGTTGGGTGAGAACTGCACGTGCAGGAAAAGGAGAAAATTGTGGATGATCCCACAAAACTCCGAGAGCAGGAGGTGTAACCACAGACAGACTCTTCCCTGACAGATTTTGAAACAATATTTAATTTATTTGCTTTTTCAAGTTGGCCTCGTGGCTCTTGTTTTGGCAGCCTCCTGCTGAGGGAACCTGGTTTAGCTCCCTCGTGTTTGAGTTGCTGCTCTGCTCCCTCCTGCAGCCACATTTTCCTATTTTTCTGGTACTTCCAGTCAGGAATGATATAGCTCTGGAAAATGTCATGTATTTTTCAGAGTTGTAAAGTCTCTTAATGGATATTTCATCATAAATCTTCCTCTAAACAGCAAAATAACTGCCCGGGCTGTCCCAAGCAGCATCTGGCAGCAGAACTTTGTGTGTTTTCACCTTTTTGAGTGTTTGCAAAGTCAGAACGTGAGATTTCTTTTTTTTCCACCAGGGAACGAGGCTGTTTGGTGGTGAAAAATCCAAAAATTTAGTCTGAGCAGAACCTTGGGCTATTAAGGATTTGCCACGGATGGAAATCCATGACTGGGATGGCAACGTTCTTCTTTTCACTTTCCTAGAAAAGCCATCTGTCTGCAGCCCCGTGAAAATATCCCAGATGGAAATGGAAAATCCTATAGATAGTGGCAGCTCTTCCAAGGAAACGTCAGCAGGGCAGTTCCCCTTCTTGTTCCCTTTCTTTCTCACCACCATCGTGTAAATACGGATCAATTTGGGATTCATGGAACACACAGAATAGAATGTGGGAAGAAATCAGAACTGGGAGAATTCTCATGGATTTCCTACTTTGATAAAATCCGATATTGGCTGATCCAGGTTTAAAATCCTGAGCTGCGTTTCTTGTAGGAATTTCCATGATTCCATCAAAACACAGTTGGATTTATCAGCACAGGGAGGTCTTTTTAAATCTTGAGGTGCATTTCCTGTAGGAATTTCCGTAATTCCACCAAAATCCAGGTGGATTTATCGGCACAGGGTTCGGTGGTGGGCACACAAGTGCAGAAAACACCCCAAAAACCTCCTGGGTTAAATGGTGAACAAACAGTGACCAGCTCCAGTTTTTAAATGGACTTGCCCACCCTGCTGCAAAATTCGGGAATATTCAATGTGAAATCTATGATTTGTGTGGTGAAAACACCCAATTTACTGGGAAAAAAGCTGGAGAGGCACCTGAGGGAAGGGAGTTTGGGTGGGGGTGGAACTCCTGCCATGCAAGAGGTGCAGAGCAGTGAGGGACTGGTCCAAAATGTGCTGAGTCCTCAAGAAAATCCTTCATTCCCACTGATTTCTGAGGTTGGAGCTGGGTTTTTCACCAGCTGCACCCCTTCCCTGGTCACATTTTGGCAATTAAATCATCTCTGACTGCTCCCAGCCAGCCCTGGCTCCTGTTTTATTTGGAAACATCCACATTAGAAATGGTTAATTACTCACTCAGCTCCTCCCAGCCCCTCCCAGCCGCTTTTTTCAAGTTTTCTAATTTCCACTGCCATGACTGGGCAGCTGTAAATCCCAGCCCAGCTGCAGCCACTGATCCCCTCTAACCCTTTTTTTCCTCTTAGTTGTAATTTCAGCTCTAAGCTCGACAATAAGCCCATCTCTTAATCTCAGCATGAACAAATGGAAAATGGTCAAATGACGCACAATTTTAAGCTTCTTGCTGTATAAATTAGACAGAGTGCGTCAGTTCACCGGAATGCTCTGACCTTTTCTCCTTAAAAATATTGGGGGGGAAGATCTGGGAGCCCTAAGTTGAGTTTTCTGTATTTACAGCAAGCATAAGGTACCAATATGGACAGAAATAAAGGAGCTGCTGCTTAAAATATAAAGGGGAGAGGAAGCCAGGGCAGAGAGGGAGGAATGCCAATAAAAGCCAGACTGTTGTGAGCTTTCAGCAGCTAAATTCACTTTATATTTGTACAGGATATTATTCCCCATCCTTCAGTGCAAAACCAGGGATCTACCAGCCACCTGTGGGATTTAAACTTGAATTTCTAATTGCTTGCATTAGCAGTGTCCTTTATTTCAGCTGGGATTTGCCACGAGGTGAATCTGGCCCCAGTGTGAGGCTGTTGGGGACGGGGACGCGGAGCTGGGCTGGCACCAGGAGCTGTGGGGTGTGACACGGGAGGATGGGTCAGCTCCACGGGCTTGGGATGCATCCACTGGGAATTCATCCCCCAACTGCAGCTCCTGAGGGCTTGAGTGGGAAGTTGGGCTTAGGAGCTGATTTTCCTGTTGGAAAACTCATTTTCAGCCCCCTCCTTCCCTGCCCACATTCTGCTTTCCCTCCCCTCGGTGCTGGCAGTGTTGTGTCCTTTGGGTTTGGCTTCAGATTGCTGCTAATCAAGTTATTTAGGGAGTTGAATTTGAAGAAATACTAATTTTTAAGGCCCTTTCCACCCCTGACCATTCTATGAGGAAAACCAGCATGTTTTAAACTCAGGTGGGTCATGTTTTGTGTGTGGGCATCATTTTATACAACTGACAACACTTAAAAAAACCTCTTTCATTGTATGTCAATTAAATATTACAATAATTAGTTCTTCTTTTTCTGGACAGAATTTCGGATCAATTTATTTTAGGGGAACCTTTCAATCCAAGTGTAAGTGATGCTTATCAAGCATTTTTCTCTCTGGGTTTTGTGCCAGGCCCTGTGCTGGTTCTGGGCTTCTCCCTGTCCTTCACTTCATGTGAAATGAGTTGTTTTATCATCATTACTATTATTATTATTATTGTTATCGTTATTATTATTATCTTTTCTGAGCTTAAAGGAAAATTATTCCTATTGTGGAGAGAGAAATAAAAGGAAAGGGAAAAAGATCACAAGGATCTGGTTTTGGAGGCAAGGTTGAATTTTAGCTTTATGAGCCACTCTTAATGTGAGGTTTTATCTGAGCTGAAATGTTAAAAAAATACAAAATAATTTGGGAAAAAAATCGTCCCTGTTTAGTTGTTGGTGTTCTCTGAGGAAGGAGGAGATTGCTCGGCTTTTCTGCAATGAATCATGGAATCGTTTAGGTTGGAAAAGACCTTGAAGACCATCAAACCCAACACTGAACCTGGCACTAAGTCCCCTAAAGCGTCCCCAAGTGCCACTTCTGTGTGTCACTATCCATGGAGGTCTTCCAAAACTCCTCCAGCCACAGGTGGTGGCCCTGGAGATGCCCTGGAGATGGTTTTGGATGTCACCGCTTCTGACAAGGTCCTTCCTCACCTGGAGTCCCCTGCTCGGGGTGGCAGTGACAAAGTGGTGGCAGAGGCTGAGGAGAGGGGCCGGGGCTCTGTCCCAGCCCTCAGAGCTCCTCGTTCCAGGTTTCCAGGAGGTGCTGCCGGGCTCGATGTCCCCTCGTCCCGGGATTCGCTGTAGAATCCATCAATGCAAACCCTGACTCGAACTGCGAATGGTGAAAGGCACGAGGGCACAAACGTGCTGGAAAAATCAGCTTTGGGAGGGGTGAAGAAAAGATGGAAAAATTCCTAAAGTGAAACTGCAGATTCTTAAAGGTGCAGGGCTGGAGTGGGGAGGCCTTGCAGCTCTAAACCCAACGTGGGTGGATGCGTTTCCACCACAAGGAAAACGTTCTGTGGAATTTGTTTCCTTCTAAAACTTCTCGAGCTGAGGGGGGATGAAGCTCCAGGCCACTCCAAAGCCTCACTGCCATTCCTTAAATCTCCTCCTGCACATAAATTTACCTGTATTTATCGATTTCCCATCACTTTTACCTCAGGTTTTGTCCTAAATTCTCCTCCTGCTGGCGTGGACAGAGCCCCAGCGCTTCACCTCCTTCACACCCACCGGCTCATTTTCAAAACCTGCTGGTTAATGCATTATTGAAAGCTGCTCTTTATTTTTAAACTTTCCAGGAAGTTAAAAATAGACCTGATCCTTTTCATTCTCTTATAAATAAAGAGCAGCTCAGGGTGGTGTGTAATGAATCCATTGGTTGGGGATTCCAGCTGGGGAACGCATCAGTTCGCTCCATCAGGGGCTATTTCTGCTTTTCCTAAAAAATTCCATCCTGGTTTTTGGCCATTCCCTTCTCTCAGGATTAGGAAGGGCTCTTGTCCAGCTTAAATCTACTCCAGCATCATGGATTGAGCTTGGAATCCTTTGGGACCAGGAGTTTGAGTGGATGCTCAGCAGAAATGTTTTGATTTTTCATTCAATTTTTTTATTAAATGTATTTTATTAAAGTCCCTCATTTTTTTGAGAATATTCTGAGGCCATAGAGATCCTATAGAATGGACATCTATTTTTAAACCCAAAATAATAAAGACTGAAAGGGTCTTTTAACAAAGAAATTCTGTCCTCTTGTTGCTTTGAGCTGGGTGTTGTTCAGGAGCACCAACCCCATCCCATCTGAATGTGGAATAATCTGCCTTAAAACCTCCATTTCACCCTAAAGAATCCTTTATTTCACCTAAAACCCCCTTTATTTCACCTTAAACCCCTCTTTATCTCACCCTAAAACCCCCTTCATTTCACTTTAAAAAAACCCTTTATTTCACATTTTAAATATCCTTTATTTCACTTTAAACCTTAATTTCATTTCACCTTAAAAACCCTTTATTTCACCCTAAAAATTCCTTTATTTCACCTTAAAAAGTCCTTTATTTTACCTCAAAAAATCCTTCATTTCCCCTTTAAAAAATCCTTTATTTCACTTTAAACCCTCCTTAATTTCACCTTAAAAAAATCCCTTTGTTTCACCTTAAAAAATCCTTTATTTCACCTTAAAAATATGATAACAAAGATGAGCAGGGCCAAATTCTCTGTAACCCCGAGCAGCTCTTTGAGAAGGGCTTGGATCCATGTGGGAAGATGTGACTGCACGGGATCCCAATCCCATTTTTTCTAGGAAAATTCCCATTTCAGCTCAGTGTTCATGTCTTAAACACCACCAAACTGCCTCAGAAATGCGAGGAAATAATTCCAATCAGTGCCTAATTAATTCTCAAAGAGCCAGGGGGGTTGTGTGCAGTGCTGGGAATAATGAATCATTCCAGGTGGGATTTTGGGGCCAGCTCAGCCCCACTCCCAATGCAGGGAGATGGATGAATAGGAAAATCTAGGAAATCTCACTGAAATCCCGAAGATTGGAGCAAACCATGGACTATTTTTCTCTGTATGCCCCCTGTCTTTGACCTTTTTCCTGGAATTTTGGCACCTGGAAAAGCAAATATCTTGCAGAAAACTTGGTTGGAAAGATAATTCTTCATATCGTGCTCTGCGTTTTTAATATTTCGTATTTTAATATTTTAAATATTTTAATATTTTTAGTATTTTTGTTTTAAGGAGCTTGCGAAGAAATTGGAATCCAAAAGGAAAAAATCACCAGGTTTCCCCAGAGCTGTCAGTGAGTGATAATTTGGGACTCGCCCACAAAGATTACCCCTGGTGTCCATAGGGTTTTTCTGGGAAATTAAAATAATTTCTTGGGCCACGAGCTTTGGTGGGAGAGTGAAGTTTTAACTCATACTTGCTTTGAAAACCCTCTTTTTGTGCAGTTCTTCCTGTGCACCAGGTGGGTGCGAGGGGGCTTCAGCCCCTGTCGGAAGCTGCAGGTGAGGAAGTGGAGACCCACACCACAAAAACAACTGCTTTAAAACACCTTTCCCATGCAGAGCTCCAGGATTTTCTATTTCCAGGTTGTTTTTCTGGCTGCCTCAGCCTCTTTCCAGGATCGGGGGTGTTTTCCCCTGCTCCTCAAAGCTTTATCTGCTCATCTCCCTCAGCAGGTGCTTTCCAGCCGTGTGAGATGCTCTGGAGCTGCTTTTGGGGCTCTGCCCACATCTCTCTGCTCTTCAGAGCCAAGGCCAAAATGTCACCTGTGTCTGCCCGCTCCTGGGGCTCCTAAATTCCTAAATCTGTGTCAGGGGAGTGGGGACCCTGGAGGGTGGCTGTGGCACTCGGGCTGCGTGCACAGAACTGTTTCCCTGACTTCTGCAGACCTTCTGTGTGTTCATTCTTCGATAAAGTTTCTCACACACTTTCTGTAAACACAGTCATGGTTTGTTAACTGTACTCTATTGCTTTTCATTCTTTCTCCGGGCTGGAGAATGTTTGACGGACTGTTCTGTTAACCAGTGTGGATGGAAGAGGTGGTAACCTCATCCTCCAATCCATGGTCATTCCTAGAAACATACACATATGAAAAGAATAAACAGCCAGGTCTCTTCTCCTGGCGGGGTGGTGATCTGATAAGAATTCGAGTCTGGAGTGCTTCTTTTCGTGTCCTAGAGCGACACAGAACCGTGTGCAGAACGCAGCAGCTCCCAGTCCGGCCGAATTTACACCACGGCCCCTCCAAATCCATCTCCATCCTTCTCCCTCCGGGCCTTTTGGTTCTTTTGCCAAGCTCACTGAAATGGTGATTTCCAGCTGTAAGGGAGGTTTGCTGATTCAGAACCGTTTGGTTGAGTTCTCTGTGGTTCTCTGTCAGAGAAGCTGTTTTTTGGGAGTGTGTGTGACCACCAAAACCCCTTGGCCATTGGGAATTTGAATCTCTGCTTTTGGCTCATTATTCCCTCTGCTGATCTTCTTGGCTGTCCCAGAAATTCATCTGGTCAGAAACCTCTCTGCTTGAGAAATAATTTCTTTTTATTTTTTAATTTTTTTTTATTTTTTCAGCCAGGACTTTTCCTCCACAATTTTATTCTCCTTGCAGATTAAATATTCAAGTCTGTAATTTATGGGCTTCTGCTCTGAACGCTGCTGTTCACTGTGTTCATCCACTTAGTGCTGCAGCACAGGGAGAGCTTGTCTTGGATTTAGAAGCAATGAAAATGAATGGTCAACGTTGTAAAATCAGTTTTGTGGTAGGAATGGGAATCTGAGTCTTTTTGGCTCCTTCCAAACTGTGCTGGATTGGTGGAATTGTAGGTTAGGAATTGTATCATTAATCTAAATTAATGATTGCAACAGTGAGCTGAAAACCAGCTTCTGGTTAATAAAATCAAGTAAAACTGATGCTGTAACTGGGAAAGCATGGCTGCTTTCCAAATCCCAGGAAAATTGTGAGATAAAATCACATAAATTGGTGATTTTGACACTCTTACTTTAATCTGGAATGTCAGAGATGAGGTCTCACACCAGCTGAGATCATCACATGTTTAGAGAGTGAGGAACCAAAGGGATTCTCCAAAGCACAGAGGTCAGAGCATCCCTGGTGAAGCTCTGAAAGGACCAGAGGTGAAAAGAGGACCCTCTCATCTTCCCAGGGGCCACAGGGAGGGAGTTGGAAACGAAACCCTGCTGGAAAAATATCTGCTAGGTTGGAGATAAGTGAATAAAAATACCCTGCCAGCAAGCAGGGACAGCTGGGGCGCTACACCCAACGGCGAGGGTGGAAAAATCGGGCTGGGAAATAAATATCCCCATGGGGAAAGGGTTTGGCAGGTCCTCATTTCCACCCTACTGTTACTGGAACCCACACAAAAACACCTTGGGTTGGGCTGGGAGCTCAGGGCAGGTTGGGTCAGGGAAAATTTGGTGTTTGGGTCCATCTGCTCTCCAGATTTCCCTGATTCTCAGCTCTAGGGCCTGGGGAACTTCAGCACCAGAGGGGGAATCAGCATTTTAAGGAATGGGAATTTTAAAGAATGAGCAATATTAGGAATGAGCATTTTAAGGAATGAGCATTATTAGGAATGAGCATTTAAAAGAATAAACATTTTAAGGTATGAGCATTATTAGGAATGAGCATTTTAAGGAATGGGAATTTTAAAGAATGAGCAATATTAGGAATGAGCATTTTTAGCTTTGTCTTCATGCAGCTGCAGAAGAAACCTCCCTGTCCTTCAGGGCAGATGTGGCTGCTCTGCCTCCAGATCCTGAAATAATATTAGGGAGAGCTCCCTGGCTAATTATCCAAAATAAAACTAAAATCGGGATGCATCTGGATCCATCCCAGCAGTTAGAATGGTAATAATGCCGTAGGAAGATGATAATTCCAACTAGTTACAAAAATCAAACTGAAATGGGAAATTCTGGCTAAAATAAAGCAGTTGGAGGAGTCTGGGAGGAGTTTTCTTGAAGGATGAATTTCAGTCCCTTTTAAGGGTTGTAAAAGTGTTCAGTGCTGGTCTCATCTTAAGCTGGTTCTACTCTTCAGCCTGGATTTTATAATGCTTTTCAAAAAATAAATACAAAAATGATTCCACAGCATTTCACACATCTCTGACTCAAAGAAAATAAACCTTGGGAGGAATAATCTTCAGCTTCATTGCATCTATTATTTTATTGTCTGCAGACATTTGAGGATCCTCCAAAAGCATCAGAATCTCATTGGGTTTTCCATTATTAAACTTAAAAACCAGGGGTTTAATATCTGTATCAAGGAGAATCTTATTTCGATGCTACTATGGTGATACTGCCCTATCAAAAAATATGTAAGAATTAATCAGCCTTGCCTGGAAACTTCAAGTAAGGAACAAAATGTTCATTCTTTCCCTACTACAAATGTGTGGTGGGAGACAAAGGTAACTGGTATAAAAATAGCAAAAATTGCCTCATTTCACAATCAGATCCATCCTGAAAAAATATTCAGGTTTGTGCTGTTCTAGGTGGGAGCATCCTGGAGTGCTCTATAAATGGACACAGCATTCCAGGCAGGTTGGCAACCCCCTGGAGCTGAAGGCACCGGCAAAATACGTGGAGTTACTTGAAATATTTCTCCTTTAATCAAGGCAAGGAATGTGGAATTGTGGAGGGTTTTGGTCTCAGAGAAGGACATTGGCTGGTGGGGGTGAAAAAGCACATCTCAGATGAGGTTTTCATGGGCTAAATGGTTCTAAAATCAGTCCCAAATACTTGGGAAAATAAAAAAAAAAATTATACATGAAATATTATTATTATATATTATTTTATATTTATAAATATAAAACTATATTATGTATAAATATAATTTAAAATGAGCAATAAAATGGAAAATGCCAACCAGCTGAGCAGAATTCCCTCCCAGCCCCACACTGGGCAAGGCTCAGTACTCCAGGTTATTATTATCCCTGTTGTTGGTGCTATTTGGGAATTTCCAGGATATCCAATGGTAACTTTAGTCAGCATTGTCAGAAAAAAACGCCACCTATAAACTATTTTCGACTTAAACACATCAACAGCTCCTCACAGGGTGCTTTGCAGGGCTCACTCAGGTATGGAGTTAAGCTCTCTGTTGGTGAAATAAAACCCCACCACAATATTTAGCTTGCAACTGTGCACTTCCAGCATGCAAAAAGGGACTTAATTTTCCATAGGGAGAGGGAAAATAGGGAGGGGTTTGTGCTGTAATTCCCAGGTGGCAGAAATGTTCTCCTGCCACTCTGACAAAGGCATTGAGGAAGATTGAGTGTTCAGCACTTGACAAGTGTTTGTCCTATCAGGATTTTGATGAGGTTCATAGAGGGAAAAACAGGCATTATATTAATGAAGTGCTGTGCTAAGTGGGCTGCAGCCGAGTGGAGTTTGTATAAATAAATGTATAAAAATAAAATGAGGGAAGATTAATGCCTGCAGTCATGAAGGCAAATGACTAAGCAAATAAATATGTAAACTGTCAGAGAGTGAGAATAAAGAAATCAAACATCAGAAAATTATGGTTTTACAGATCCAGCAGAGAAAATTGTCAGTCTGCATTGCTTATTAAACTGCTGATCTTATTGGGAAAGCGAACAGTGACAATTCCAATTAACTCCTAAAGATTTCAGATCTGCTCAGTGACAGGTCTGTAACGAGGGCCTTTACTCAGTGCTGCTGGGACTCAATAATGTGGCAGAGGTCATGGCCAGGACTAATTAAAAGGTTGTAATCAAGCTGAATCTGAGCCCTGACCCAGTATTCACTGAAGTTTAGGTTAATCATTCCCTCAGCCTCGAGTGGTGCTCGCTCCTCCTCTCTAGGACTGCTCCACACAAACCACCCCTAAATCTGCTTCTCCTGCAGGGAAGGCCCAGTTCTGGTGGCTCCTTAGAATTTCCAGTGTTGATGAAATAATTTCCAAAATTATTTAGGTTGGAAAAGACCTCTGGGATCATTGAATTTAAGCTGTGACCAATCCCCACCTCGTCACCAGCCCAGAGCACTGAGTGCCACGTCCAGGCCTTCCTTGGACACTTCCAGCGCCTTCCAAGGCCTGACCACCCTTTCCATGAAGAAATTCCTTCTGAAGAGCCACCAGAGTGTTGGTTAAATTGTTTAGGATCACTGTGTGCTGTACATGACACATCTTGTAAGTGTGAAAACGAATTGCTGGCGTTTCTCTCCCAGCAATCTCTGGAGAGTGATTTGGCCTCGGCTCCGTCCCAGCTCCAGAGCTGCAGAGCCCTCACTGTTCTGGCCAGGAGTACAAACAATTTCCATTGTGCAGCTCAAGCAGAAACAAATATATACAAAGCTGTTGAATCTTGCACTTTTATGTGTTTTCATTTGGCACAGGGAGGTGTAATCATTAAACAAATGTGTTTATCTACCCGGGCAACTTTGATCTGGCGTGGGCAGTAAAAGCCTCGTTACTGCAGGAGGAGTGTGAGGAGTTCTCTGAGAACAAAGAGCAGAAAGCTGGTGCTGAGCCTGCCAGGGAGGGATTGGAAAGCCTTTCAGTGCCTTCCAACACTTCGGAGAGGAATTTTTATTCTTTATAATGTATCTCTTCCTAATTTACCTCTGGAATCACCCCACGTTATTAAAGCAAAAGGCGTTTTCATTCCGTTGGGATGAGTCTGGGGGCAAGTCAAGGAGATTTATGGAGGGCAGATACCAGCTCATCCTACTCCTTGCTGCAGCCAAAAGCCACGTAGGGCTGCAGTTATCCAGGTCTGGGTCAGCACTGTGTGCTCAGCTGCATCTTTAGAAGATTCTGCTGTCTTGAAAGATGAGGGGCTCCTCTCACACCTTCAAACCATAAAGCAAAAGCCGTTACCTCGAGCACTCAATGCCTTCCACGTTCATCATCTGTCAGGTTCTCCCATCTGCAAACGGCCCTGGGAGTTGGTGGGGCACAGGGAGTTCATGGTATCACTTTGGTCCAGGTGTGAATCACTTTGAGTCCAAGGCACTGTCAGTGGTGGGCAAAGATTCCCCACAAATCCTCCTTTTGCAGCTCTTCCTCTTTAATGAGTTACAAAACCCACTAATCCACTTTCTCTCCTTTTATTACGAGCTGCAAGTGTCCAAATATTTCCCCATCTGCCTCCTCACTGTACAAAGCGTAGCCTTTCCAGCCCAGTAAACGGAGCATTTATGACATTCCAAAAGCTGTTGCCCATTAGCAGTTTCTCAGGCTTCGGAGTGTTTTGCAACACAGCAGTCTGCCTAATGATTGAGGGGAAAACAACATAATCATGTGCTGACATTCCAAGTTATTTTATAAGCCACTTTTATCTGGGATGCCCTTTTCCTCTCCCCATGTTGGTCTGAATCTGCTCCATCCTACTGAGCCCTAGAGGTCCTCCTTCAGCTGCTCTGCAGCTTCCTTATTTAAGGCATATTCCCTCATCCTCCTAAGATAAATGGAATTTAGCTTATGGTAACTGTTGTTAACTGTCCTCAGTCTTCACTGGAATTATCCCCAGAGGCACCTTCACTTTAATTAAATATGTGTTGAACAAGTGAAAACCAGGGCTGGCTCTCTGCTGTGGAGAAGGGATGACAATGCTGAATAACTCATCTGCAGGGTTTGGGATTAGGTCTAGGTTTAAAAATGGGATGGTGTCCTGCCTGTCCTGGAGGGCTGGGAATGCCTGGGGAATAACACTTGGAGTCACCATCCCTAAAAGTCTTCAAAAAATGGGCAGATGTGGGATTTTGTGGTGTGGTTTAGTGGGCGTGGTGATATTCGGCCAAAGGTTGGATTTGGAGGTCTTGGAGGTCTTTTCCAAGGTCTTTCAGAGGTGTCCCAGCTCCCAGATGTAAAATCTTCCCTGTGTTAGAAAATCCTGGGTGCTGCTTCCGACTGGGGGGTTCATACCTGTTAAATTCCTTTTATAAGTGTTCCAGGGATGTCAGGAGTGTCACGGTCACTCAGATCCCAGGTGAGAACGTCTGGGGTCCTGTGTGGATCAGGAGAGGCCACAAAACCATTTCCCCTCATGGAGCAGCTTTGCAGGATGGGAAAAGTCCAAAGAACACAAGTGAACACACGTGTTCAGAGGTTCTCCTGCTTCTTCTGGACGCTGGAAATAATTCCAGTTTTTCTCTGGGTGGAAGATGTGCCCCAAATAAGGCTCAAGAAGGTTTTGCAGGGGTTTTGCTGGAGCTGGCACAGGGCAGAGCACGTGGCAGAGCTTCTCCCTGATTTCTGAGTTCTGGGGAGATTAAAAATCAAGCTGCCATCTCTCCTCCCCAGGCTGGGAAGACACAGGCACACCCCAAAGTATCAACTGGGCCTGGTTCCTGCAAGGTTTTCCAAGGAAACCATTTGTCAGCTGCACCAAAAGCTAAAACTCACATTTTTGGGCTACTTTTTACCAGAAACAGACAAGATGATCTCTTGCTGAGCTGAGATTTACCTTACAAATAAAGTACAAATCTATTTCATTGAAATTATTCAATAATTGAATTTTAATTGACATTTACACCCTGGGAAAGATGTGTAAAATCTAAACAGAATTCTACTAGTGTGCCCCCACCACGCAAATAAATCCTGCAAAGTCATTAAGCAATGTTTTTATTCCTGGTGGATTTCTTTAATCCCTCCAAGAAAAGTTAGAGGATCAAAAGTGATGCTCACTTTTGACAGGGTTTTCATGGAAAGTTTGAGGCAGTGGAAAACAATTTCTTGGTTTGTTTTTTTTTGTTGTTTTTTCTTAATGTCAGTGATATTTACAATTTGCCAATTCTGTGACATTTTCGGCAATTCCTATACGTGCCAGAAAATCCCAAACACCAAAATTGGGATGCACACCATGGGAATGGGGAGAGTAAAATGATAGGGGTTGTTTTATCTGGGAGCCAAGGCTGTTACCTTTAAATGAGATTGATCATTCTCAGAACAGATCAACTATTTCTGTGGGGAAAAGCTTTATAAAGACTATTGTCTTGTTAAACTATGGAAGAGCAGAACTTGAACTCTCTCTTAAGAGCATCTGTCCAAAGCTGTACAGTTCTGTTTATGGTTATCCAACACGAGGCCAAACCACTGGGACTTCAAAAAAAGGATTTTCAGAAGAAAATAGAAACTCTCATTCATTCATTCCAGAAATGAAATTTAAAAATAATTAAGTAAATTGAAAAATAAGAAATTATTTCTGCATTGTTATATGTTCATAGTTTCCAGTGTTTAGATGTTAAAATTGTGGTCGGGTTTTCTTGGTGGCTGAACTAAAGAAAGAATAGAGGAGGGGAAAAAGGTCCAAAGGGGGTTTCATTAAAGTATTAAAAGTTATGAGGGGCACAGCTGTCTGATCACTTCATTGTCCCTCAGGGAACAGTCAAGGGGTCAGGATTAATGACAACTACATTTAAAGCATGTCAAAGGGAAAATATCCGACATGTTTAAGCAGCCTTTGGAATTAGCGGCTGCAGGAAGCCGCGGGAGGGGATGGTATAGTTTGACTTTTTAAAGGGCTGCATCACTTTATAAACAGCAATAGCTGGGGGGGAATATTTATATCCTGACACTTGACAGCTCTAAACTGAGCTGCAGGGCTGGGCTCTAGGGCTGGTCAAGCCTCGGCACAAACCAAAGTTATTGATAAACAGCACAGCCCCACACGCGGCTCACTCCTACAGGAAACACGAGCACCTCTGCAAATTAATAAACTCAATTAAATTTATCTTTTCCAAGAGTAGCTGATGAGGTAGAGGAGTCTGAATTTAGGTTCAGATTTAGGCATGGCCACCATGAACTCTCTGTACCTGGATGCTGGTGCCCTGTAGCTCCTTTAGACTCTGCCTCACTGCCACAAAAAAAGGCAAAATGTACAAAACCCCCCCAAAATCCTGCGTAAATCTCTGCAACACAGCCTGAATCTCCATGGCTAATTCCTGTGGCACCCTGCACAGTAAACTGTGAGTAAATGGCTTTTTTTCCCCCTCAGAATTGATCGTTATTGCTTCTGTAGCAACACTTACAACATTACAGGAGTTAACAGAGAGGCTGAGCCAAGGTACTTGCACGCAGTGAATAAAGTGTTACCTAGAGCAGCCCACTGATGGAAATAAAACCCAGTGAGCTCCTGGGGTTATTTTCTAATCTTGTTTGGCTCCTGAAGAAAACCTGCCTGTCTCCATCCCTCTGCTGCAGCCAGGGACTGTGAGTCAGGCCCAGGTTTGAGGGTTATTAACTCATCTATTCTTAGGTAATTAAATAAAGAGTATAAGACGTGCAAGTTAGAGCAAAAAAAATTACAAAGTGTAGGAAAATTTGTTTCCCCCTCTTCCAAGGGTTTATTTTTTGCTCAACCCCTTTCTATTCTTTCATTTTCTTGGCGTCAGCCTCGTTTCCAGAAGTCAAATCCCACGTTAGCCTTTGTTATTTTTAATTCTCTCTCTGCTTCCAGGGATGGGGCGGCCACAGCTTCTCTGGGCAACCTGTGCCAGCGCCTCACCACCCTCAGAGGGGAGAATTTCTCCCCAATATCCACTATAAATTTACCTTTTTTCAACTTAAAGCCTTTCCCCCCTCATCCTACCCTTGAATTTGCATCTTCCTTACTCCAAAGCTTCAATAAATTTTGAAGACAAAGCATTTATGGAAGTTCCTATTCACTGAAGAGCCTTTAATAAAAGTTGTGTTGCGTCGTTTTTCTTCTCTTTAAGATTAGAAATGGATGGGAAAATTTAAACATTTAAATCCAGTATCCTTTCAAACCATTAGCCAAAGCCTGTGGGCTCCTTTCAAGTGTATTGATGGTTTCTTCTGGAGATATTCTGGCAAAAAAACAGCTTCAAAAAAATCAGCAATTATCCTGGAAGTGGAGCTGGCTGGAAGTTTGCAAACGTGGGGAAAATCAGAGCAAGGGCTGGTGTGGATCCTACTGCCAGGCTGCAATCAAAGCTCACTGCCAGGGCACTGAATCTACCTTTAAATATCCCCCACACTGCTGCGTGTGCCCCTGGCAGTCTGAGGAGAGTTCCAGGTGGAGATATCCCCTGGACCTGCCGTGTCCTGAACCCTGGGGAAGAGGGGACAGCAGGAGAGCAAACACAACCTTCTGCTGCCCCTGTCTGAGCCGGTGTGCCAGGGAGTGCAGGAGGAGAGGCTGAACAATTCCATTGTTGGATGGGCAGCTCTGGAGGGAGCAGCAGTGGCAGACGAGGGGGTTGGAGTGCCAGCTGCTGGAAATTCGGATGGGCAGCTCTGGAGGGTGCAGCAGTGGCAGACGAGGGGGTTGGAGTGCCAGCTGCTGGAAATTCACCCAGCCAAGAGTCAGGCCCTGCAGCAGCAGCTCGGCCCAGCAGCTCGGCTGCCCTGGGCGAGGAGCGGGCGATGCGGGGCCGTGCCTCTGTGTGAGCCAAGGAGCCAGAGCCTTGCTGCCATGTGCTGAGGGTGTGCAGCTATGGCAACAGGGCATGCGGGAGGAGAAGGGAGAGCTTAAAATAGGCCCCTGCTCCTACTTGGAAAGGGCTGAGAGCAAACACGTGTGGTCAGCCGAGAGCACAGCGGGAGGCTCCGCTATCCCCAGCTATTCCCAGCTCCCTCAGACCACGAGCTGGGAGCACCTGGAGCAGCAGAAGCACTGCTGGGCCTCCAAACCTTCTCCAGAGCTCTGAGGTTTCCTCCTCCACGCCCCTTCCTGGCTGGGAAAGGCGGGATGTGTCCATCCCCCAGGGAATTGTTGGTCAGTCATGGTGGAAATCGCTCATGGCTGACCACCAGGTTGGTCCCTTCCACCAGAGTTTTGTGAGGTCAGGACAAACCTCCCTGCACCATCCCTCAAAACAATCCTCCAGGAATGAGTAGATATCATAGGGAACAAGGACATTTCTTCCAGCTCCAGCCCTGCTCCACTGTTTTGGAGAGGGGGAAAGCTGGGGAAGTGGAAAATAGTAGCTTTGGCTCGGGAGCTGTAACCTGTTTTGGTCCGCGTTAATTAATTTGGCAGCAGTGCCGTTGTGTGCTATTCTTAGGCTCTCTATCCCCCTCTGCAACAAATTAGGGCTTTCACATCTGCCTAAAAATAAAACTTTCCTGTCTGCTGGCACACGAGCCAAGCCAGAGTGCAGCATATGTGCAATAAAGATGCACAGCTGTTCTGTCTATGAACTCGGGAACGTGTGAGGGGTTTTTTGCGAGGGATACAGGAGGTACCCAACACTGAGAAACAGCATTTCCAAGAAACTGTCAGGCATTGTGGAGAAATGGCTGCAAAAGGTGAAATTAGAGGGAAACATCCAAGGAAAATTGCAAGAAATTCAACAGGAAAATGTTAATTTTTTGTGTTGTGGAAGGTGATGGTCTTGATTAAGGAGGAATAGTCAAAAGGGAAGGTTTGAATCCCTTCTATTCCATGTAACTCCCTGAGAGACCGAAGTTGCAAAGCTTTTGCCACTCATTTTCTGCCCTGACCCTTTCCACCCTCTGGAGATGCTGCCCAGGTGTGGAGCAGTGCCTGATTTTGGGAAAAGGTTCTTCCCCAGAGGCTCCGCAGGGAATGGGCACTGCTCCAAACCTGCCAGAGCTCAAGAACCACTCGGACAAATCTCTCAGGCAGTCTCAGGTGATTTGATATTTGGGGTGTCCAGGGTTTGAGCTCGATGATCCTTGTGCGTCCCTTCCCTCAGGATATTCTATGATTATACATACACATATATATTCAATATTGAATATTTTACAATGTTTGTTACTTTAAAGACCCCCTGCATGGGATATTTTGCACCAAGCTGGAAAGGTTGTGGAGCAGAAGGTGTGGGATTTAAAACCTCACTGTGCCACCAACCATGTGCTGGGTGAGACTTTTGTCACCTCCAAAGCTCTGCTGCTGCTGCGGGGGCTGAGGGCTCTGCAGCTTCCATTCTTTCCATGGCTCAGCCAGGCAGCTTTTCCAGGGAGCTTTTCCAGGGAGCCAGGTGGAGCTGGGCTGGCTCTCCATCCCCTGACACATTTAGATCTGCTCTTTAGAGAAGATTAGCGAGTGAATTGCCTCCGACATTGCTATTTCCTCTGCCTGGGCTGGGGGTCCTTGCTTTGCTCCTCTCCCTCCAGACATCACCTGTTGATTTTCAGTGTTGTTATGTGGGCAATGAGAAGATTTTTTTTCCTAAAAATTGGGTAAATGAAAACGTTTCACGTTTATATTTGGCCCCAAAGTATTGTTAAGTACCAAAACAATGAGTTGCAAGGTAATTTTTCGGGATAAAGAGGCAAAAAACCCGTTAATCTGATCAGTTTAAAGTGCACTGACGACGTTCCTTAAGATGTGTTGGCAAACAGTAATTAGCACTTTTAATTCCTAATTTAAGGTCTAGGAAGAGGTGATTCCTGGAGTTTTGGAACTTGACTCCAAGGTCCTCTCAAAGCTCTGTCCCCATCAAGGTTTTCCTGGTACCTGAAGGATTTTCCTGAGAGGGGTCAGTGGGGTCCAGGCTGCTGATTACAAGACACAAAATCAAATTAGGGCAGCCCATGCACGAATAAAAAGCCAAACAGAAATAACGCTCCTTTTATTTTTCTCCCTTTCTGAATTCCATGACATTTCACAGAAACGACTGCAAAACTTTTTCCATTCAGATTTTAGCACTGGTTTGGTGACAAACTTGGGAAGATTAGCAATTTTCCGTCATTAGAAATGAACTCTGGTGCTGAAGCTGACTAAACCTTTCCAGTCCGAGATGCATTCTCAGGTCTTTTACAACGTTACAAAGTTTAGGCCTTGGTTTAAGGATGATGAATTTCTAGGCCAAGAATCCTCATCCTAATTAGCAAAAAATACACAGATCTGTTCATCAGCAGGGCCCTCATCCACAGCTGCTCCTGGCTGTCACTGACCCCATCATTTCATCATTTTCTGTGCTCATTTTCCTGGCTTTTATCTCACAGAACTTCTGTGCACTTCGAAAAAATGGACCTCATCAAAGAGCGAAAAATCCAGAATATTTTAAAGTGTTTGTATTTTTTATGTTGAAAACCAAACACTTGGAATGGTTCTAGCGAAACACATCAGGATTTCAGGGAAGGGGACAGCTGCAAAAGGTGGGTTTCTTTTTAAAAACAAATAATTCCAAGTTCATTAACACTTGAAACGCAAAACAAAGGATGTTCCAAAAGTCTGTTTTCGTGTGCTAAATTGTATCTGCAAAACCAAACCATTTTTCAACTAAGGAAAACATTTTGCATGAAAAATATTGATCTGTGACCACCCCGTGCATTGCCAAATGTGCCTTTTCTTATCTCTCCTGACTTCCCCACCTTTCTGATGAGAGAAAAAGCAGCAGCTCTCCCTGTTCCTGGCGATTGCTCCTCTGAGCCAATGTCAATAGTGGCACTCACATGCTTTCCATTAAAAAAAAAAAGAAATTTCAGAGCTTTATTTGATCTTGGTGGATGCGCATGAGGCGAAAAGTGAGATTTCACAGGGGCAAAGTGGGAAATAATTAATTTCTTCTTTTTAAACTCCTTCTCCAGTTATCCCAGTGCCCGCTAAGCTCAGCCACAGGCGGAGGAGCAGCAGAGAACGAGGCGGTGCTTGCAGAGACCTTTTGGCGTTCCCGTCCATGGCTGCAGGGACCAGGAAATGCTGCTGGTGGCTCAGGGGTGTCCCCAGGAATGTCCTGCCTTGGGGACAGCTCCAGCTGGAGCCTGAGGCTCAGCAGGGCTGGGGCTGCACGGCTCCGCAGGGACCTGGGGACAGCAACACCCCCGGGCACTGCCCAGCGCTGGGGTGGCACCTGAGGGGTGACATCTGAGGGGTGGCATCTGAGGGGTGGCACCTGAGGGACGGCACCTGAGGGGTGGCAGATGAGAGGTGGCACCTGAGGGGTGACACTTGAGGGGTGGCACCTGAAGGTTGGCACCTGAGGGGTGGCACAGGTGTCCAGCCCGGGGCAGGGGGATGCACTGACATCTGGGCTCCTTTATTTTGGGCATCCTCCCTCCGAGGGTCACAGGGATGGGACTGGAAGCCCTGCAATAAACGGGCTGTGGAGGAAATCAATCATGGATTGATTAGGATCAGATTGCAGGGAGGATTTGATCCCTGGGAGGGTGAGGAGGCCCTGGCACAGGGGGCCCAGGGAAGCTGTGGCTGCCTTGGGAGTGCCCAAGGCCAGCTTGGAGCACCCTGGGATAGTGGAATTGTCCCTGCCCATGGCATGAGATGGTCCTTAAGGTCACTTCCAACCCAAACCATTCCATGATTGATAAGGCACACCCTGTGTCCCTGAGGCTCTGGGAAATATTTGTGAAAAAGTCTGAAATAGTTCCATAAAGATGGAAACTGAGAACTCAAACGCTCTGAAAAACTCCCTTTGTGGAGTCGAGCTCTTTGCCATCAAGTAATAAAAAAGAACAATATTTATTTCCATCAAGAAAAAGTCCACAGGGATCTACGGGAGAGGTGCAGATCTTGGAATTAACAGCATTCCTATAGCTCCTAAGCACAAATAGAAAGGCTTAACAGAAAATTAGTGGGGTTTATATAAAGAAAACCATAAAAAAGATTAGATAAGAGGCCTGGCTTGCCGAGGTGAGATCTGTCTTTGTCAGTTAAAAGCTGCTCTGCTCCCACAAAATAATGCAACTTGTGGGAAGAATTACGGTGCCCATTTGCCCTTTCTGACAGATTTCCTGGAGATGGATTGGCCCAGGAGCCCCGTGGAACACCCAGGCCTTGCACTGATCCATCCGATGCTCCCCCTATCCAAACAAGCTCTTGGTTCTCCAGCGAGACCCCCTCGGCCAGGCTCCATCACCACCTCCCTGTTATTCCAACTCCTGGGCTGATTTACGTTTCCCAGTTCTTCAGACAGTTATTTCAGGCCTCATTCCTAATTATTTTGTTTCAGGGCAGTGCTATCATGGTATGGATGTATTTGTTTAAATCCTGGCTGACTTCACGGGGGCAGTTTGTTAAAGGAAGGAGAAAATGAAAATCCAAGTTTTTTAAAGGAAGGAGAAAATGAAAATCCAAGTTTTTTAAAGGAAGGAGAAAATGAAAATCAGAGTCAAAATACACCCTGGCTTTTTTTGGGATGGGGCCCAACCCAGCTTAGGTGGCACAAAAATGAACAATAACTGTGGGATTATCCACTCCTTTTCCACCCAAGTTATCATTGGTTTTTTGCTGGGATGTTTTAGCTCAGAACGTTTCTCTGCCCAGCAGAAAAGAGCAGAACTTCTCTGTGTTCCAGCTCCACATTGATCCAGTCTGTTCCTTCAAGAGAAATTAATGGAAAATTTAATAGAAACTTCTAGACACTTTTCCCCAATGGAAAACTCTGTCTTGATGTTGCCATGTTAATATTTTACTCTCCCACTGTGGAATGAGGCCTGGGCTTAGGATGTTTTCCTGAATATTATTAATTTGAATTATTCCTTATTGGATTTTAGCCCTTACACAGCTTTGATGTGGATGATGTTTACCCAGGCTGGTTTTCCACACTTGTTATCAGGCATCCTGAGGCTTCCTTGGGAGCAGAGACCTCCACAGGCACCAGTCAGGATCTGATCCAAAATCTGAATTCCTGAAAATGGAGCTGAGGAATGTTAGAGCACAGAAAATGCTTGGGATGGAAAGGGGGACGGGCTCAGAAGGGACAATTTGGGAAAAGTCTCATTTCAAGAAGCAGAGAACACTTTGTGTCTATCTGGGATCATGGCCCTCCAAGCTTTTTATTTTCAATCATCTCAGCCTGAAGTGATCCCAAAACCTGGACATTGGAACGTTGGACTTGATCATCTTGGAGGTCTTTTCCAGCCTTGGAGATTATTCAGGTGCTCGTCCTTCCTTTGGGTGGGTTAAGTTTGATCCAGGGAATCTCTTTGGATTAAATGGGAACATCTGGGAAGGGGATCCACAGCCTGGGAAAGGGATCCAGAGCCTGGGAAAGGAATCCAGAGCCTGGGAAGAGGATCCAGAGCCTGGGAAAGGAATCCAGAGCCTAGGAAGGGAATCCAGAGCCTGGGAAGGGGATCCAGAGCCTGG
>VZRO01003600.1:48104-68269 GCA_013397915.1 Daphoenositta chrysoptera
TTGGATTCACAGTCTGGGAAGGGGATCCAGAGCCTGGAAAAGGAATCCAGAGGGATCCAGAGC
The DNA here is from genome assembly GCA_013397915.1 of Daphoenositta chrysoptera. NCBI lineage: Eukaryota > Metazoa > Chordata > Aves > Passeriformes > Daphoenositta > Daphoenositta chrysoptera. The sequence goes on from VZRO01003600.1 coordinate 48,168, forward strand.
CTGGGAAAGGGATCCAGAGCCTGGGAAAGGGATCCAGAGCCTGGGAAAGGGATCCAGAGCCTGGGAAAGGGATCCAGAGCCTGGGAAAGGGATCCAGAGCCTGGGAAAGGGATCCACGGCCTGGGAAGGAGATCCAGAGCCTTGGAAAGGGGATCAATAGCCTGGGAAGGGGATCCAGAGCCTGGGAAAGGGATCCAGAGCCTGGGAAAATGACCCACAGCCTGGCTCAGCGGAGGAGGGATGGGCAGAGGTTGGCACATCCCAGCTCCTGCCTCTTCATCCAGCAATGGGCCCTCCAGCCCGGCCAGAAAACGAGGGGAAAGGGGAACTGCTGCTCTCAGACCTTGCCCAAAATCACCCAAATTCAAGTTTACATTCTTGCACTTCTAATCTTGGCCCTGCTGCTGCTGCTGCTTTCCCTCTGCGAGTGCTGCATGCACAGAAAGAGAAAATAAAGACGGAATGACAGACGGAAAAAGTGTGTTTGAGCCACAGCTGTTTCCTCCTTCCTTCAGCAAAGATGATTTAAGCACCTTGTAACCTAAGGGAGAAAAAGAAAAAAAAAAAGGATGGTTTTCCAAGTGAAAAATGTCCTGTCAAAACGTCTGCTATAAAATTTCTCATTGTTAAGTAATAATTCTGAGATATTATCTTCCTTAATGATTTAGGATTGGGGTTTTTTCTTCACCGAGCCCAAAATTTCCATTACAGAGAGAAAGGAGCTGGCCACTGGTGACAGATTTTATGAGAAAAATATGAACAGAGTAAGGAAAACAGAAGGGGAAAAAAAAAAAAACCGAGGATTTTGCTTACGTGTGATGTTCTGCCTAGATGGGGAAAATAGAGGATAATCAAGGGCTTTGGGGGATAATTAAACGGGAAGACGAGCAGCTTCCCACCTCAAGAGTGGGAAGTTCCTGTCTAAGGTTCATCCTCCCTAATTTCAGACAGTTCTGTTTGTAGGTGGGAAAAGGGGAGAGATGAAGTGAGGAATTGATGTTTCGGGGCAGCTGAAGCACCCTCCAGGCAGGCTCAGGTCTCTCCATTACCTGAAACCCTCAAAAGACCAAATTCCCAATGCAAGAATCCCACCCTGAGCACAAAACTTGGGTGAGGAAAAGCAAGATCGGAGCTTTTAGAGGCGGGAGAACGGAATTAAAACCGGGTTTAAGCAGCACCTGAGTTTAGACCCCACTTTTTAGCTTTGTCCTTGTTTGCTCCCTGCACAGCTCTGAGAGGGGCTGGGGAAGCAGATTTTGATGGTGATAAACACAATTTCTTCCTCATATTGGTGATTTTACCCTATTTTCCTTTCAAACCTGCTCTAAGTCACTGCCACTTCAGAGGTGACTGTCGGGAAAGGTTTAAAGCTGCTTAATCCTGCTGGGGGCAGGGGAGACAAGAAGTCAATTAAGAGAATAAACATCACTTTTAGGATGTGGAGAGGTTGGTGTTTGGCTCTCTGCATGGAGCTTTGCCCCTGACAGCCACTGCTGCAGAGGTAAAAGAGTGGAGAGGAGCCAGGGTGATCCTCCCAGTGCTACAGCAGCACTGGGAATTAGGCAAATAAAGCTATTTTAGCCTAAAAACTGAGCGGGTTTCGTATGGAAACCAGGAGGGAAGAAGAGATGGAGCCTTAACTTTACATTTCCTACGGCCCCACATTTCACAAACGCCTCTAATTCAGCCCAAAACCATCTCTATTCCATTTCACAAGGTAACTCAAAAGCAGATTTGGAAATAGTTGCCAAACATGGGCCTAAACCAGAATTTAAAGTGCCTGAACAAACCTGCCCCACAAAAACAACTTGGAATTGTGAAGCTTTGCTGCTCAGAATAGGGGACCTGTGTCAAAACAAAGCCCTGCTTATCAATCTTTAATTGAGCTTGTGCACGAGGCAGAAGACATCAGGTATCAACAAAAGCAGACAGGTTTGAAATGAGAAGCAGATGGTCACCCCAAAGCTCTTGTCTTGGAAAATAAATGAGAGGAAAGAGAAGCAAATTGAGTCGCAGTGCTGGGTTTATATCCAGTGATCTGCTCCGAGATCTGGAAACAGTTGACAATTAATTGAAATAACACATTGCAAATTGTCACTGTACGCTGAAAAATCTTCGGGGGGAAAAAATGCTGTTTGCTCTGGAAATTTGGATTGTGCTGAAGGCATTGTAAGGAAAAAATGTTACCCAGCTCAACCCAAATTTCCACAGAATTTTGCCACCCAAAACATTTGCAGGGATTTTAAGTACAAGCTGATATTTCATGTTGGGCTTTTTAACCATCGAGAGGTGAAGTTGGCCTTTCTCCAGTGCAAAACACTGACTCCCTTCTTGGGGAAAAAAAGCAATAAATCTTTTTTTCAGATTTAAAAAAGCTGTGGAACCTCACCAGCATCCCCACAAGCACCTGGGGTTTACTGTCCAATTATTTGTTCAGAAATAGTTCACTCCCGTTCGAGATTTAACCTCATTTTTCTTAAACACAGGACACTTATCAAAAACATGGCATTGGGGCCAAAGAGGCTCTTCTAGGATTTGTTCTCCCTTATCTCCCTCATAAATAAGTTCTTTCTGCACTGGAGAAGCAAAAGGGAAGGAGGGAGGGAACTGCCACCCACTGGGAAGCACAAAAATAAGAGAAATTCAGCACGAAATCCCTATTTTCCCTGATTTTAGCAGGTGTTTGAGTCCAGTGGCCAAGCAAGGTTGGTTTAGTGGAAAAGTATTCCCACGTGTGGGGATTTTTATTGTCACTCGTGCGGTATCAGAATTCCAAATCAGCAGGAGAATTAATCACGGAACACAGACTTCCTCCTGCCTGCCGTGTCCCACAGCCTCGGCCAGGCGTTCCCTGGGTTTGCTCCCGTCTGGAATGAGGGCACTGGAGCTCCCCAGCCCCCAAGGAAACAGCAAAGAGGGCAAGGGGCAACTGGAAAAAAATATTAAAACAAGCCCACTGCAAAAGCTGTTTCCACTGGGAATTGGAAATACCTTCCCGCTGCATTCTTTCCGCATCTGCAGGGCCGGGCTTGGATTTCATTAAAAAATATTTCCCCTTATCTGGAGCAGGGTCTGACACAAGCCATGGATTTGTTACTCCTGCCATAGTTTCTTTTTGAGCTGCCTGGGCTTTTCCTGCAAGATCTTGTTATTTCTGCCCTTTCTGCTGTTTGCAGAGGAGGATTTGGGTGATAAACGTGGCAGGAATTTTGTGGGAAGGCGTATTCCAGAGGCAAGGTGTAAATCACGGTAACACCACGCGCTCATTAGCAGCAGAGACCCACTATGGGTGTGCAAACCATGAGTGTGCAACCCCAGCTCCTCCCAGCACTTTGTCAGCAGGACCTTGGATGATCCGAGCAGAGGGTGAACCTTTGGAAGAAGTTTTAGCTGCATTTTCAAGCCAGCTCTTCTTTCTGCGCCCAACTTCTCCCAGCATCTTTTGAAAATCTCTGGTTTTTTCTGTCTTGGATAAGGGTGCTCTGTTAATCGAGGTTATCGCTGAAATTCATTTTATTCCAGCAGATTTTTGTCCATGGTACAACACCCAGAACCCTCAACTGCTCCTCGCTACAACAAGAGGTCAACAGGAGTTTTATCACTGACTTGACTTCAAGGAGAAACAGATCTTTTGTCTGCCAGGTACTGATAGGACAAGGAGGGGAAATGGCTTCAAACTGAGAGTGGGTTTAGATTTGAGATTGGGATGGAATTCCCAGAGCAGCTGTGGCTGCCCCTGGATCCCTGGAAGTGTCCAAGGCCAGGCTGGACGGGGCTTGGAGCACCCTGGGATAGTGGAAGGTGCCCCTGCCCATGGCAGGGGTGGCACTGGATGAGCTTTAAGGTCCTCTCCAACCCAAACCATTCCAGGATTCCATGATATGATGCTGATGAAAAAGAGAGAGGAAGAGAAGATGATCGTAAAAGGAATTATTTGGGTTTACCAAGCTATGAAGGGGACTCTGTTCTCTCTGCCCATCTGCACCTTCTCTACCCGATAAATATATATTTTGTTCACTTTTGATCTCCTACCTGGGCCTTAAAATTCTTAGAAGAAAAAGCAATGTCCTCATTTGCTGTTTGCAGTGAGAAAATGAATATTCTGCAATAAGACCCACAGCATGTCCTCCAAGCTCTGTGTGGGATACCAGAGGTGTCATTAATTGCTGCATTATTACACAGGGATTGTTTTGTTCTGGTGAAAGCAGAGGAAGAACCACAGACTTTTCCTCTGAGTCCTCAGGTTATGGTACAACCCTAAAATGTGTTGGATAGGAAACTTCCGCAGGGAAAATGTTGTGGAGGACCCTCATCAGCTCATCCAAAGAGAGGACTTTGTTGTATGGAATGGGGATGAAGAATCCAGAGAATGGGGACTCTTCCTCAGGGGTTATTAAACGGGATTGAGTTGTTTTGCCTGAGGAGGGGAGGCTGAGAGGGGATCTGACAGCTGCCTGCGAGAGCATCAAGGAGGCAAAGCAGCAGGCAGAGGAAAGTTATTTAAGTGAAGAGACAATGTTGGCACAAGAAGAAATGGGTATAAATAGACAGAGGCTGGAAATCCCTTCCAATAGGAATAGTGAGGACACATGAAAGGAAATCAGGCCAGTTCTCCAAATGAGGATGATGGAAAGCGATTCCGGGCTCTCTGCGGCGGCTGGGCCCTCTCGCCCAGGAGGCCCCGCTCCTGCTCCTGCAGAGCCCTTTTCCTTCTTCTGCATTTAATATCGAGGCTGGCGCCAGCTGCAGCAGGGCCCCTGCACTGGTGAGCTCACAGAGGGAGCTGGGGACGGGGTCCTGCTCCCAAATCTGTGCCTCGGGTGCTCCCCTTTGGGACGGAGCTGGATTCCGTGTGCAGCCCCAGGGCCCATCCAAGCGCAGCCCAGTCCAACTTGTGACAGCAGAAATGGGATCCTTTCCTCAGTCTGAAATGCCTCTTGGTGCTGTGTGAGCTCATGAAAAAGTCAGGATTATTTTTGTCTTTCTAAGTAAAAGGGAAGATTTACTGCGCTGATTGGATGACCTGATGTGTTTTCTGGACCCGGCCGTACTGCGGGCCTGGAACAAAGGGCGATGAGCGCATCCTCGATTTTCACAATAGCATCTTCTCCCCGTGGCACTGGGACAGATGTGGCTGCAGAAGGTTTGGAGTGTTGAGCAGCTGGTTGCAGACAGGCAGAGGTTTGAACAGGCAGGAAAAACAGGATAGGAACAAGTTTCTCGCACACATCCTCATCCACACTGTTACTGTTTATAAAATTAAATGTCCTAAAGAGAGTCCCACCTTGGTATTCCTTCAATTCAGCTTTTATCCTTGGTGTTTGGGATGGGTTTTAAAAGTGGTTTTTAGTCCTAGAAGCTTTCAGTGCTTTGCAGTACCAGGTGTCCTTCTCCAGGGGACAGCCCTACCTGGGCCTGCTCAGATTCTGACTGTCACTCCCAGTTTTTCCTTTCCGAGCACATTTTAACGAAGCTTTGCATCTGTTATTGTTTTTTACTCTCTGGTGTTTGTAGTTAGAGGAAATCACCATGAATTCTTGCAAATGAAAGGAGATATAAAACATTATCTCATTGACAGGCCCCTCCAGTCCCTCACACTCATAAATGGGCACTTTCATCTCATAAATGGTCACTTTTATATCATAAATTGTCACTTTTATTTATGGCCTTTTTTTCACACATGAAACATGTTCTTTTTGCTTTTTCCCCTGGCATCATATTCTACCAAGAGCTCATATTTTGCCTCCAGCTTCAAACCGAAGTTTCAAAAACCTTTATTATGATGTTGCTAAAACAAATCCGAGTACGTAAGATTGTCCCTTGGCAACCAGCGCCGCGGCAGGGTCAGCCCCGGGTCAGGAGCGGGATGTTGGCAGTCACGGAGCCAGCGGCTCCCGTATTTTCCTGTCCTGAGCAGTTGTGGCAGGAGCAGGAGCGGTGACGTTTGTGGCTCAGCAGGAAATCTCTGGCTCGAGCAGCTGAGCTGAGAGCGCCGCAGCCACGACGGCTTTTTCCGCGGCTGGAGCTCCTCGTGCCGTCGCTGCTCCCGCGCCCTTTCCGTGACTTCACGCTGCAAACACGAGCTCCTTGCCTTTGTCTTGGAGGCCCAGCTTGGCCTGCAGGCCCAGCCCTGCTCCTGCTCAGGCTGCTCAGCGGGCTCTGGCCTCGCTCCTCGTCTTCTCCTCACAAACAGTTGTTCTCTGCACTCTTACAAAGCGTGGGGCAGGGCAGCACCACGGTATTTTCCCTTCTAAACACCTTCTGCCATTCTGAAACATCTGCCATTCTGACACCCCTTCTCCCATTCTGAAACATCTTCTGCCATTCTGAAAAACCTTTTCCCATTCTGAAACACCTTCTCCCATTCTGAAACATCTTCTGCCATTCTGAAACACCTCCTCCCATTCTGAAACCCTTTTTTCCCAACCTGAAACATCTTCTCCCATTCTGAGAAACCTTTTCCCGTTCTGAAACCCTTTTTTCCCATTCTGAAACACCTTCTGCCATTCTGAAACACCTTCACCCATTCTGAAAAATCTTCTGCCATTCTGAAACATCTGCCATTCTGACACCCCTTCTCCCATTCTGAAACATCTTCTGCCATTCTGAAAAACCTCCTCCCATTCTGAAACCCTTTTTTCCTAACCTGAAACATCTTCTCCCATTCTGAGAAACCTTTTCCCGTTCTGAAACCCTTTTTTCCCATTCTGAAACACCTTCTGCCATTCTGAAACACCTTCACCCATTCTGAAAAATCTTCTGCCATTCTGAAACATCTGCCATTCTGACACCCCTTCTCCCATTCTGAAACATCTTCTGCCATTCTGAAAAACCTNGGCAGGGCAGCCCCACGGTATTTTCCCTTCTAAACACCTTCTGCCATTCTGAAACATCTGCCATTCTGACACCCCTTCTCCCATTCTGAAACATCTTCTGCCATTCTGAAAAACCTTTTCCCATTCTGAAACACCTTCTCCCATTCTGAAACATCTTCTGCCATTCTTAAACACCTTCACCCATTCTGAAAAATCTTCTGCCATTCTGAAACACCTTCTTCCATTCTGAAAAACCTGCTGCCACTATGAAACACCTTCTCTCATTCTCAAACACCTTCTCTCATTCTGAAACATCTTCTGCCATTCTGGAACACCCTCACCCATTCTCAAACTGTTTCTCCTGTTCTGAAACCCTTTCTCCCATTCTGAAACACCTTCTCCCACCACCATGTCCAGATCTCTGATTTCACCCTCCATGCTGCACCAACCTTTTCCTTTATATTACCCAGCCTTTATCCTCCTCCATGGCATGACAGACTCACGTAGCAGAGATGTCCCTTATCTTCACTTGTGATGGCAGAGTTATTGAGTAGAAATTCCTAGTTTTGCCTCTACTACAGAAAAGCTGCTCCCTGAATTAGCCTCATCTGTCCCACTGCCCTGTAAACATCCCTGGTCTCCATGTCTTTTGTTATTCCAAGAAGACACAGAGCTATTTTTTTGCTGTATCTCCACAGTTTATTTAACTTTTTATCTTATTGCTGGTCCTTCATGAACACGTTTTTCCAAGTTTAGGGGAAGTCAGACAGCCAAAACCACAACCCAGCAGACTCTTGTTTGCTGAGTATTTGTTAGATAAATTAGAAGCTCTATACAAAGGCTTAATGCTATTGATTTTACTATTTTTTTAATCTCCACTACATGCAAAGGTCTTATGGATTGGAGTTTCCTTGGAAAAGGACACGCTAAGGAAATATTGGGTGAGTGGGTGATGAAAGCAGAGGCTGAGCCCACTGCAGAGCCACAGCAACAGGAGCCTGACTTTAAGAGAGATTAGTGGGAGGTTGGGAGCCAGCACAACCTCAACAACCACTTGGAAAGCAGCTCCTGCCTTGGAGTGGGATAGAGCTGGGTTTAGGGAGCACTGTTTCATCAGAGGTGAAAAAATCACGGGTCTGTGTTCAATATAGATTCTATTCTTAAAGAATTGGTGTGAAATTATCAAAACAAATGACTAAGAAAAGGAATAAACTCTCCGTACTTTCATATCTCCAGAATGAGGTAGGAAATTACTCATAGGCTCGAGATTGCTAAGAAGGTCATGACCAGAAGTTTGGCTTGGAGTTAAATTCTCAGGATCTGTTTAAAATATGTTAAAATGCCATTATAATAACTTTTTCTTGTGTTTGTGTTTCCAAAGGCCATCGAATATCAGTCCATGGCAATGAAGCTCACCAATGTTTCAGGAAAATTCATGCCAGGTGAATTTTAAACCAAAAATCACTTTCCAAGTAGGGGGAAAAGCCGGAGTTTTAGGAGGATGTCCTCACTGGACAGAGGAGCAGGAGAATTCAGGCAGAGAAAGTCACACTCACGGAATGGTTTGGGTTGCAATGGACCTGGAAGCTCATGTTACTCCAACCCCTTCCACCAGCCCAGGCCGCTCCAGCAGGCCAGGAGCTGCTCCCAGTCTGTCACCATGGCAGCACATCCCGTTGCTGAGGTGACACGGCTCTGTTGTCACCTGTGAGAGAGCTGGGGGCTGTGCCAGGCTGAGATCACGGCGAGCACCGGGGCAGTGCCGCGCTCCGACACCGCCGGCTGTGAGCTCCCCTTTCAGCGGTGTCCGGCTGTCCGGCACGAAGGTTTGGCAGAGCTGGGTGGATGGACAGCAGGGAGAGCAAAGGGCTGCTCCTGGGAGCCTGGGAAGTGCCAGGAACACCCCGTGTACCCCAATATTGGCAGCACAACCCCGGGGAGGTGCAGTTAAAAGCAGAGTGAATAACACATCCATCCCCTTTGATCGCTCTGTGTTTACTCCGAGCTCAACATGTCCCTGGTTTACTCAGAGCTCAACATTTACCCAAAACCCACGCACTCACCTTGGCTCCTGCCTGCTGAGCAGTGGAATATTCCTGCCCAGGAATCTTGACATCCCCAGGAGAAACCAAACCACCCCAACCACGTGAAACATTTCGCCAAAGTGCAGCTGCAAAAAGTATTTTTGCTGGGAGCAGTTGGAGCTCTTAATGACTGCTGAGCCCTGGGCACTTTTAACTCACCTAATCCTTTTTCCTACAACAGCCCCATCTTGGAAGAATCAACCGGGGACTGCGAACATATTTTCCAACTACTTACATTCTTGCCATATATTAATGATACGTGGAAATGCAGGGACTACAAATACAGCTTCCTTATGGTTGCTCCAGAGGAAGTTTCCATAGGCACCCAAACATTTGGACACTTATCCAGCAGCTGAAATTAGCACGGGGTTTTCAAAAAAGGCCCTCAGGGTTAGAAGGTTTGATGGGCCTAATTATAAAGGAAAAGAGGCTCCATGTGCTCCCTTAGCAGCAGAGCCTGGATTCATCCCACTCTGGTTTTGAGGTGCTTAAATTAAGAGCAAGGTCATTTCTCCAGACACTGAATAAAGGGAGGGACACATTTCCTCAGAATACCCATTTTTATTTTATTTAGGAGGCTAAATATGGCCTAAATATGGAATTTTCAGGACTCAGCAGCTTGCCATCATGGTCTGTCAGATCTCTGATCTGCTCTGCGGGGAGCAGGCTGCTGATAAAACTCAACACACTTAATGCAACTGTAAAGTGAGCAAAGAACTTACTGTCAGTACTTCATATGTTATTATAAGTAATGGAGGTATGTAAATAGATAAGGGAAGGAATGGCCACCCAAATAAAGGGGGAATCATCTAATTGAGGAAAAATCACCAGGACAAGTGATTTTAGTACCGTTCAGTCCTGGAATTGGCATTGAAATGCAGAGAAGTACACGAGGTGATGTGTACTTCAAAAACTGTAAGGAGTTTTCTTTTCTCCCATTTCTGTCTTTTCTTGTGGTTGGGTTTCAGCTTTGGCTTTGCCCAAACCAAGCTAATTCTAGCCCAAAGCTGTGAGCTGAGTGTGCAGGCAGGGCTGGCAGCAATACCCGGGTCAGTTTTACGTCAAAAGTGGTGCAAAAAACTTCATGATGAACCCAGAGTGATTTCATGTCTCTGTCCCCAGCCAAGGCAGAGTCTCTGCTGATGTTCCATCTGGAAAGGGCACAGGCACCACAAACAGTGAAGAGCTTCATGCCTTTGGCTGCCAAAGATCCCAGTAACTCTCCTAAGTTGATTCATGGACCACTTGTCTCAGAAAAGTTCTTCAGTTTTCCAATTTTATTGCCTGTGAGAAGCAGTGCCAAGTTGTTCCCCAGCCAATTCCTTTGGGAATGACTCGTAGAAAGGGCTGACATTTCCTAAAGGAGCCTCAGGTTCAGCTGGGATGAATTTCACTGGGATAAAATGATCCGGAGAGGCCGGGATCGGAACAGAAGGAGATCTATTGCTTATACTCGGTGATAACTTTGTTATTTATGAGTAATAAATAGGCAGTAATTAAATACACGTATCTTCAACAAACACCTGTGCCAGCCACCAGCAGGTGGGCAGAGGGAGAGCTCCTTTCCAGTTGCCCAGGCACAGCAAATCAGCTCCTTGATGAGTTCATCCCGTTGGGATTGTCTCTCCCCACCTGGATAAATAGAGCTCACCTGTTCCCAGCCCCACCCAGGCAGCTCCAGCCCCTGCCCATCCCTCTGTGTCACTGCTCTGCCACATCGAGAGGTTCTTCGGGGTCCTTCCCTGTGTTTAAAGCAGATGGAAAAGGGATTTAGGGAGTCCCCATGTTTTGATGTGACCTTGGCCACATCCCTTGGGCAGGAGCGGGAGGAGCAGCACTGGGAATTTGTGTGGAGTTCTTATTTTGATCTGAATCATGGAATGGGTTGGGTTGGAAGATCATCCAGTTCCACACCTTCCTCTATCCCAGGGTGCTCCAAGCCCCATCCAACTTGACCTGGGACACTTCCAGGGATCCAGGGGCAGCCACTGCTTCTCTGATCCAAGTGGGATTTGATTGATTGATTGATCACTGTGAATTTGATATTATTAAATGCTAAAGAACCCAAAAATTTTCCCAAAGAATTATTTTAGTCTTGTTTTCCTTTTTCTTCTCTTCCTTTTGAGACACAGGAGAAAGAAAAAGTACAAAATGTTACTCTCTGCACTTTTCTCTAAAATTAAAACTCCTTTGGAATACGTCAAGCAAAACAAAGACTCCTCCATTCCCCTTTTAATTGAAAGAGCAATTAAGACATCCAGTTGCACACAGTTAAAAGCATCTCTTGAATCTGAGGCCATGATTAATTTAGGAGACTTTGGGGAGCTTTGGCTGTGCCCAAGATGAGCTCCCAATTCCCCCTGCAGACCTCTGTGAGCTCTGCTTGCTGGGGCAGGCGCGCAATTTGTGCGGGGTTTGCATTTTTGCCTTCTCCGAGCTTTCCTTTGAACATTCCTTGCTTGTGATCCATCCTCTGACACGTTGTGTCCTTTGGCTTGGCTGGTGGCTCTCACCCCTGACACCTCGTTGTCAGAGAGGCGATGGCTTTTCCCTCCTGGGATGGTTTGCTGACAATTCCCGGCGCTGTTGTTTTATTGAAGTGTCCAGGAATTTGATTTTTTACAAAGATAAGGGATCACGTGGCTGAAACTCAGAGAAAAGTCACCAAAAAAATGTTGTTCAGGATCAAAGAGAGTGATCAGAGAGGGAGCAGGAGAATTTAGGGCAACACCAGAGACTTTGCAGAGAACTTTTACCATGGAAAGATTATGGCTGGATTATCCCTGGAGATCCAAAAACTCTGATGTCCATGGGAAGAGCAGCTCCACGAGAGCTCAGTCTGCACCCAGGGATTTTATCTCAGGCAAGATTCACCTGCAGCCCAAAAAATAAAATCACCTCATAAAAAATCCCCCACACACTTCAGACTAAATCAAATAAATGTCATCAGTGGAACTGCTTGGCATTTCTGGGGACAGCTAGAACCAGTACAGCGTGATGGGGTGAGAGTGATTTATATTTCAGTCTCTGAAAAAAGTTTGAAAGGGATTCTGTATCCTGGCTGGAAGTCGCTCCAGTGATGGAATCCAGTGCCGACCTGTCCGTGAGTTTCAGAGCTGAGGGACAAACACAAACTTGACTCTTTCAGGGGTTCTTTTCTGTCAATCTGCTTTGATTTGAACCCATCAGGAAGAGGAGATTTCCTCATTGAGCATTTCACAGTGAGGGGGGAGAAAAGCTCATTTTTTGCGAGCAGTGTTCAATAATTTTAGTGTTGTTTGGCTGCTCGTTGCTGCCTGTGAGGATCGAAAGGTGCGGCTTTGATTGTTGGGTTTTTGAAGATTAAAGGGAAAGGGATGGAAAAGCCCAGCCTGGGGAGGAGGAGATGAGATGAGATGAGAGAGCATTGTGAGGCTGGATATCCATACCTGGGCTGGAACACGGGCAAGAAAAGCCCTGGAGTTTGAGGTGGTGACAGGGATTCTGTCCTGAATGTGCCAAACTCCTCGAGCTGCTCTGGAGAGTGAAGGCTCTGAGCAGACAGCACCCAGGAGCAGTTTTTTAGGAATTTTGATTTTAGGAATTTGTGAGCATAACTCTTTACATTCACACTACTGGGGCTTTTCTGTGTTTAGTTTGGGGTTTGTTTGTGTTGTTTTTTAATTGCCCTAAAATAGAGTTTAAAACACAAATATAAAGCAAAGACACAAGTTTAAAACACGAGGATAAAGCCTCAGGGAGAGAAGAGCTGTGGGCAGGGGAACAGTGCCAAGAAATTAATGCAGGAATATATCGGTGAGCTGGAGAGAGAGGGATGCAGGATTCCTGTCACCCAACTTGCCCTTCCACCTTATTTTCTGAGCTTCATATATTCAGATTAAAGAGCTCTCTGCCATCATCTGGTGCTCACGCAGGAGGCCACAAGTCTGTGACAATAAAACAGGAACGTTTAATGCAATTCCGATCCCTGACAGTTCCTTAATGCTGCTTATCCTGCCTTTCCTTTCAAGCTTTAGTCATCCTAGATTTCCTTCCAAATGTGAATGAGGTGGCTTAAATCGAACTGTAAATTATGCTTCCAGTTATTATGTGCTTGCTAATCAGGATGGAAATGAAAAGTTGGTTGTCAAGCAGGGCTCTTTCCCACAATATCCAGGAAAGTATCAGGATTAGGCAGTTTAACAACAAAAGGAAACCGGATTGCACCTTGAGGAAGAAAGAAATAACCTGCTAGGCAGGAAGAATAGACAAACGGGGATTTCTGCCAAATAAGCTTAAAAAAAAAATAAATATTCGAATAATTAAGAGGGCCTGCGAGTGAAGCTGGTGAGGACGGAGCTGCGATGCTTCCTGTTAGTAAATACAAAGAATGGGCTCTAATAGGGCTCCAGGGGAATGCAACAGCTTGGGAATAGCCTTGGGAAGAAAGACAAACACACACAGAGGATGCGAAAACAGTGCAGAAAGTGATTCATGGGGGCTCGATGGCACTGCTGATTGTTCGGGCCTCGCTGCAGGAAAGGCTCCGAGGTGAACAAAGGCTGGGGATTGCCGGGCGCTGGGAACAGAGAGTGGCCCTGCGGGGAGCACCTGTGGGGAGGGCCAGGAGGCTTTCCCGGGATGTCTGCTCCCGGCAGAGGATGAGGTGTGTGGGTATTCCAGCAGAACCTGCAGAGGGGTGGCCGGGCCCAGCCTGGAGGTGGAACGTGGGGGAAGCTCCAGCCACGGGATTAGGGAGAAGCGTCAGGGAAGGGCCAGCGCCGGGCAGGCTTGGCCGGAATTCTGCTCCCTCCAGCTGTGGTTTATGGCTCTCCCAAACTGCAGGTGCCAGGAGCTCCCCAGGCACGATCAAAGCTCGCTGCTCCCGTCCAACCCGGGGTTTGTAGTGTGCTGCTGCCTTCCAGAGAGGAGGAGCAGAAGCAGCTCCTAATCCAGGGCAAAACCAGAGCAGAGAGTGGCCAGGTCTGTCACCAGTGTCCTCTGGTGACAAGGGACTCAGGATCAAGCTTGGATCCTGCCTTTGGAGCTCATCTGGGTTCTGTCCCTTCTGAGGGCCTGGGCTTTGCCCCTCAGCCACGTTCAGGCTCACCTACACTGAACTTGCTTTGTCAATAATGGGTAAAAAACACCACAGAATTCATTCCTGCAACAACGTGGATTTTCTCGAGGAGATATCAGGAAAATCTGTCATGGTGGAGTTAATTTCAAATACACTAAAAAGCTTGAGCTGGGAACCAGTTCCTGCTCACTGCTTGTGCCATTCTGGCACAAGGGAAAACAGGAGGTTCTTGTGATCATTAGCTGAGATTTCATCATTAACCTCCACAACAACTTCCAATTTCTTTGACAGATTAGATCTTCCCCTCTCTTCTACCTGTGTTGACAATGAACTCCTATGAACTGCCTGGCAGGAAAAGCCAGGAGAGCACACTGTGCTGATAAATCCGAAATTAAAGCTTTCCTATTTACTCACCTCGAGCATAAATAAGAATCCAGCTAGGATTGCAGGTTTTGGAAGCTCTCAGTGGAAGTTTGTGTTTGTTCTTCCCTAAGGGGATGCTTAGGAGAGCAAGGGATCTGTCTTGGCAAGAAACCCATGAGGAAAGACACGGGCCAAGAGCTGAGGGAAAGTTCTCAGGGCGGGAGGGAAGGGAAGGGACTCAGGATCAAGATCCTCTGCTTTGTCTGCTCTGATCACCCTGATCCAAGCCATGAAGTTTCTACTCCTCCTCCTGGGGAAGATCTGTGGTTTTGTGTTCCCCGTGGCTTGGGCTGTGCTTTGAACCGAGGAGTGAGGAATGTTCATCGTTCAGGTTTTATTGGTGTTCCCTGACCTCCCAGCATTTACACGGAAAAGCGTGAAAAGGAAAACACTGGGAAGCTGTGGGCTTGGACATGGACTTTTTCCCCCTCTTTTTAGCCACGGTGTGAACTCTGGGCTGGGAGAACGGGGTATTTTGAACTGTAGCTGTTGCTGTGCTGCCTAAAAGGAGCTGTCCAGGAATAGCCTGCTCCCCAAAATACAAGTTGTCTTTGAGTTCCAAGTCCTATAAAAGCTTTTTTGCCTGTGGAGCACATGCCAGATGGAAAGTGCCCCTCTGATTTCCTCCAAACACGCCTGCAGCTGTTCCTGCTTCCCCTTTTTCTTTTTTTCCTACTGAAATTTTTAGACCTCACCTGTCGACAGAGGCATTATAGGGCTGGGGTTTGTGTGGATGTGTGGGTTTTTTTTTTAATTTTCATCCCTTGTTCTCCTAAAGGAAAATGACTTGAGATGTTTTGGAGCAATGACAACGGGGCCAGGAGCTGCGAAAATACCTCTGGCATAGTTTTAAGGGTGGGAAATCTCAAACCGTGCCCACAACACCGAGGCTGGCTGGAAAGAGGCTTTGTTTAGAGCTGGTTTTATTTGGGGAGACAGAAGCTGGAAAGTGCCCAGGTCTTAGGGGGAATACCAAGCATTGAGCCTGGACAGAAATAGAGCCCCAGCTTAGGACGCGCTGGAACAAACGGGAGCCAAAGTGCTGACCCAGATCCCAGTTATTAAGGGTAAATACATATTGACAAGATCGGGATTAGGTGCAGGTTCTTACGCAGTGCAGGAGCTGCCTCCGCTCCGTGCCGAGCAAAGCCCAGGCTGCGATTCGCTCAGAGCAGCTGATTTTTCGTTAAAAACTACGGAAACCCCAAAGAAAGCTCTAAAGAAAAGAAGAAAAAAGCTCCTTTCTCCCAGCATGTGAAACCGGTGCAGCAGAACGTGGTGGCACAGCTGGCAGGGAGGGAGGGAGGGGTGTGGCAGCCAGGCTGGGGCCACGTCAGGGGCTGGCGATGTCACAGCCCCCGTGTGTCCCCTGCAGCTCTCGGCTCACCTTGAGGTGCCCCTCCAGTGCCACTCCCAGCCCGTCTGCTCGAGGGCTTAGCAGAGCCTTCCGTGTCTGGTGATGCTCTTAAGGATGACCCAGGAGAAGGGAAAAAAGAGGCTCCTGAAATAGGGGTCGAAGGAGGACAAAAGATTTTCCTTAATGGCTTTAAATACGTGAGCCCGACGTGAATGAGGTGGTAAAAAAATCAGGGGTTAGGAAGCAGGTGGGAAATGATTCTCAGGGGAGAAGATAATTGTGGCTGAGCTGATCTGTCCCCTCTCCTGGCTGATTTCTCTGCCTGGGTGCATTTAGTGGCAAATATTCCTGTTTGGCTGCTGTCTGGGGCACATCACTTTCTTTCTTAGTGGCTGTCCAGGTGAAAGGAGCACATCCCACCTGGAAAACGAGGTGTGCATTTATTGGGTCATAAACCAGATGTCAACAAAGCCTGGTTCCAGCTGCCACACAAACAATCCCTGCACAAAGCCATAGGTGAGGCAATATTTCGGGGTGGGCCCTCAATCTACGTTATTTTCTCTTAATTCCTGCTTTTCTAGACTTTAGGAATGATTAGGGCTGGTATACCTCTATGTACACTTTATCAGAGTGAGCCTGTAGTGTTCAGGCACATTTCCTAGGATTTTCTTCGGGAGGGAGGCAGGCCTGCACAGCAGCTGGGTGTGCTGGTGGGTCACAGGCGTGAAGAGAGTGTGAGTGGTAGGAAGATTTTTCATAGGAGGTGCATTTGTCGATCGTATCGGAATCGTGGATAGGATGCACGAATTTATAGAAATCCTGCAGAGAGCAGCACGACTTTTGTGGCTGGTAACACAGGGAAGAGTTCTGGAGGTGAGGGGGTGAAACAGACCCTGATTGAAGATTAGAGAGGCAGTTGGTGTGTTTATGAGTATGATGTTGGCATATTCTGCTAAAAAGAATGGGGCAAAATGTTGAGGCTTGTGACAGGACTCTTTCCCACAGGGAAAGAGAGTGAAGAGAGCAGAGAGCAGCTGCTGCTTTCTAAAGTTTTTTATTTCCTAGTTCCATAGTTTTCTGAAGGTAGAGTTTGAAGGGGAAGCATAATGAGCAGCAGGCTAACAGCAGGCAGAAAATGGCATCTTCTTATCTAAACTTACAGAAGTGCGGATTATATTTGTTAATTGACCAATAAAATTAACACGCGATTCTAACTTTCCTCTCTCAACCTATCCTGGTCCAATTCTGATGATCGTAAATCTTACACAAGTCTTACATAGGTATTACACAAATTTGTGTATATAATTTTAATCAGTTTTTATTGTTTATGTGAACACTATCTAAAAAATGTGAAGAGTANAACACTATCTAAAAAAAGTGAAGAGTATAGTTCTATCTATGTTTTGTCTAAAATAAAGAAATTCTGTGAAAGGGTAAAACTGCTGCAGTACGAACGGTGTCTTAGGTCCCTTTGCTGCAGCTTTTCAGTGTTTAAAATTCTTAGCATATATTTCTACTAAAAGTTAAAAATCTATATTTCTATTTCACTTCGGTGTGACTTCACGTATCTCAGCTTATTCAAAGGTTTTAATTCAATCCCTGTGCTTTGGCTTTCCTCTGGGCCTGGCTCCAGAGGAGCTCTCACTCCACCAGCAAAAGACCCCGCTGTGTATTCTACATTAAATCCTGGGGCCTGTTCTGATTCTCCTTCTCTGAGGTCAAATGGGGCGCGATTTGTTTCCCACATATCCTACAGGGGCCAGCATGAGAAGATTTAGGGTGGTGGTTTCTGGGCGAGTGCTGCGGTCCTGAGGGCGTCGCTCCCGCTGAGGGGATCACTGGCAGCGGGATAATTCAAGGCTGCTTCCTGTGAGACTCTTTGGGCTGCTGCTCCTCCCATTAGGGGTATCCAGAGACCCACCGGGATCACAGAACGGAGAATTGCCATGCCTTGGAGCTGAGCTGATTGACAGGTTTTTGATCCACTGCTGGGCTTGACACGGCCGGTAGGAATAGTAAGCCTGGGCTGAGGTCTGCGAGGGAGACTGGAATGGGAAGTGGAGTTCAGGTGGAGATTGCTGGAGAAGGGCCCAGCCCCACGGTCCGGGATTAGGAGCCCTCAGCTCTCTCCCTGTGGGATTAGCTGACAATATCCCGGGTCAAGAAGCAGCTGGCTTGCAGAAAGCCTCCTGCCATCGGTGGGGCTCTGTTTAAGGCTGGTTAAATGCTTAAGGGGCAGACAGATCCTTAGGTGCTCCTGGAAATCCCAACGGGCGTTCTTGGAAGTGCTGTACAAATATCTCGGGGTTTTCATTTGCCTGGTGGGTCTGGGAAAGAAGGGAAGGATGAGGGAAAGCTTTTCACCTTGTGAAGGGTCTGTTGCAGTTTCTAGAAACACAGAGCAAAGATTGTTTGTTCTGGAGCAGAGGCAGAGCATTAAAGTGAAGTGAAAAATCTCCTTTCACACCCAAGCCATGCTTCATTTGTGCTTTAGTATTTTTTAATGGAGAGATTTCATTTTAATAATATTGAAATAAAAACTGAAACTTTTCTGAAGTGAAAAATTGGCTAGAAATGAACTTCAAAGCTTTATTTTATTGTGGTACTACACTTGTGGGGTTTTTTTCCTGACAGTTTTTTCAGAGAAGCACAGAACAGTTTGGGATGCAAGGGACCCTAAAGATCATCCAGTGCCACCCCCTGCCATGGGCAGGGACACCTTCCACTGTCCCAGGCTGCTCCAAGCCCCGTCCCTTGGATACTTCCAGGGATCCAGGGGCAGCCACAATTTTCTGCAGCTCAGGACACCCCAGGGTGGTTTCTGGTTCATGTTGATCTTTTTATCAACCAACACCCCAAATCTCTCTCCTTAGGGCCGCTCTCAACCCGATTTCCTGAGGTGAATTTGTAGCAGCAACCCAGTGACAGCACAGCTCCTTCTGAGGGCTTTGCTCGGTTGCTCTTTCCTGGATTTCCCTCTTTATTCACGAGACATCCTGCAGGGTCTGCCCTCTGACTCGTAAGCTCTTAGGACCTGAAATTGCTGGATACACACTGCTGGGGACATTTGAAATGGGATTCCTGAGGTGTCCCCTGAAGTTTGGGAGCCCCTCCGTGCCCAGGGATGTTTTGGAGGCTGCAGCACGATGGGAGCTATTTTCAGCCCTGCAAACAGAGGGCATTTTCCCAGCAGAGCGAGCAGGAAGTTATTGTTGCAGCTTACCTTGAATAGACAAAGGGGAAACCTCAGCACCCCCAGCTCCTCCAGCACCCAGCCATGGCAGGAGCTGCTGGGGCTCGGAACAAACAGGGAGCTCTGCTCCATTGTTCCCTGGTTTTCTATAGCCCTGGCTGGCTTAAAAATGATTTAGAAAGGCTGCAAGCACCGAGCCAGGCTTTGTGTTCCCCTTTGTGTGTGAGCTCAAACTTGACCCCATTCCAGTTGGGAGGATTNTTTGTGTGTGTGAGCTCAAACTTGACCCCATTCCAGTTGGGAGGATTAAAAAAAATAATAAATAAACAAATAAATTAATAATAATAATAATAATAATAATAATAAGCCATCGTTATTTTGGCCCCTGGGGGAGGGGTTGTTGTTGTTGTTGTTTCAGTTTGGAGCCAGTTTCCTGTGTTTACTCTGTGCCGGTGCTGGGCTCGCTGCTGGTGTTTACTGGTTTTCACAGCTGCAAAGCTCCAGGAAGGTCTCCCCAGCTCTTCCTGTGCCTTTCCAAAGGCTGCCCTGACATCCCGGGAAAGCAGGCGGGGTTGGAGCAGGGATTAGGAGCCTCCTGCTCCCCCTCTCCCTGCCGGGCTCCGTGAAGTCCATAAAAGCGCTTTGTAAATAATGGGTTCTGCAGCTTCCTGGAAAAAGACTCAAAGTCCTTTCAGGCAGCACCTGACACTGACCCGAAACGCTCTCCATGGAGGCAGCCCCGGTTTATGGTACCCAGCACCTGCCTGGAAACTGCTGCAGCTCCCCAGCACCGAGCTGTCCTGGCCCAGGTGGTTGTGAGAGGTTAATCCCAGCCCTGGCAGGTTCTCCCCAGCACTGACAGGTTATTCCCAGCCCTGGCAGGTTCTCCCCAGCACTGACAGGTTATTCCCAGCCCTGGCAGGTTCTCCCCAGCACTGTCAGGTTATTCCCAGCATTGCCAGGTTCTCCCCAGCACTGACAGGTTCCCCCCAGCCCTGGCAGGTTACTCCCAGCACTGCCAGGTTACTCCCAGCACTGCCAGGTTACTCCCAGCACTGCCAGGGTCTCCCCGGCACTGGCACATCCCCAGCACTGACAGGTTATTCCCAGCACCGGCAGGTTCTCCCCAGCCCTGGCAGGTTCTCCCCAGCCCTGGCAGGTTATTCCCAGC
>VZRO01003600.1:71748-94510 GCA_013397915.1 Daphoenositta chrysoptera
ACGTTTGGGTTGTGGGCATGCTGAACAGGCACCCCTTGCAGGAGCAGTTAGCACATGACTCGATCTCTGACCTTAAAAGCAAAAGGAAGCCCAGGTTCCTGCTCCCTCCCGTTACTCCACACTCATCATTTCATTTCAAATCCTGCAGAGAGCTGGAGCAATCTGAATTGTTCACTCCTCAGAACCTACACCTTGGGGATGTCTGGAATTCAGAGGGTGCAGAGCCTCACTCGTGCCCTGCACGTTGTGCCCACAAAGCACCGAAGCTTGAGAGACTTTGGAGCACCAAGAGCAATTCAATGCTCTTAAACGCCATGCAAAGTTTCATTTTCCTGCACTGAGAGTTAATTAAATGCTCTTAAACACCACCCAAAGCCTGATTTTCCTGATCCCCCTGTGTTTCTGCTGGGTGTGAACCAGCAGCAGCAGCAGTGTTGAAGTGCTGCCTCTCTGGAAGACGGGAGGGATGAGAGTGATCCAACAAAGCCAGGAAAGAGGTCCAGCTGCTCCCCTCAGCCTTTCCCAGAGGAGGGAGAGGCTCCACACATTTTCCTACCATGTTTTGCTCGCTGGAAACCCCCGATATTTTGCAATAGCTGAGGTCCTGTGTCCATCAGTCAGGAGATCACAAAGGTGATGGTTTTGCATGGAAATGCTCGTCCAAATATCCTGGAGATTTGGGGTGAAACGGGTGGATTCAGCTTCCTGTTGGGATCCATGGAAAGGGCCCTGTCAGCTGCCCTGGGGGTTTGTTCTGATGACATTTTTGGGTGGCCCTCCTTTCACTGCCTGTTCCTGAGGGATAAATGTTGATCTTAAAAAGGAGGCTGGGAGGAGACTCGAGTGGGGACATTTCCAATGCAGATGCCTAAATCTGGGGAGGATGGACCCACCTTTTGTGCCTCAGGAATCACAGAATCAGAGAAAGTTTGGGTTGGAAGGACCTTAAAGCCCATCCAGCCCCATGGGCAGGGCCCCCTCCCACTGTCCCAGGCTGCTCCCAGCCCCAGTGTCCAGCCTGGCCTTGGGCACTGCCAGGCATCCAGGGGCAGCCACAGCTCCTCTGGGCACCCTGTGCCAGGGCCTGCCCACCCTCCCAGGGAACAATTCCTTCCCAGAATCCCACCCAAACCTGCTCTCCGTCAGTTTGGAGCCGTTCCCATGTCCTGTCTCTCTTGCCAGCTGTGAGTGGGTGCTCAGCACCCCTGGAAAGGCTCCCTGTCCTGTCCAGCCCTGTCCTGGGACACTGTCCCGGGGCTGCAGCCAGCGCTGGGTGTGACCACAGCAAACCCATTCCTTGATCTCTGCGGGTCTGAACCTGCAGCTTCACCAATCTGTGTTTTCCCCATCATTCCCAGCCAGCTGTGAATTTCCTGCAGGAATTGATTTGTTTTCAATGCAGGGACACAACACAAAACTCTTCCAGAGAAAACCCATGTGTGAGCAGAAAGAATTCCCTGAGTAAAAGCCACACTGGTGCTGCTCTGCCCATCAGCCACTTAGAGAGGCTCTCATTTCCCACTTTTCTTGCCTGGTCCCCTCTGAAAATCCAACTTTCCTTTCTTGGCTGCAGCTTTAGAAGGAATTCCACCCCTCTGCAGTGGAAGGAGACCATGCTGCTGTAAGGAAATAAAAAGGGAACCCGGATCGGTTGCAAAAATAACGACAACAAAACTGAAACAAAACCCAAAAAACCTCCAAAAATTCAGAGCTTTCCCCTTGGCAACTCCTGCAGTGACGGCCTCCTGCTCCCAGCACTGCACAGCGAGGGAACATCGCTCCCTGCACGGGGATGTCGTGGCACAGCTGGGATTTAGGAGCTCCTCATACACTCACTGTAGGCTTGTCCCGCTACTCACAGGATACTCAGAGCGTGCAAAGCGTGTGCGGCTGTACACGGCTCTGCTGGGGCCTGCACTCCACCCCTGGCTGGCTTGGCTTGCCCAATTTCACCCCAGCTCCAGCT
This sequence comes from Daphoenositta chrysoptera, assembly GCA_013397915.1. NCBI lineage: Eukaryota > Metazoa > Chordata > Aves > Passeriformes > Daphoenositta > Daphoenositta chrysoptera. The sequence goes on from VZRO01003600.1 coordinate 73,715, forward strand.
GCAGTCCCCCTGCAGAGGCAGCACCCAGAGCACTTGGGGCTGGAGGAGGTGAAGAGCAGCCCTTGGTGCTCTTGGTGCCCTGGGTGCCCCTCCTGTGCCCTCGGCTCACGGGAGGAGCTCTGGGAGGTATCCAAGGCATGGAAGCTGCAGCATGTGGAAATAATTCCCATTTTCTTCACCTGCACGATCAGGTTTAGGGGTTGATGCACTATTTAAAGTTCATTCCATGCTTGCTGGGTGGTTTTTCCTGTCTCTTCCATCCAGATCAATGTTGGGATATAATTCAGTCTTGATTCCTGACTCATCTGCAAAGGGAAAGGAGAATGAGATCAGCGTTCTCACAGGGAAAGGGGACTGAATTTTCTTTATTAATTTGTTTGAATGAATAGACAGAGGATTCAGATTCTTTACTATTCATCCATTATTTCCAGTGAAACTATCAGACAGGTGAGAACAAAGCGGTTCCTTCGCATGCAGAACAGAAATTGATAGGAAAAACCAGAAATAATTATTGCAAATACCCCATTGTGCCTTCTAGATATGGCCACTGTAATAAATGGGACATATTTTGTTAATGAAAGGATTTTGAAGAAACAAAAAAAGATTTTAAACTCCATTCTAGAAGGTTTTCCCAGTTCTGATGTGAATGAACTGTCCAGCACTTTGGGAACATCCCGCTCCCCACGTGTGCCACAATCAGTGCTCTGGGGATGGGGATGCAGAGCCCCAGTCCCAGTGTCCAACATCTCCAGACCATTCCCAAAGAGCTGAAATAGCTGAAAAAAATGGCTTAACACAGCCAAAACCAGTCAGGGAGGGAGGGGATGGCAGGCTGGAGAGAGGGAAAACTTCCACTGGCAGCCTCCAAACATAAAATTATTCCTAAAGTCACTCTCTGCAGGCAAGAAGGGTGAAATTTAACATTTTTCCTAAAGAAATCCAAGAGAAATGTGCTCTAGGTGCCCGTTTGAATGGTGGGGTCAGTTCCCAGGGGAGTTCTGGGATTTGTGGAGGCACCTGCAGCAGAGGCCAGCAGAGCAGAGGGGTGCAGGGTATGGAGCAGGGGCTGGGAGTTCCAAGAAAAGAGCCTGGAAACAAAGAGGGGAAGCAGAAATCCAGAGCTCTGACAGTGCCTTGGACTGGGGCTGGGAAGTCATCCATAATCCTTTGGAAGACTGGCCTTCCCAAGGAGCCATTGTTTGAGTCCTGGCAGGATTTGTGCCCGTGCTTTCCGTGGAAGAGTTTCCCTCTTTATTCGAGGTCACGGAGCTGGGGTGTAATTCCTGTGAATCCCTCTGGTGCCAAGGGGGAGAAGATCCCACAGCTGGCAGCTCGTGGTCCTCAGCCTCTCCATAAAAACCTGCATTCCTGCAGGGAATTTGGGAAGGTTTTTCTTCCTCAAAGCTCGGGTTCATATTGAGGCAAGTCCCTGAAAGTGGAAACCAGGGCAGCTCCTTGGGAAGGCATTTTTGAGGAATGCTGCCAACCTGTATCTACTGGCCCTGGCTGAGCTGGGGATTTTTGACAGGCACGGGGAGGGTGTTTTAATTAACGTTTCAAGAAAAGCAGGGGGAAGAATGATTCCTCAGCTTCTCAAAGGTCAGAAGGTGCTCAGACATCACAGAACAGGATACAGGGCAAGAGCCTAAAGAGACAGAGACCTGTCAAAGCTCCTGGACAGCACAGCCCCTCGGAGGAGTTATTTTCTGTCTGTTATCAGGTTAAATGGAGCTATCAGAGAGGAATCTCCTGTTCAGACACGCTCAGAGATAAGGCAGAGCTGGTGGGAGGTGCTGCTGTTCAGAGGGTCTCTGCTGCTTTGGGCCAGAGTGATGGGGGTGATTAAAACAAAGAGCTGTGGGATTATTTTGTAAAATCCACCATAAATGGATGGGATCCATTTTCATGGAGACTTTGGAAAGTGGGAAAGGTTAATGAGATTATTCTTTGCCAGGCACAGTGCGGGGCACCTCCCATCTTCTGTCATGGGAGGGATAAAAGGATCCAATTTGCAGCAGGAAAAGCTTTTCGACTCCAGTTCTTGTCCTTCTCCATGCAGAGCCCATCGGTCACGCTGAGCTCACTGAGAGCTCCCCACTGCACGCACTTGAACCCTTAAACTGCTCAACTCGGCTTTTGTGCAAGCTGGGACCCCCACATCAAACTGGGTTTGGATGAAAGAGGTCGTTTCACCACTGGGAATCTCATTTATTTGACTGAACTTCCCTCAGAGCCTGCACATCGAGAAATGACCACTTTTACTGGGCACAGAAAATGCCTCACACCAAAATCTGAGCGTGCCTGCAAATACAAAATCCACCCAAAAGTGCTCATATTCATGGGGTGGGTGGGCTCTGCCCAATCAAGCAGCTCCTCAGGACCACAAAAACGCAAAAAATATGTCAAAAGTCAATTTATATAAAAACTAAAAACTCCTTTCATGCTGTTTCGGTGGTGAAAAAGGCGTCATGAAGCTTTCTCAAATTTTAAAATTATTTTAGTCGAGCTTACACTGGTTGCAAGGTGGGAATAATAATGAGGCAATGCTATTAAGTGGGAAGTTTTTAGGAGTGGTTGTGGGAGAAGCTGGGAGCTGAATGATGAGCCCACTGGAAGGAAAAATCAAACCCAGCTCCCAAATTCTCACAGAGAACCTGCACACCTACAGAAGGAATTTTTAGGGAGATGAAGATGTGACAAGAGCCTTTCGACATCTCAAACGCTCTTTTGAGAGCTGAAAATAGATCATTTCCCCAATCTCCTTCCCCACCCAAGGCAGCTGCTGAGGGTGGGAAGGGTTCTCAGCTCAGAGGTGAAGTTTGCTGTGGCTGGAGGTGACACAAAGGTTGTGGGACAAGAATAGAGCGAGATTAGCTGAGCTCTAATCCCACGGGTGCCACGGTGGCTTCACCTGCGGAGAGCCTTCCATTGCTCCAGGGAAACCTTTTAAACCTGGCCTCCCAATCCTAACTGATCCCTTCTGTCTCCTTTTCTACCTCACATCAGCAGCAGGAACCCTTTTAGTTGTTCCCCTTAAGCTGCCCAAAACAGAGCTGAGGGGGGATCCGGAGGAGAGCGAGCCCGAGGCTGAGCGTGGAGCTCGTGCTCGGATCCAGCTGAATCCCAACGCTTGGATGGGGACAAACGGTGCTGGAAACATCCCAAAATGCCAGCAAGAGCAGCAATGCCCCTGTTGGCCCATCAGAATATAAATTAGTCCCACCTCTGCAGTGCCTCGTGGGTTTGCGCTTAATAAATTCAGGTTTCACAGGCAGGCAGAGCCCAGGGAGGGAGAGGAGCTGTGGAAGCACCAAATATTCCAGTAAATTGCAGAGGGGAAGTGCTGCCATTCCCACGGAAAAACAAACGGGAGCTGCGAGCCGCCTGCCTGGTGGGTGGCCAGAGCAGCACTGATCTGTGATCCACAGCCTCCTGGAAAACCAGAATCCGCAGGGTTTAACTCCACGGCTCTCCAGAGCACGAAACAATCGGGCAGGGTGGAGGCCACTTCGGAGCAGGCATAAATCTTTCTTCCCTCTGCTCGAATCTCACGCTGATAGCAGCGAGTTTTCTTATCAGCCTCTGATGGCAAGAAACAAGGATCTAGATAAAGTTGTTTATTCCAGTCAGGTACTGGCATGAAGTGAGAAAACACACTGGGAGACCAGATGTTCCCGAGCTGGCCACCGCAGGCGATTGCTCGGGAGCAGGAAAAACGATTTTTCCTCCTTTTCCCTGGCCTTGCTTGGCCTGTTGTTACTTCCTACGAGCACCTCGGTGTTTTCCTCCGTCAGCCGGAGCAGAGCCCAGGTCCTCCCCTCCTGCTCCGGCTGTTTTCAGGGCGGTTTTTGAGAGCTCTCCACACAAAAGTGATAAATCCTCCTCAGGATGCAGGGAAACGCTCGGCTGAGGATGATGAGGGGAGCTCAAGCACGGTCTCCGTGATCCCTTTGGCCACACCAAGAACCACCAATCTCACGTAGGACGGTGTTGACAGCTCGGCCATGAGGTAAATTTATCTCCTGAATATCAGGGAATCACCTGGATTTTGCAATTCCCTGGACACAGAGCAGTGGGAATGGACAATGAAGTTTCTTTGAGAGGAGCTGGCAACATGGGGTGGAAATTTCTGGTGTCTCCCCAAATTCATCTTTTCCTTGGGAGACTCACTGGCGAAACAGGACAGATTTTGTGGATGACTTTGTTCTTTTGGGGTTTGCTGGAGGAGGTTGGTTTTTTCCCAGTTAATAATATTTCAGGAGCAAAGCCACAATGTGAAGTGTTCTTTGATCTTGATCAAATGTTGACTCTATTAATTAAAAAAAACGAGCAGAGCTCCACAGCCTCATCTGTCTGCAAAGCGTTTGTAGTCTCCAAACATAACAAGAGATAATCAAATGTCTACAAAAGCTTCTCTTTTAACCTTTGGATGAGGAATTTTTTCTGGCCTGGCTGTACCTGAAGCAATCAGGACTCAGCAGAGAGGATCCTTCCATTGCGAGCAGCAAAAAAAAAAGCTTTGGAAAGCCCTTCATTAACCAATCTGAAATGAAAGCACTCAATCTTAATCCTGTCATCAGGGTTCCCTAATTAAGGGAATGGGCAGATTTATGAGGCTGCTATTTTTACGCCGAGCCCGGCACACTTGGTGCTGTGGAAGTGATGTCAGGGCTGGCCAAGCCAACGGGAATTGTGTTTACAATATCCCAGGAGAACTCCCGTGTCCTCCGACTCCCACAGCACCTCCCCAGCGTCCTCAGCGTCCAGCAGAAAACCTCAGGCAGGGCTCCAAGGGGTTGACACGAGCTCCAGCTGCAGCGTTGTTTTCCTTTCACCTTTCCATAGCTTTTCCTGGTTATTGCCGTGAAATCCCGATCTTCTGCAAGCCCAGTGGAGGGCAGTGGGGTAAATTTTCTTCTGATGAGGCTGGAACAAATTTTAGAGGTTCCTGTAAAGTCATCCGACGTTACCCAGGTTTGCAGTGGTGACAGAATTTGGGATTAGGAAGGAGAGAATGGGAGTGCTGAGGCCACCTGTAAATGGATAAAAGTGAATTTGGATGACAACAGACAGGGAATTTGTAGGAGAGAGCCGTCCCTTCTTGGCCCTTGACAATGTTGGCACCACTTCTGCGTCTACCACAGCATTTTTTGGAGAAACTTCCTCATAAACAGCTTGTTGGGACAACAAGGGATCTTCCATGAAACAGCCTCATCATCCCCTTCCTCCCCTCCTCTGTTTGGAGTTGACTTCAGTGATGCTGCAGGGGGAAAAGAGGAGAGGGGAGAAGTCCAAATTTCAAATTCAATTCCTCCAGCAAGTGACAGTCTTAAACTCAAAAGGCAAAGAATCACCCCAGAAATCAGACAAACCCAAAACCAACGACAGAAACCATCAATCCAGTTTCCAGAGGACAAAAATCCAAGCTCCAGGTGCTTTCAGGATTTTGTTCTCACCATGTATTGCTGGAAAGCTTTTAGCTTTCCCCCTATATTTAGCATTGCAATAAATGTTCTGCATCCCCACGCTGCCATCAGTGCTCATTTAAAAGCTTAAATAGCTGCATTTATGACAGGTTTTCTTTCTGATGCCACTGTTTTCACGCTCATGAATTATAGATCCAGCTCTGGAGAGAGCGGTGGTGTCAGGGAAAAACTGATCACTTGTCTTTATGAAGAGAAAAATAAAATAGGAAGAGGCTCTGTGACAATGGACAAATTTATTGATTGGGGGGAAAAAGGGTCTTTTGTGGAATCTGTCGGATTTTGCCTTTTCATTCTGAGGGGAGGAGCAGGGATTTGATTTCTGACAGCAGCCCAAAGAGCAGGAGAAACGAATCCCTGCCACAGACCAGATCCCTGTTCCCTTTTCCAGCAGGGATGACCCCTCACTTGGCTGTAATTTATCGAGACCTCTCCCAAACGAAGCACTTCTCTGTGGATTCTGCCCTGGCCACTCTCCACAGCCAAAATTCCACATTTTACTGCTGCTGACCAGCATTTCCCTGCTCTACCTCCACTCCTCCCTCCGGGGGACCCTGGTAGCACGGAATTCCTCTCTGGAATTCCTCCCCTCCTACCATCAGCTGTGCTGGGAGAAGTGGGCAGATTTTTGCACATTGAGTCTCACACCCCGTTGAAGAAGAATAAAATACCGAAGTTATTTTTGAGGTGAAGTTTGGAGCACAAAAATGCTGTCAGTTATCTAAAGGTCGTCCTGTGTCTTATTCTCTGCACTTCCACAAGATGTTTTACTCCCTTCAAAATGAAATTTCTGAATGGCACAAGGGGGTTTGTTGTGCTGAATGTGTTTGTGCTTCCTTATTTTCTCCTCTCACACAAGGAATTGTGCCAAATGCTCCTTTTTCTCTTCACCTCTTCCAGCCCCCTCTTCCCACACTCACTGACAGCCTTTCATGTCCATACTCCAGCAATTTCTCCTTCATTCCAGGAGGGAGGAATGCACAGGCCAGATAGCCCAACATAGCTTTGCAAAGACTTTAAGCTGCTTTTCCTCTTGTCAAACCAGCCTAAAATAAATGTATTCCACACCTATAGCCTGAAAAATTTTTACAAGGCAAGGCTCTCCTGAAGAAATATAAATCTCAGTGGAGAGAAGAATGCAAAGCAATAAAGTTGTGTATATGGCTGAGGGCAGAGGGATGAAGGGCTGGCAGATGGAGAATGCTATTTTCTAATTGTTTCCTCACCCAAAAACCATCCTCTTCATCGAAGCCTGAGACACTTCCAGGAACAGAGTTTATCCCGGTGCCTGCTTCTGGCAGAAGTCGCTTTGCCAGCCTGACCTTCTCCCTAAATCCACTCAGCACAGCCTGGAAAGTTTTACATTTCTTTCTTGCTGTTTCATTCTGTTCTGTCACTTTTAGGGCAAGAGAATTATCCCCAGTGAACGATCAAAATATTGCAATGAGGAGAGGGGGGGAGAAAGAGGGAATGAAAGTGGCTGGAGAATTAAAATATTAAAAAATAAGGGCCACCTAATGCTGAAGAATAAATGTTGTGTTGAAACTCAAAAAATCCAGGAGTTTTGTCCAGGAGTTATCTCAATAAATGGTGACACACAGAATTAAGTTCCTTCCCTTCTACCATCAGTTATGTTGGGAGAAGGCGGCTGGTTTTTGCACACAGTCTCACACCAAATCGAGGAAGAAAGAAATACTTAAGTCATTTTTGCAGATGGGGAAGGTGACTTGAAGAAGCCTTTTGGGGTAAATCTGCAGCTTCCTACAAGCAGAGGGGAGCCCAGCAGTGCCATCACTGCTCTCACCCCGTGGTTTGTTCTGGAGGGCTCCAGGTGAGGATCCCAGAACAAACAAAGAAACCTCACCCAGAGTTTTCCAAGAGACTCCTTCACCCAACACTGCCAAGTTTGGGGCTGTACCAGCCTCTGGAAACAGCAAATAATCGAGGGATGGAGTGAAGCTGATCCTGAACATCCCTTTTTTGTTTGTGTGCAGCATCCCAGCAGCACCACACGGAGCCAGACCCCTGAGATCGCCTCCCCAGGATCAATGGGTTTGGTTGTTCCTTTCTCAGCAGTAAATCCCGTGGGGCTGCTCCTGTTCCAGGGGTAAATTTCATTTGTCAAGTCCACCTTTTGTCTCCTGCGGAGCTGGCGGGGATTGATCTTTACAAGGAATGTGCTGGGACTTGTGGAGGCATTTCGGGGGCTGCCAGGTGAGCTCCTGCCAGCAGCTGATGGAGGGTCTGGAGCTGCTGCAGTTCGTTCCTCCCCACAAAATGAACACGACATTGATGTGTTACCATGAGCTTTATGGGCAGTGGCAGATATTGACCGACTCCTGACGCTTAAAATGGAACTTTTTAGAGATGCAAACACTCTGAGATTTTGCTGGTTCTTTATAAAGGAAAAAAAAGGCAGCAGCTTTGGTGTAGCAAAGCTTTGCACAGATCCTAAGACCAATGCTATGCTCCAGGGCTGTCCTGTGGTTGGGAAAGCCACCTGCACCATCGCTGAGGTCCCCTCACTGCCCCAGGGACCTCGTCTGGGCCTGTGGCACCTCCTGAGCCTGGACCCAGCCCCGTCCACCCTCCGGCCGTGTCCGAGGAGCTGCCGGGCGCTGGTTTGGCAGGAGGAGCCTGCAGGAGACAATGGATGGCTGGAGAACAGATGAAGAGTCACAGAGATTATTGGAGGGGAAGCTGATATTTGAGATGGGCCCAAATTGAGTCAGGACTGTTTCGAATTCTTTCTATGCCTTTGCTGTGTTTTCTCCTCCAGCACCACCCGTGCTCCTCAGGCTTTCAAACCGGGATGAGCTTGGCAGCAGCGGGGCTGGAAGTGCTGGAAGCCCTCAGCTCCTCAGAAGCCCCTCCTGAATCCAGGCACGGTTCCATTGGAAACCAGCCTTTGATTCACCAAAAGCTTGACGCGGCCAAGATGAAACAATTTTGGGTTCTGCGGGGAAATAACGACTCCCAAAGCTCTTCCAACCAGCCCTAAGCACTGCATCCTCAGCACTGATGAGCTGCTGCCTCTTAATCAGCCCCAAGAAAAGCCAGATTTGATATTTTGCTCCATTGTGAAGAAGTGATAGTGGCCTGAAACAAATGCTTGTGGGTGGCTGAATTAGTCCTTACAGATGTATGAAATAATTTGGGTTAATTGTCAGTTCATCAGCTCGAAAAACGAAGATTGGGCATTTCTGGAGAACTGCATCAACAAAGCTAGAAAGAAAACACTTCTGATATTTTTAAGGTAAAAGAATAACAAAATTAAGTAGGGTATTAAAGAAACTTTTGGCTAATTTTGCACATCATCAAAAGAATGGCAAGAGGGAAGAGAGGCAGTGTCCCAAATTTCTCCTGGGAAGCAAAATCTTAATTACTCCCTGCCCTTAGAGCTGGACCTCTGAGTAATATCAGTAATTGATCACTGATATCTGCACTATCAGATATACCTGTGCCTGCCTGAGGTGAGCGGGTGAAAACCAGACAGAGCGGAGGAGATTTCAGGAATATTTTCAGAAAAGAAAACTGAAATCCAGCTCCGACTCTTACAGGCACTTCCAGGGGTTGGGAGATGACTGCGTGGAAATCTGTCCCCTCTTAAGGACGCAAAGAAATCCCTCTGCTCACGATTAGCACTTCATTGACATCCCCTGGCTCTCAGCAGGCTCTGCCCGGCACTCTGACCCTGCACACCTCATTCCCTCCTGCCTCCCGCAATTCCTGTTTCCATCAAAAGGTGATTTCCCTCCCCTCAGATGTGGCCGGGAGCTGGATTTAATGGATTCAGCCCTCCACACTCAGAGCTGTCTGCCTTTCAGTGGGAGGGTGGCATTGAAATTCTGTGTTTTTGTAGGATAATTGGATCCTTTTCAGGAGGGCAGCGGATCAACATCAATCAGTTTGACTTTCCCACCTCTCTGGAGCTGCTTTGTGCTTGGAGCAGGAGCCAAGGACTCGTGCTGGATGGAAATTCCTGGGTGGAGATGGGAGCAGAGGCCTCGTTAGCAGGAGCTGAGCACAAAGATCCGGGTTGGTGGCAGTGTGATTGTGTTTTATCCGTGTGGATTATCCATGAGAAGCTCAGATCGCTCCCAGGGTGTGTTTGGAGACAGGAGCAGCAATGTCTTGGTGAGGGGTGGGATTGGGAGGGTTGGAATCGTCCCTGTTATCCCACATGAGAAATTCCAGCTGGAGCAGAGATGTGCTGTGAACACTTGGGTTGATTTATGGGATGGAATTAAAGACCCCCACCCCTTTATGCTCGAAGGGATGCTCTGAAGAGTTGAGGAGGTAACGGCTTGAGCTGAAGAAGTGTCAGGAGAAGAACAAATGGCACTAAAGTGACGATGGACGTAGTTGGGCTGGATTTCAGACAACTTCCAATAACCTGGGCAGGAGGAGTCTGAAACTCCCTTCTGCTGGAAGCACTGGGAGCACGGGGAGCACAGAGACTGATGGTTTGGAAGATAGGACTTGATCAGAGTGAGAAATGGTTTCTCACAGAATCATGGAATGGTTTGGGTTGGAAAGGACCTTAAAGCTCATCCCATCCCATCCCATCCCATCCCATCCCACTCCCTGCCATGCCAGGGGCACCTCCCACTGTCCCAGGCTGCTCCAAGCCCCATCCAGCCTGGCCTGGGACACTGCCAGGGATCCAGGGGCAGCCACAGCTGCTCTGGGCACCCTGTGCCAGGGCCTGCCCACCCTCACAGGGAACAATTCCTGCCTAATATCCAATCTAACCCTCCTCTCTGTCAGTCTGAAGACATTCCTTGTCTCCTGTCCCTCCATCCCTTGTCCACAGTCTCTCTCCATCTTTCCTGCAGCTCCTTCAGGCCCTGCAAGGCCGCAATGAGGTCACCCCAAAGCTCCACTTGTCCGAGGTGAACAATCCCAACTCTCCCAGCCTTTCCCCACCTCTGATCGTCCTGGACCATCCTCTGGACTCTCTCCAACATCTCCACATCCTTGCCGTGCTGGGACCCCAGTGCTGGCTGCAGAGCCCCAGGAGGGGTCTCACAGGGTGATCAGTGCAACCCAGAACCTGCTCCAGGCCATTTTTGTGGCCATGCTCATCAAATAACTGAGATTAACTCCCCAAATCATCAGCACCCTGCCCGTGCCCTGTCCCTCTGTCTCTCTCTGCTGGCTCCTGGGCCCTTGGAGATTTTCTCTGGCACGTGTGGTATGCTTTGTTCTGAGGGCACCTCTAATCCCAGCTCTCCCTGGCTCGCTCTTGCATTTGCTCTCCACAATGCCCCACTGATGTGGAAGAGAATGAAGGCACAGCTCACACAAAAGCCAAGGAAGGCTCCTGCTGCAGGAATGTGCTGGCACCGAGCCACCAGACACAGACTGAGTTCACAGGAATGGGCAGAGATGACCAGTGGTTGTCCCCGAAATGCCCAGGAATGCCACCTGGATCCCGGATCTGCCCATTACATATCTGGGTGTTACGTGTGGGAGTCTGCACTAAGTCCTTGCTCTGGGCAGATAATTGGTATGAAACAGGTTTTGCTGTTCCTTTTTCCTTTCCATCCCTGCTAAAGCCTCTCAAGCCCCACATTTGGACTGATATTTATCCTTGCCTGGGTTGGGATCAGGGGGCATCATCTCTGTTTTTGTCTTTTCTCCCCACTTTTGATCATCATCATCATTTTGAACATCCCAAGAGCATCAGGCAGGGCTGAAATCCCCCCTAAATCCTATGATCCACAATAGTGACACCCCCAAAGTTTTATGAACAAAAACCCCACTAAAATTACCTGTTTTCATTATGGACATAACGAAGGCAGAGTTAATGCTGGGTCCAGTCTGACAGAAGATGCCACAGCAAGTCAGAACACAAATCTCAGCGTCTCTGCCCTCTGTATTGCACGTCCCAAAGAGTCCAACTTCCAGCAGTTTTCCCTTCGTTTTTACCAGAACCCGCCGGAGATTTTTTTAATTTGTTTTCTTAAAATATTCAAAATAATTAGTCCCTCTTCAGCTGCAGGAAGAATAAAGCTTCAACTCCTGCTAGAAGCCAGCCAGCAGAGCAGTGCTGACAACATTTATTCTCAATATTCCGGTCTAGGGGCCGGATCTTTTTTTGGGATCCACAAATCTGCTGCTGCTTTGTGTTTTCGCTGTGGGAACGCGCAGGCCGTGAATCAACGGGACTGCAGTGGAACTTTACGAGCTCCTGGGGAGCCTGAAATGCTTTTGTGTCTGATCAAACCCCTCTCCCCTGTCAGCAAACGCTGAAATCGCTGGAGACGGCCGCGTGTTCCAGGAGAGCTGTGCAGGAAGCAAGAGGAGCAGCAGTGGGATGGAGCCCACCTGCCCAGAGCTCATCGGGGTGCACGGGCACGGAACCTCCCAAAAACAAGTGTCCTCACAAGGGAGGAAGAGCCAAATGTTAAGGGATTAAGGAGAAAACGTTCTCTGTTCGCGTTTGGGTTCCTGTGGGTTTTGGAGCTCAAATTGGGCACTTTTGGGGAATTATGGCTGTTTTTGGGTGCCTGAACAGTGCAGTGGGTACAGAGACCCCAGAGCCCCTCACCCAGCGATTCCCTGGGCTGGTGCAGCTGCAAAAGGTGTGACAAAGCAAGGACAGGAACTGGGGGAGTTAATTTCTGGTGTTCTCCGTCGCTGTGAAGGGTCTGGTGAGGTGTCACCCCGTTGTCTGTGCATTCATTTCCTCCTCTCCACCCGCAGCGTTGGGCCACTGGCCTCACACAGTGAACTAATTAATTAATTCCTACTGGCAATTACTTTGCAACAGTCTATTGATGGGCTCTGCAGTGCCCAGTGATGGTGCTGCACTTGTGGCTCCCCTGGTTTGCCTTTTCTTTCCACCCAGGCCAGGAACCAGGGATGCAAAGGAATTTTAACTCCTAATCAGGGAATTACCGGCACCCAGGAGCTTGATGATTATTTCGCTATTATTTCATGGCATTCGTTAATATTTCAAACAAATTTAAATTGCTACAACTCACCAAGATTAAAGAAGTCAAACAGCACTTTGGCCATGGCCAGGCAGGCATCCAGAGCTTTTTTCCCAGTTTCTCTGACAGGTTTTGGGGCAGCTCTGGAGCAGGGAGTGCTGGGCAGAGCATCTCCCACCCCAGAGCCTCACGAATTCCCACGTCTGACAGACAGCTCTTCTCTTGCCCACAACAATGGCAACGCTCTCACAGAGTTCTACTCATTTCGGAATCTCTTTGATCCACCACTGCCCTTGCAAGGTTGCCTGGGGGCAGATGATAAACTTGGCACCGAGTGGTACCTAAAATACCCCCTCTGCCCTCCGAAATCCCAATTAAAGCTCCAGCCCTGCAGGGTGCTGAGTGCCCTGGGAGATTCCTGTTTTCCTTCTGTTCCTTCAGCTCCAGTGTTGGAAAAACCAAAACATTTCTTAAGATGAGGCCCTCCAAAATGCCTGTCTAAAGGTCTGTCAACATTTTATCAAGCTCAGAGTTTATAAATTATGAAACCATCAGGAAATGCAACAAATTTGTTTTATTTGCAAAATAAATCGACAGCAGAGCTGATGGGAAGTTTTAAAATGTTCCCCAGGTCTTACATTGTTCTCAGTGTCCTGGATGAATTCTCCACCATGTGTACTTAGAAATGGGAGTTTGATTTTCATCAAGGAAAATTAAAGCCCCACCTCAGTGTGGATGCAAAGTGCAGGAATAGTGAGCATTTCATGGTTGTCTTTGGCTTTTTAGAGTGTGATTCCTCCTTTTTAGAGTGTGATTTTGAGTGGGGGAAAGTCACACACTTAAAATCTGACCAGTGTCAGTTGTAACCCCTTCCACAGTCAGGAGGAATTTCCACTTGCTGGCTCCAGGCAGTGAAAATCCATCTGGATGGAGGATTTTCCCCCCTACAGAGGAGGGACAGGTTCTGTCCATCCCTTTCCAGCCCTGCTCTGGCTGGGCACGAGGGCCAGGGCTCTGTTTTTATTTTTAAATTCTCGGAGGGGACCTCACTGGCCGGCCCTGAGTGGCTCAGGAAATTTATTCCAAATCTGTTCCAGCCTGGCCGCGCTCCAGAGCGAGCCAGGGCCGGGCTGGCCAGCAGGAACGGGTGGAAATCCACACAGGGACATTCCTCACATTCCGGGGCACGTGCTGCTCCCTGCAAAAAGAGACACCCAGCCCAAAACTTTCCACTGCAAACAGGCACTGGAGGACTTTCCCTCCCCGGCTGCCCCAGTGCCCCCAGAACTGCTGGAACTGGGAATGTCGTGGTGCCAGGCCCTGTGAGCAGCAGGGGAAGCTGGGTTTCCCTCACCTGGCTGGAAAATGTGGAATTAAGGGAAAGCAGACAGGTGGTGTTGACCCCTAAACTGTTCCCTGTTCTATGGGACCAAGGCTCACCCTTTTCCAGAGGGATCCCACCCCAGGGCTCAGCCGGGGCTGTTGGACAGATCCAGGTGCTCCCTTTGATCCAGGAATTGTTGGGTCGGGTGCCTGCCAGAGCCACTGCCAGTATTGGTTTATTTGAAATATTAATAAATGCAGAGCTGCTCCTCCCCTGCCAGTGAAGAGGAGCAACGGAGGGGTTGTAACAGAGCAAAATTGGGGTGCTCAGGGGGAGTTTGTGTTTCATTGCTGGGCTTTAATTCCCTCTTCAGCTACTGCAGGGGGTGGCAGAGAAACAGAGCTGGACTCTCTGTTCTAAAGGAGAAGGAGGTTGGAGCAAGGGAAATTCCTGTTGGATACAGGGGAAGATTCCCCACGACGAGGAACATAACATCTTGATAAAGATGTTCAAAATTCAGGCAGCTGAGGCCCTGAGCATCCTGGTCTGGCCTTGAAATTCCCTCTTTTTTGCTTTCTTTCCAGCCAAAATTGTGCTTTTACCTGATGAATCCTCACCATGTTCTGTGACTTTACAAAGCCATAACCTTTCTATATTCAGAATTTTTCCCTGACTCCAGAGGAACCTTCCAATGTGCCATGACAGCTTCAAAAAGAACATTTTATTTTGTATCAGCCTCTGCCTCCCGAATGAATGCACTGCCCACGTTATTATTGATCTCTCCTGTAATTTCAGTCCCCGCTGGCCTGATTTAATTGAACAATTCTGTGGTCACCTGTCACCAGAGCATGTCAGCAATCCTTCCCTGGAACTCGCCCTGTAAATTTTATTCATGGAGCAGAGTCCCACCCCTGTCCCTCCCTTCACCTCCAGGTTAACCAGATGACATTTATTAAACTCCACATTTGTTTCATTCTCAGTGTGTACCTGCAGGTGCAGAAAGAGTTGTCAAAACACTTTTTTTTTTTTCATTTAATCAATGAAAACAGAGAATCAAGGTCACGTTCCCTCATGTGACCACAAATTCATTCATTGTTTTGGAGGGCACGGAAAGAGGTTGTGACAGGAAAAACATTTTTAATCAGCAGTTCCTGTAAAAAGTTCCATAGGGGCTGATCTTATCTGTTCCCTGTGGTCCTGAACAACCAAACAAATAATTTCTGTCTGAGTTTCGTCAGCTTCCCCGAGTCCCCTCTGTCACACTTCACCAAACTGCCGAGGATTGCTGAAGGATTGGGGATGCCTCAACCAAAATTTTTGGTTTAGGAAGTGGGTTCCGTATATGGAAGTGGGAATTGCTCAGGATGAGGCTCCGTGTTAGTTTAGCCAGAGTGGGGCAGGAACAGCAGGAAAAACCCTGGGGAAAAGGCAAACCCTGCCCGAGCCCAGGCAGCCCCTGAGGCACCGCCCACAGCCGGCCTTTGGTTCAAACCAGAGAATGAGCCAGCATGGAAAGGAAAACGCAACTTCAAATGGAAATCGGGCTGCTGGAGGGGTGGATAAACACGGGCAGAGCTCCCCACGCTCAGGTCCTGCAGCGTTCACGCCGGGCAAGGACTGTGCATGCCAGATGGAGAAGTGCAGAGATGTTCATGGCACAGCTCAGGGTACCCAAATACCAGTGCACAAACAGGATAGAACCTCATATAAACAGGGAGATCAAATCCCAGGATTTCACCCAGTCACCTGGAGCATTCCCTAGATATCACCTATTATGGGAAGGTGTAAATAATCCCAGATAAGGCCACTGACCACAATCTTCCCGGGCCATTGCTCAAGAAGGTCACTGACCCATGGTCCTCTTTTCCAGCCCATCTCAGGTGCCCTGGAAGTGTTTCCATGGTTACCCCCGGGCCTGGGGAAGATGCTTTTGTGGCCTTCAGGCCTGCTCTTCTAGAACACCCATGGTGGAACCCAACAAGGCCCCACTGCACGCTCAGCCCCAGGGACATTTTGGTGCCAGGAGGACTCTTCCCCCCAGACCCCTTCCATGGGTGGCTTCCAGCACCTGTCTGAAGAGAGGAAACTCCTCATGTTTGGGCATAAAAGCCAAAATAAATCCCATTTTAACTCCATCCCAGTCTCATGCCCTGCTTGCAGCTTTTCCTGCCTTTCCCTGTGTGCGAGGAGCTTCTGCTCCACAGATGAAGAATGGAGACGTGAAGGAAGGGCTGGGTTTCCAAAACTTCTCAGCATGCTCTGAAGGCACACGGGGGACAGCTCTCAGATAGGCAGCCAGCTTTCTTCTTCTCCTTCCCCTTCTTTAGTTCTCCTTCTGGTTTTTGGATGCTGAGCCCTCAGCAGTCGCATCTTTCGGATGCTTAAATGGGCCTTGAACTTTTATTTTAAGCAAAATAAAAGTGGCTGTTCCATGCCTTGCCCGAGCTCACCCAGGGTGTCTGTGGCAGAGCCAGCAGTCGAGCCCAGATCTCCAAAATCTCAGGCCAGACTTAACCACAAGACCATTCTTCCTCTCACAAAGATGATCCCCATTCCATAGGAAAAATATTCTAACAGGATCTGAAAAAAAAAAAAAAATCCTATAAAAATCCTTAAACCTGAACAAATATGTAATAATTGCTATTCAGGATCCATGCAGGGGCTAATGAAAGCCATACTCTGTAATCTTAATTTAAAACAAGCCCAATATTATTTTTAGGGTTTGGATGGGGATTTATTGCTTCTATCAGCAGCATGTTTGGCACCCAGTGCCACACAAAACTCTGCTGTTTCATCAAAGCCCTGGCAAAAAACCTCTGATTTCTGGACAGCTGCTTCATTTCCCTTACAGGGGCTCGGATTAACAATCACCCCTGGTGCTCCTGCTCGTGTTACTGTCCCCTTGGAAAAGAGGGGGGCTGTGTCACTGAGAACGGGACGAGTCCTGCTGATCTGTGCTCCCAGCCCCAGTTTGGGATTAAGCTTTAATTCCGGAGATAGGGGTTATGTAATAAAGCAGAATATGAGTCCCCAGGGCTGCACTCGCCGACCTTCCAGCCCAGGGGTGCGGCGCTGCTCTCACAAACCCAACCTGAGCAAACCCTTCCCTCTCCTCAGGGATAATTTCATTTTGCCTCCTGGTTCCTGGCTCGAGGTGTGTGCTGTGCAGGAGCTGAGTCAAGCTGTGGGCGTTGTTTTCACACGTGAGACAGTAAATGATGTTCTCTCCAGAGGAATTGAAAATAAAGGCACGTGGCAACACAGCTCATCTGATTGTTTTCCCCCCCTTTTTTATATTGTTTCTGCTTCACTAATTCCAGGATCTGGGAGAGGAACTAACCACAATAATACTGTTTTTTACAAGATTTTAACTTAATTTTGGTCGGGGACAAGAAATTCAAATACTTCTGGTAAACAAGAACAATGCGGCCTCTGTGACCTGAACTCAAAGGCTGAGCCCTGGAGAACTGCAAAGCATCTTTTTGTCCTTGCATCCTAAAACCTCTCTCTTTATAGAAAAGGGTTAAAAGCAGCAAAAGAAAACAATGAAGACATCAAAATACCTCAGGCCAAGTGCAAAGCCACACATTTGTGGTGTTTTTACCCCGTGTCCCGGCACCTGCCAGCTCCTTTTTCATTACCCCGGCAATGACAAACACCCTCAGTCGCTGCCCTGGCCCCGAGCCCGGGAGCAGATGTGGAGGGAGGCTTTGGGAAAAGAGTGAGCAAACAGCCACGGCAAGGGCTGGGCTGGGCAGGGGGAGCGGGAACCTGGGACTGCCCTGCTGCTGTCAGACAGCCCCGAAACGGCAATTCCCGTGCAGTGGGATCCTTGTGGGAACAGCAATTCCTGTGCAGTGGGATCCTTGTGGGAACAGCAATTCCCGCGCAGTGGGATCCTTTGTGGGAACAGCAATTCCCGTGCAGTGGGATCCTTGTGGGAACAGCAATTCCCGCGCAGTGGGATCCTTTGTGGAAAAAGCAATTCCCGTGCAGTGGGATCCTTGTGGGAACAGCAATTCCCGCGCAGTGGGATCCTTTGTGGGAACAGCAATTCCCGTGCAGTGGGATCCTTGTGGGAACAGCAATTCCCGCGCAGTGGGATCCTTTGTGGGAACAGCAATTCCCGTGCAGTGGGATCCTTGTGGGAACAGCAATTCCCGCGCAGTGGGATCCTTTGTGGGAACAGCAATTCCCGTGCAGTGGGATCCTTGTGGGAACAGCAATTCCCGCGCAGTGGGATCCTTTGTGGGAACAGCAATTCCCGTGCAGTGGGATCCTTGTGGGAACAGCAATTCCCGCGCAGTGGGATCCTTTGTGGGAACAGCAATTCCCGTGCAGTGGGATCCTTGTGGGAACAGCAATTCCCGCGCAGTGGGATCCTTTGTGGGAACAGCAATTCCCGTGCAGTGGGATCCTTGTGGGAACAGCAATTCCCGCGCAGTGGGATCCTTTGTGGAAAAGGCAATTCCTGTGCAGTGGGATCCTTTGTGGGAACAGCAATTCCTGTGCAGTGGGGATCCTTTGTGGGAATGGCAATTCCCATGCAGTGGGATCCTTTGTGGGAATGGCAATTCCCATGCAGTGGGATCCTTTGTGGAAATGGCAATTCCTGTGCAGTGGGGATCCTTTGTGGGAATGGCAATTCCCGTGCAGCTTGGGTCCTTTGTGGGACAGCAGTGCCAACCCCCTGAACTCTGTTACCTGACAATGGGCAGTGCTTACCCTCCCCTATCTCCCCTCTCAGAAAACTCTTCAGCCTCTTGCAGACTCGAGAATCCAGGCTGGGACAGAAATTCTCAATAGAAATTAAGAATTCAAGAATTTCTGGGACAAAAAAAAAAACCCAAACCCTTTTGCTGCTGGATTAATGCAGTGTATAAAGGTACCCTGCTTTTTTGGAAGCGCTTTCCTGCCCGTTCGCTGATGTTCTGTGGCCCTGACAGAGCCTTGGAGAGTGAAAAAGCTCTGATAAGATACCTGTGACTCAAACCCGCCTGTGTTGGGTCAGTATTGATCAGCCTCAGCCCTCACAGTGCCCGGGGTGAGCAGAGCCTGAGCCCAAAGCCCAAACCAGCCCCTGGGCAGAGGATCAAAGTTCCACACGCGCTTTCAGGGCACTCTGAAAACAAATTGACACCCGTACATCCACCTGAAATTGGGCACTCAGTGAAGTTTGTGCTTTGCCTCTGAGAATTAGTCAGAGGAAGGAGAAATAAGCCCTGGAAAAGCAGAAGCTGTCGCCTGTCACTACCTCTTTATCTTGTTATGATATTCGTGTCCAGCCGCGCTTCCCTCTGCAAACCAGCGGGGCTGGGAGCGTCCATCATCCTTTCAGTTCACTTGGATTAATTATGCTCAATCAAAATGTTTCAAAAGGGGACAGAAATGTCTGCAGCAGTTAATCCCGACCATTGGGGTTGTCAGGACGTCGGCATTTTACACTTCAGTTCAATTACAAGACAAATCTGCTAATGGGACATAATCTTCCCGAGTAAACAAGGAAGCAGGGCGCTGATATTCTGGCAATTGATTTATGCAGGGTAAATGGTGCAGAGTAAAAGCTTCAGGAAGCCACATGAAGGAGAGCAGCCCTGAGCTTCTCTGATGCTGTTTCCCTTCCCTTCTTCCACAGAAAAAAAAAATCGTTACGTGCAGCCTGTTTTTAATCGCTCTGCAGCCAGGAGCCAGCGCCTGGCCCGAGGGACCCGGGGGGGTCACCTCCCCTCCCTCCTCTCCTTCTCCCCTCTCCCAGCCGTGGGGAAGCGGGATAGGAGAGGGAAGGAGTCAAACACAAAAGCCTTTGCTCCAAAGGGTGACATTCCAGAGTCTCAGGTCCCTGTCCTGCACTGGGGGAGGCTGGAGAGACCTGGGGCAGCTCAGCAGCGCTTGGCAGTGAGGAACAGGGGCTGGGGGTGCTGGTGGGAGACCCCAGGGGCTGGGGATGGTGACAAGGGTCCGCCAGGGGCTCGGGATGGTGACAAGGGTCCCCCAGGGGCTGGGGGTGGTGACAAGGGTCCCCCAGGGGGTCGGGATGGTGACAAGGGTCCCCCACGGGGCTGGGGGTGCTGATGGGAGTCCAGTGAGGCTGGTGATGCTTTTGAGAGACCCCAGTGGGGCTGGGGATGTTCATGAGAGACCCTGCGGGCTGGGGGTGCTGATGGGAGACCCCAATGGGCCTGGGGGTGCTGAAGAGAAACCCCCACAGGGCTGGGGGTGCTGATGAAAGGCACCCATGGGGCTGGGGGTGTTCATGAGAGACCACCATCAGACTGGGAATACTCGTGAGGGTCTCCCATGGGGCTGGGGGTGCTGATGAGTGACCCCCACAGGGCTGGGGATGGTGACAAGGCTCCCCTGAGGGCTGAGGATGCTCAGGAGGGTCTTCCCTGGGGCTGGGGGCGTTGACAAGAGTCCTCCACGAGGCTGGGGAGGCTGATGAGAGACCCCAACAAGGCTCTGGATGCTGATAAAAGTCCCCAGTGAGGTTGGGGATGTTGATGAGAGATCCCAGCAGGGCTGGGGATGCTGACAAGAGTCTCCCACGGAGCTGGGGGTGCTGATAAGAGACCCCCACGAGGCTGGGGGTGCTGATAAGGGGCCCCCAGCTCCCCCCATCAGTCCTTTCCCCCAGCCCAGCTCTGCACGGGGCAGCAGCGGGGTCAGGGGCAGAGAGTGCCGCGCAGGCAGCGAGCGGCGAGCCCCGAGCCCGCCTGTGACTAAAGCAACCTTTGAAGGTTTAATTAAAGCCGCTCCAAGTGATGCAAGCGCCTTCCCACGCGGACTGCGAGCGCCCGGAGAGCTGCGGGAAGCCTGGCTGGGTGATTCCTGCACACTCATGGCACACTCAGCGCACTCATCACACACATCACACTCATCACACGCATCACACACATCACACACATCACACACATCACACACATCACACACATCACACACATCACACACATCACACACATCACACACATCACACACATCACACACACACATCACACCCTCATCACACACATCACACTCATCACACGCATCACACACATCACACACACAT
>VZRO01003600.1:94722-109690 GCA_013397915.1 Daphoenositta chrysoptera
CACACACACACACACATCACACACACACACACATCACACATCACACACACACACATCACACATCACACACACATCACACACACACACACACACACACATCACACACTCCTCACACCCTCACCACACCCCCTGCAGCCCTGGCATCCCATTTTGGGAACAGCTGCAAGAGGAATAAATGTGGATCCTTTGTGGTTCCTGCCCAGGGAGGTTATTTACAGCCTCGTAACCTGCCTGGTCACCAACACCCTCCAACAGCCACTTGGACATGGTGTTTTCATTAAGCATTTATGGCAAAGCAACTGCAATTAAAGATTCATCAATGCTATTGCATTACAGCACTACCCAGAGCAGGCATTGACCTTGGGTCAACTTTCCTTTCTCTTGTCTTGTTTTCTGAGGACAATGACGAGCTGGAGTCAGCTGTCAGTGGAAAGTGCACGCTGCTTGTCCGTGGGCTTGTCCAAGTGCATTTGGTGTTGATGGAGGCATTTTGTCTGGGACATGGTGTTTGCTGAAGGAGGAAGGGCCTGAAAATGAAACTATAAAATGCAAGTTGGTTTGGGGAGACCTGCCAGACTCATTTTCACCCTGACTCAGTTCTTTCAGAGAGAAAAGCACTTCAGGCAGCTCACCCGAGAGAAAGGTTGGTGGGTGCAAGGAGCTGAACCCTGGTTTCCCAAAACCTCCTCCCCAAAATGCTGCATCCATGCAGAGGTGCCAGACAGAGCTGCTGGATCGTCTCCAAACGCTCAGCTGAAGGAATTTCAGGGGTTGTTTTGTTCTGGAGGGACATCACACCTCAGCCCAGCGATTGTTGGACTCCTTCACCCACCTCCATCTCCAACCGGGAAATTTGGAAATTGTGCTGAAAGCAAGGAGTGAGTTTGGAGATCTGAAATTATTCGGTGAAATGATGGCATTGGAATTATCAAAAAGAGCTTGTCGTGATTGGGTACATCCAGATTTTACAGAGCATTTGGAAATGGAGTTGTGTATAAATTCCCTTGCTCAGAGTCCCATGGGATTGGGTTTTTCCCAACAAGGACTTTAGGGAAAAGAGAATTTGCCCTTTCTGCTGCAGACTGGTCCAGGCCACCCGGGCTCAGCCCAGCTTGGACTCTGCTCTTTGGGAAGGAGGAGGGCGGGATTGACCCCTCTGTTTGCTGTGATCTCACCAACTGCTACACTGCGGATCCTTAAAATCACACCTGGAAATTCCCATTTACCCATCGAGGGAGTGAACAGACTTCAAACCATTTCAGCACTTCGGAGAAGTCGGTGTTTCAGCATAACCATGTTTTGGCTCAGAGAAAAGTCCTGATTAATCCATGGATGTATTTTTTCCTCATTTTTTCAGCCCTGGAGCATTTTTTTTCCCTCTCTGGAAGCCGTGAGCACGCTCAGGCTGTGCAGACACCCACGGGTGCTCGTTTGCAGAGGGTGGTTGATTGTTTCCGGAGTGGTGACAGAAATGTGTGGGTCACAGATGAGCTTTGATGTATTTGATGAACTTCAGCACAGCTGGCACAAAGTTCTGCCTCTCTGAGGTTGTGGAGAGGGGGTTTTGCTGGAGCAGGAGGGGCAGTGGGAGCTGGGACAGGGTCTGGGATTGGGATTTCAGACAGAAATGGTTTTGTGAGAAAAAACTCCTGTGAATCTCATGTAAAAACTGCCCCATCCCCAGGAATATTAAATCCTCTGTGCACAAAACCCCCTCGTCCTTCTCTCCACACTTGGATTTTCCAGGGATTCGGGGCTGAGGGGGGTGACTTGCTCAGACCCAGCCCTGTTACACCCTCCCCAGGCTGCAGCATTCAGGGCAACGCTCCTCAGCCTTCACCTTCCCAGCTGGAGCTTGGGTTTGGATCATCCAGGGAGCTTCTTCGGTCACTTGAGAGCTAAAAAGCCTCTTCAGAGGGTGATTTATTCCCTCAACCTGAATGAAACATCCTTTTCTCCCCTAAATCCCTCCAGACAGAGGCTGGAGCCACCTTGGACACAACATCCAACTCTTGGATGTTTAATATTCAATAACCGTGGATGTCCTCGAAAAGAGGCCACATTTAGGCCCTCGTCTCTCACAGAAACATATTTATAACCCAGAAATTCTGGTAATTTTCCTATTTTTCCTGTCTCTGTTTGCATGGGAGCTGTTAGTCCCACTAAACCGAAGCGTTTGCCCACCAAACCTCAGCCCCCAGCATTTCCCTGCTGTTTGTGCCCAGGCTGGCTCTCCCCAGGGAGCAGCGATAACGTTTTGACTTGTGACAGATGCTTCCTTCACAAGGATATTTTCCAGGCTGTCTTTTCCCCAGCCACCTCATAAAAATAATTTTTTTTTTCCATTGGAAACGAGTTGTTTGAACTGGTGGGGGCTGCTGGAGGCGGCCGGGCCATCCTTTAAAATATGTCTTGTGATTAAAAATGAAAAATAGAATTCCGGAGTAATTAACGTGTGTGTTATTGGATGTACGCTGATGATTACATTACAGAACTGGTTATCAAAGGATTACAGTTAAGAGGTTTAATATTCTCCAGCTGATCCTGGAGCAAATTAATCTGCTCTGACCTTTACTGTTCTTCGTTATGTCACCAGAGTATCATTTGAGCTACATCATCCCTCACCCCTCTCAGGAACGCTAAAAAAGGAAGGAATTTCAAAAATTTGTCTTTTTAGGGCAAAGATTATCAGAGCAAAACTTTGCTGGTTCATCGTCAGTGATCAGCAGGGAGATGTAGATCTGACTGGCAAACCCTGGAATCTCTGCACAGATTGGTGTGAGAACAAAAAAAATGTGCAGGAATCCATTCCGTGAGCAAGGGTGAGGCTCAGGACCGGATAAATGGGAGCTGTGGGAGCCATGGATTGTATTTAGTGTCCTGACCCTACAAACAAAGCAAATTCTGAGGCCAGGCCTTCGAATCCATGAGGTTTAATCCCCCAGTGTCCAGATGAAGCCCCCCCAGTGAAGAATTCCTGTGTCCCAGTGCAATCTCCCAGCCATGAGGTCATTCCCAGCAGAGGGGATTAAAGCCACGCTCCCTCAATCCCGCAGATTCCAACTCCACAGATAAGGAGAGCTGCACCAGGAGAGATCTCTGAGCTTTCTGTCTGACTCAGCAGAGAACAAAAGGCTGAGCCAATTAAACCCCTGACAGCTGCTTTTTCCAGACTTTTCTCGTGTCCATGTAAAGGAATTTTCGCAGCTCTCAGAAGAGCACAGCGGTCACGGATCAGGGCTGGAGGGATGGATTTTCGGGCTGCAAGGATGGATTTTCCTGCTGGAAGTGTGACAAGGCACCGGTGCTGACAGTCAAACACGGGATCAAACACACCCTGACAAGGACAGGCGCTCCAGGGCTCTGTAAAACCAGGGAACATCCAGGAAACTCTCCTGGAAACGGAGCTCTGAGAAATCCAAACGCCTCCTGGACAAGTCACAGGTGCACAAACCCCAACCAGTTCCAAGGAGACGCAGGGGGAGGGAATTTCCTGCTTCGCCCCCTCCACGGGGTCTTGCATTTCCCACTATTCCTTCCTGGGCACTCCATCTCCTGATTAGGAATTTTTTGGGTAGAAAAGCTGATTTTTCAAGAGGTTTTTGCACCTTCAGTCACTCAATTTAGGAGCAGTGCCATTCCACCCTTCCCTGGAGAAGGGAGGTCTTTAAAGAAAAATTTTTACCTGTCTGACACCATTTTCACATTCCCAACCAGATTTTCCACCAGAGCAGCTCCCACTTTTCCCTGCACCTCCTTCCTCTGCTTCAGTTTTCCTCCCTGCTCTGGATTTGGAATCATTAGGTGAAAGGACACAGCCTTCCCCTCTCAGAACAAATTGCTCCTCTGAATTTCTCATTCCTGAGGAAGGTAATATTCATGTTTCCTAGGAAACTTCGAGCACTGCTCACTGCAAACATCATCTTGGCATATTTGAGGAATTAAGGCTTCTCTTCCATCACAGGAAAAAATAATAATGACATTTATCAAATCTTTTTCTCTGTAGTGTCTTCCCAGAAAGGGAATTAGACCCTCAATGTTCCCTTGGATCTGCTGAGCCCTCGATTTGAAATTATTGCAGATATTTGAATCTGAAATTATTGCAGATATTTCAGTTTGAAATTATTGTAGATATTTGAATTTGGCATTATTGCAGATATTTTAGTTTGAAATTATTGCAGATATTTCAGTTTGAAATTATTGCAGATATTTGAATTTGGCATTATTGCAGATATATCAGTTTGAAATTAATGCAGGTATTTTAATTTGAAATTATTGCAGATATTGTCATTCAAAATTATTCCCTGCTGCAAAAAGCACCTTCCTGGTGGCACTGAGGAGTTGTGTCACCCCCAAGGCTCAGGAGGAACTTTTGCTGCCATAGGGAAGGCAAAATGCTGGTGTGATCCATTTCCTGCTGAATATTCCTCCAAGGAAATTCCAGGAAATTTCTGCCTCGAATCCAGGGCAACACTCCTCAACCTTTACCTTCCCAACTAAGGGTTGGATTTGGGTCTGAGCTGATCATCCAGGGACCTTCTTTGGTCACTTCAGTGTTAAAAAGCCTCTTCAGAGGGTGATTTATCCCCCCCAGCCTGAATGAAACATTCCTTTATATCCTAACTCACTCCAGACAGAGGCTGGAGCCACCTTGGACACAACATCCAACTCTTGGATGTTTAATATTTAATAAAACCTTCATGGATGTTCTCGAAAGGAGGCCCCGTGTAGGCCCTCAGCTCTCACACACGTGTTTATAACCCAGAAATTCTGTTCGTTTGCCTTTTTTCCTTTCTCTGTTACATGGGAGTTGTCATTCCTGTTAAATCAAAGCGTTTGCATTGCAAAACAGAGAATTCCCAGCATTTATTCCAGCAGGCCATGGTCACATGGAATCAGGCGCGCAGAACTCCAAAGGGGAAGGCTGTGCTGTGTGAAAATCCCAGGATTTGGGAGGACAAACCCAGTGTAGGATCCCCCAGTGGTGCAAGAGTTGAAGAAATGAGGATTTTCTGCGGATTCCACTCTTGGTTTGCCCAAAAGGTGTTGATTCCCAAGTTCCACCATGTTCCCATTCCCAAGTTCCACCATGTTCCCATTCCCAACTTTCACCCTGTTCCCATTCCCAAGTCCCACCACGTTCCCATTCCCAAGTCCCACCATGTTCCCATTCCCAACTTCCACCGTGTTCCCAGTCCCAAGTTCCACCATGTTCCCATTCCCAAGTCCCACCGTATTCCCATTCCCAAGTCCACCATGTTCCCATTCCCAACTTCCACCATGTTCCCATTCCCAACTTCCACCGTGTTCCCACTCCCAAGTTCCACCATGTTCCCATTCCCAAGTCCCACCGTATTCCCATTCCCAACTTCCACCATGTTCCCATTCCCAACTTCCACCATGTTCCCATTCCCAAGTCCCACCGTATTCTCATTCCCAACTTCCACCACGTTCCCATTCCCCACTTCCACCACGTTTCCATTCCCTCCTTCCACCACGGTCCCATTCCCAAGTCCCANTCCACCACGTTCCCATTCCCAAGTCCCACCATGTTCCCATTCCCAACTTCCACCACGTTTCCATTCCCAACTTCCACCACGTTCCCATTCCCAAGTCCCACCATGTTCCCATTCCCAACTTCCACCACGTTTCCATTCCCAACTTCCACCACGTTCCCATTCCCAAGTCCCACCATGTTCCCATTCCCAACTTCCACCACGTTTCCATTCCCAACTTCCACCACGTTCCCATTCCCAACTTCCACCACGTTCCCATTCCTCTTTGTGGGTAAAACTCCCCCGGCTGTCCCGAGGATTCGGGGAGATCCCTGGATAACGAAATCCTGGCAGTTCTTAAGCTACAAAATGAGAGCCAAAATTGAGTTTTCCACATTTTCCGCAGCAATTTCCAATTTATTTTATCAATGAATGGGTCTTTCCCCAAAACATTGCTGGAATTTCTGGAAGTGTTGATGTGTTACACACATCCCACTCTTTGTGGGTAGCAGGGCTACACAAAAAATTTAGTGAGGGAAAAAAACCTCTTTTAATAATTTTTATCCAAAAAAGAGAAGGAAAATTTGCTTTTCTTTGGGATTATTTTTCTGGGACTATTTTTCTGGGATTTCTGCTCCTGCTGAAAACCAGACCCAGCAGGACCCTGGTCCCCAGCGTTCCCAGTGCCAGGCTCCAACTGGGAGCTGGGCTTTGCTCCTTTGGGTGCTGCCCACGCTCAGCAAAGTTAATTAAGGATAACAGAACCTCCTGCAGACAATGGGGGCTCTGTTCCTTCAGATCTCGGGATAAATACTTTATTCCTGAAACCAGAGCTCCCAAACTGATTTGCCTTACAGGAGTAAGTTTCCCTTATAATTAATTGATTGATTACTTAGTTAATTACTCGCTGACGTGATCGCTCAAGTGTTTTATGGTCTCGGTGGGGTTGATAAAGATCTCATGGAGGGTTTGGAGCTGCAGGAATTCCTGCTCCAAACAGGGAATGTTCATTTATTTGGATGGGAAGGAATTTCCCCCAACTCAGTCTGATCCTTCTTTCAGTCAGGAATTTTGCATTTTGTAATTTTTTGGCCACGATTCAGAAAAAAAAAAGAAAATATTGTGTAAATCAGGTGAGTTTTGCAGCTTTTCCAGCAGTTCCTCCGTTCCCTGTGGCTCCATCAGGACTCCTCCTCCTCCTCCTTCTCCTCCAGGGAAATTTAAGGTTTGAAAATTCTGTGAGTGAATGAACTGATGGCTGAAAGTTTTCATGAATAACTGTGCTCCATCTACGTGTTTGTTTATGCTGTCTCCATAAAAATACTTCATTATAGCACCTAATTAATTCAAATTCTAGTGCAACATTTGTTGGAATAATCACAGGTATTAAGGCATTTCCTCCTAAAAATTATTTGGGTTTATTTTGCTTCTTGCTAGCATTTCCATAAGAAAAATATAATTATAATAAGCATTTAGTTCAATAAAGCTTCACTTTGGATTTTGAATGGGTTTCATTCCCTCTCACCCGCTCGGTTTTTGATGATTCATTTCAGAGTAGCATCAGAACCTGCCAGTCTTCAAGCAAAAATTTACAAAAATCATGGTTTGAGTTGAGTGCTTAATCTCCTTAACCAAATAAAGGGGGTTTTGTCATGAATATCAACTACAGCATTTCTAAATATTGATTCACAGACCTGAATTTAAATGGCCATCCTTAAAAATGATATTTTTTGAAATTTCCATTAAATCAGGAATGCACTCAGCTCCCTTTCGTTTCATAGGAGCCCAACTGAAGGGTGGCTTCTTGTCAGAGCTTCTTTTGCCCTCTGAGCTTCTATCAAATGTTATCGTTGGTTTTTGCCATCTCTGGCTCACAGTTAAAACCAATAATGAATAAATCCTACAAAATCCATTTTCCAACGTCTGACCTCACTGCGAATTTTTAAGGAATTACAATAAAATCCAGGAATCTTCAGGAATTTGAGCGTCAAGTTTTTCAGGGCTTCCCCCTGGGTTTAACAGAACATTTCCCTTTCACCTTTAAATAATCTCCACCCGGGATCACAGCGCAGGGGGACATGGAAAAAGGAGCTGCTGGAAGAGCAAGGAAGGCAGGTTTGTTTCATGCTTGAGCAGCTCTCATTTTCCTCCCTAAAATGAAATATAAACTTCGTGTATCTCTTTTCTTCCCTGCATTAAGTGCCCTGCATTCACCTGGGGCCACTCAATACCTTTGGTTTCATCTTTCCAACACAAAAGTCCTTTTTTTTTTCCCTCTTTTCTCTTCCTTCTCCTCCTATTCAACTCCAGCAGTGTTGGGGAGAGTGGAAAAATTAATTGATTTTCCCTAATGATGTCTCAGTGAGCAGATCAGGTGAACTGTGGGCAGCAGCTGCACTTTAATTTGGGAGTGTGCAATAGAAAATTGGGCACTCGTTGGGTTACTGCACCTGAGCTGGGGATTGGCCCCCTGCCTGAGGGGGTTTAGAAAGATACAACCCATTAAAAAATCCCAGGAAATTCTAATATCCATGTGGATGTGAAGGAAAGGAGAACAGAAATCATCCTGGTTTGTTTGGAAAATAACATGGAAATTAGGACTTAAGGAAGTGCAGAAAAGTTGAGTTTAGAGGTAATTAAATGTCATTGTTGCACTTGGTGGCATTAAACCCAACCTCAGCGTTCTGGAATTGTTTTAAGTACCATAAAGTGAAACAGAAACATGGAGGAAAAAGCATATATTTTAAATTACTGCAGAATAATTAATAATCCAAAGTGCCAGGAAAGTATCAAAGTATTAAGATTAAGAGCATTTGGAACAACATTTTTAATTTAAAAAGACAGTTTCAACCCAGTGAGAACCTTGATTTGATTTTCACCTTAAAGCTGACCGTGTGTGTGAATTTTTTGTTTTGTTTTGTTTCTTCTGATACTCCACGTTAAACTTGAGTCGTTTCACTTCCAGGATCTGCTCGGATCCTCTTAGGAAACAACAAAAACCACATTTTAGGTGCTCCTAAAATAGAAAAGTGGAACCAGAGTTCGGCCCATTGGATTTTTCCATTTGAAATCATCGATATTTTGCAATCTGGCTGAAGCTGGGGATGTTTGTGCTCCGAAATGTCAGCCAGCATCTTCCAGTTTCACATACTTGTCATCATTTTACAGGCTTCAGGTTCACATTACAAACTGGCAGCGACGCTTTTCAGGTCATTGAAATATTCCCTTTTATTTCCCCCTCTCTCTCCCTTCACCTAAATTCGTAAATTTCAAAGGAAATCCAGAGGGGAAGTGGAATTTCAGGGAAATCTCTCACCTTGGTGTTGCAGCTGGGCTCCCAAACCAGGTACAGCTCTGAGGGACAAAAAAAGGCACCTACAGAGCACAAATATGATCTGAAAATTATGAGTGGTTTGGGTTGGAAGGGTTGGAAAGCCCATCCTCAAATCCATGGGCAGGGACACCTCCCACTGTCCCAGGGTGCTCCAGCCTGGCCTTGGACATTTCCAGGGATGGAGCAGCCACAGCTGCTCTGGGAATCTGTTCCAGTGCCCCACCACCCTCCTGGATTATTCCTGGATGAAAGGACACAGGGCTGGAGTTGCGGTCTAAACTCTGGAGTGAGGCGTAGCCAATGAATTAGTTTGGAAAAGGTGGGAGAAAAACCTGCACGAGGCTCTTATGTGACCCTGTATCCAAAGAAAAATCTCTTCTCCAAGACCTGGAAGTTGCCTTCAAAGTCAAGGCTTTCCCTGTGTTTTGAAAATTATTTGCTTCTGATGAAAATGTATTTTATGGATGCCAGAGAGAATCCTGTGCTCCATCACAATTCCAGCATCCCCCAGTGCAGGATGAGCTTCAACTTGGGCTCCCCTGACACGTGTGAAACCCAAATGCACAAAAACCTGCACCCAGACCCTCAAAACATTCCAAAAGGTTTTCTCTTCTGGAAAACATGGCCGTGGGTTGGCTTCCTGCGTGAGAGCACCTAAAATCCAACAGCACCACAACCTAGAGCCCTACAAACCACTAATTCCATTTACTCCCTGCTTCTGGAGCCCGTCTGGGAGGGCTGGAGGGAGAAAAAGGGAAAATTCACCACGTTCTGAGTGCCCATGAGAGCAGAGAGGGAAAGGCTGACACAGGTCACCTCTGCTGTCCTCTGGCAGAGCAAATCCGTTCTCCTTTCTGTGTTTATTGCCTGAGCCAATATAAAAGCTTTCCCTGTCCAAATCCCGAAGCTTTTGCTGCTCGGTGCTCCGAAAGTGAGAGGATTTATCACTTGTGTGCCCTGGATTAGCGGGAGGAGCGCGCTCTCCGGCCGCTGGTGACATTCCTGGCGTGTGGGGACAGCAGGGTTTCCATCCACGAGCCAGGGGCAGAAAGGAGCAGCTTTTGTGAGCAGAGCCTGGGCTTGGGACAGCTCAGCCTCCTGCCAAGGAGGGGAAATCAGCAGCTTGTTGGAATTCCTGCTTTTATCAGCCTGGCAGAGTGGAAGGGCTCACTCCTTGCCACGTTCATTGCTCTGAGTTTGGCTTCTGGAGGAATCTTTGGGTTCAGCCGTGGGGTGGCACCTCCATAACGCCAATTTTTCCCCAGCACCGCCCCAGGATCAATTCTCTTGGGCAGAACTGCAAAATCTTCATTGCTGTTCTTCCCTTTGTGGCCTGGTTTTTCAGGGCAAGGAGTCAGGAGTCACCCCTGGAAGCTGGGCCAGACGTGGCTCATTCCAGGTGAGCACAGGGAGGAATTGTCCCAGCAGGAGAGAGGAAAAGGAGTGACAAGATCCCCCTCTGGCCTCATCCCTGAGCAGCAATTCCCAGCTCCTCCCGAGCTCGGCCTGCCCAGGGAATATTCAGACTTTGAACAGAAGAACTCTGCACAAGGAATATTTTCAAAGGATTTTACAGCCAGGGATTGAGGATTAAACACAGCGTTTTCCTGCCTTTTCCAAGAAGTTCATCCAGTGCCAGACACAATTCCAAGAGAGGCAGGAGCACTGGGATGGGTTTTTACCTCAGAGGGACAACCAGAGCAGTGTGAGTTAAACTAAAACTAAAACAGTGATTTCTGACAAGGATTTGGGGTCTCTCTGAGGTAAAAACCCCATTTCCGTACATCGAAGAAGGAGGAGTAGGAACCTTCATCCTCATAGAAATGGGATCAGGAAGATCCAGACTTATCCAGGGGTGACCAAGGTCAGAGTTTGTTAATTACCTTCAATTACATTTAGGTTTCAAGAGAACCAGCTGCCATCTCATGTACAGAATGAAAGATCAGCTCAGGTATTAATATCAATATAAAATAAGGTATAAACCAGGTTTTTTTCTTACAGAGACTCTCTTTGTGATGCCAGGAGTCTGGTGTAAGAGGAAGTGTGATTCAAATGGTGTCACCAAGGCAGTCGGTGCCATCCCAAGGGATCCAGGTGTGTTTATATCGTTCCTCTCAGGCTGCAGATCCTCCCTGGAAGGAGTAAAACACAAATATTCCCAGAGAGGGAGCGGTGTGAGGCTCAGTGTGGCTGAGCAAACGCTTTGCTGAGGGCCAGGAAGCACCAAGGAAAGGCGTGTATGAAAGGAAAAGATGTTGGGGGAAAACCATTCACAAAAGTGGTTGAAATCCCAGAAAAACCTGGATCTTTGCTGTTGGGAATTGTGCACTAATTTGATTCTTCCTCACACTACAAATTTTATCCAAATTAATGAGTGAAGGCGATGGGATTGCAGGATAAACTCATGGTAATGCCCAATTATTGCAAGAAAATTGGTGAGCGAGCCAGGAAAAGATGGCCTGGACATGGAGCATCCCTGTGCTCCCACGTTTTTCCATGGAAAGGGAGTCTCTGTGTCACCAAAACTGCGGGAAAAACAAAAACCCTCCAACAACATTTTTAATGTTAGAGAGTCAAGGCATTACTGTATTATCTGGCCAGGATGTTGTTCTGGCTGGGATGTACCTCAGAAATCATCTCATCCACACACAGCCCGGGTGTGAGAGAGAACCATTCCATGACACACGACATCTATCAGAGCTTTCAGATCTTTTATACAGTCAAAACTCACAGAAACGAGTTGGGTCAGTGTTCATCGGTCCAAAGTTGGGTGGTTCGTAGTATTTGGTTTCTTATTGGATCCTGATTTCTTCACTTCTGATGTTAATTAGATCTTCATTCCTTGATTTTCTTATCAGTCTTTTCCGGAGGAGATGCCTCTAGCTGTGCCAGAGGCAGACTCTGGGTGGGTGTTGGTGGATGTTCTGCTGATGTTCTGCTGATGTTCCCTCCATGGCCTGGTCTCTCTGGGGCTGCTCCCGGGCTGTTGGAATGCTGAGCCCATCAGGCTTCCCCCAGACAAACAATGCTCTGGAAAGAAGCCTCAGCTCCCTTCCCCCAGGGCAAAGGTGAACCAACCTAGCTAAAGTTATGTAAAAATTTTTAAACTTCTATGTTTTCCAACATCTGTACATTCCTGTAGTTACAGCTTGGAAGGGCACCTTTGCTCCAGCTGCCTGAATTTTGGAGAGCAGCTTTCCAAGGCTGAACTTGCTGCCCTGATATTCCTGCAAACCCTTCCCGGCCATCCCAGCTGGGCTGTGCTGATCCTGCACGGGCTGGGACAGCTCCAGAGGAGTCTGCAGCCACAGGGAGCAGAGTTTGGTGAATCCACCTCTGCCAGGATCCACAGGATGGGCAATAAACACAACAGCCAGCACTGAGCTCCAGAGCAGGGCCTGGCTGCTCGCCCTTGTGCCTCTGAGCTGCTTTTGGAAGCCCTGTCCTGCCCAGTGCGACTGAAATTATCCTAATTAGCCACTTTGAAAGGGTTCCCAATAAGCTGCTGGATCCCCATCCTTTCCTAGGTCACTGCAAAACAATTTCACACGTCATTCAGATTGCACAAAGGCTCATGAGCTCATAGAAACTCTGACACAGCTTTGTGTTCTGGGTCACATTTGGGGCTGCATAAAAGGCAGATGATGAACCTCCTGTTATTTTTAAAGTCACCCTTGTAGATATTTTATTCTCCTTCATCTCAGACCTGCATCCCCTGAATAAATAGAAAAAGATCTTCCCTTTTCTTTATCCCATTTTTAGATGGTGATGAATTAAGCAGGTTCTGCTTGTCAGCTCTGTTTATGAAGATGGACCAAACCCAGAACCCAAACAAACCCAAACCAGAGGAAGTTCAGAGCTGCAGCCAGACCTTTTACCTGTTTTCCCTTTTGAATGACCCAAATCCAAATTTTAGAAACATTTCCATCAGGGTTTGATCTATTTTTAATTACTAAGACTCCCAGTCTGTAGCTCAGGAGATAAAACACAGATATAAAGATCTGGCTGTTCCTCCACAATCTTTTTTCCAGAGTTGTGCAACTGAGGCTGTTTTTATGGCCACAGTGGTATAAATTAGCCATAAACAGGCACAGGAAGGGGGAGTTAGCACCAGGAAGATGGATTTGGCACCAGGAAGATGGATTTGGCACCAGGAAGATGGATACGACACCTTCAGCCATCATTTTCTGTCTCTGACCCATCCCAGCAGGCCCAGGCCACGACTCTTTCCCAGTAACTTTGCCCTAATCTCCAAGAGCAGAAACAGTGGGAATGTTTTTCCCTCGTGAGCTGTCTCTGCTCTGGAATTTTCTGCAGTCCTGAGCATGTATTTAGAACTCCAATTCAGGAGTCTCAGGTCACAAAATTACAGAGCCAATTCTATAAAATGAGGATTGTTGGTCACGGTGATCTCTCACAGGGAGTAACGGGGACAAAATGTGGGGCTTGTGTTGGAAATTTTTCCAGAAATGTTCATTATTTTGTGCCTTGCAGGCTGAATTTTCATCAAAATCTCAAAAAGTAGAAAATTTCAGCAAGGTCTGGGAACAGCTTTGGGCTTGTCCAGAGAGGTTTGGAGTCCCCATCCCTGGAGGTGTCCAAGGAAGGCCTGGAGGTGGCACTCGGAGCTCGGGGCTGGGGACAAGGTGGGGATCGGGCACAGGTTGGATTCTGTGATCCTGGAGGGTTTTCCAACCTCAGAGATCCTGGGATTCTGTGATTGCCACCCCAGAGAATCCCCAGACTGGATCCAGGGCCTGGTGTCTTGGTCTGATACTGAGCTTACAGGACCTGAGTTAACACTGATCAGCAGTGGCATCAAAACACGAGGTGAGGAAGAACAACACCCAAAAGAACTGAAGATTCCCTCTCTCCCCTCTCCCAAATCCAAGCCTGGCATTTTTCCAAGAGACAAAAGTTGTGCTGGGCTGTTGTGATGACCTCAGCTGCACGATTTTTCAGGCACAGGAAAATTCAGTTATCCAGCACTGGCTTTCATGTTCTTTTTTCCTCAGTAATTTAATCCATGGGAAAAACAGCCATGCTCCAGACATCAATGGGATGGGAGTGGGGAAACATGGAAAAAAAAAACTTTTTGCCAGGTGTTAACTCTGATCAGCCAACAAACCAACCCAAATTCTGCCAGAAGGTTACACCTGGACACGAATTCAGTGTTTGTGTTTTTATGGTCACGTTCCAGCTTTGTTATTCCCTTTTTTTGTTTAATATTTCAGTATTTGAATGGATATTTTCAATTCCAATGGGGCAGTGGGACTAAAAGATAAAAAATTTAGCCCAGGGTGACTTTTTTTGCTCTCTAAAGGATGTTCTGGCTCCCACATTTTGGGCAGACTCCATCCCAGACCAGGCTGGTCCCACACCAGGGCCCCACTGCCCTTTTGGGAAGCCTCTCTTGGTAACTGAATTTAGGAAAATCCTCTCTGCTCCCTGATTTTCCAAGGGCACCACAAAGAGTTTGGGGACAATGACATCTTTTCTCTTTGCAAAAAGAGGTTCCTGTGCTCAGAGGGAGCCTTTTGGATCTTCTGGAGCAGAATTCCACCCAAAGCCAGCCCTGGATGGCAACATCCACGATCTCAGCACTGAGACAGAGAGCTGAAACCTCTCCCAGAAATCCCTTGAATCCATCCCACTCCACCTCACAACTGAGAGCAGAGCTGGGCAGGAGAGGTTTTTATTCTAAATTCATCTCGGACTGGATGTTTTGGTGAACTTGTCTGTTTTATAATAAATATTTTCCCCCTAAAATTATGGAATTGTCTGTTTCATTTCAAGCCCTTTCTTCACCCCAGGCTCCAGAAAGAGCAATGGTTTTTTAATGTGGAAATTTCTTGCACAGGTTCCTTTTGTCCTTCGAGCCAAATCCCATTTTTCTGTTTCTTAAAGATTTATTTATTGGTCCTTTTTTGGCCCACCTGATGAGTTACACAACCACATATCACAGAGGGGATGTAACCAGCAGTTTAAAAACCTTACAAAAAGGGCCTGGAAGCAGCCAAAGCAGCTTTATCAGCATCACTCTGATTTATTTAGCACATCCAATGATTTACTGTGGCCTTTGGTTTATGCTCGAAGCATTTTTGAATTCTTTTTGTTCAGCTTTCTTTTTTTTTTTTTT
>VZRO01003600.1:110261-149429 GCA_013397915.1 Daphoenositta chrysoptera
AGCTTTCTTTTTTTTTTTTTTTTTGGGTCTCTTCTGAAAAGTCGACACACGCAGCCACTATTGTTTTCTATTCTCATCTTTGCAAACTTTCAGGGTTTAAATCATCTCTAATAAATAAAAAACTTGCAGTTGAAACAGAGGAAGGAAAGTTGTTTTTTTCTTTCCAGCTACTCCTGACCATAAGGCACGTTAAAGATTTGGGGGTTTTTTTTCTGCTTTCTGCTTTCTGCTTCTGTTTGGTTTGTAACTAAGAAACTACTTGAATGAGAGAATAAATATAAATATAAATATAAATATAAATATAAATATAAATATAAATATAAACATAAATATAAATATAAATATAAATATAAACACATATATATGTATTGCCAATCCTGGATCCTTTATTACTTCCAAAGCCAAACTTCCTTGAAGTTCCTGACAAACCCCATTAATTTTTTTCCCTTTTTCACCCTGAATTTCCATTCTCAGCTCAAGCTGGAAGTGATGAACTGGCAGGAGGAGTCAGCATTTTAACTCTCATGAGATTTTCAGTCAAATTTTGGCAGCCTGGGGAAACCTAAGCTCAAGATATTTTGGGAAGGCACCTAAATTAATCTTTTCATACCTCTGTCATCCATCAGTGGGATGGCCTGGGAAGCTTTGTCCATCATGAAGGCATTGCCCAGGGCGTTTTTGGGGTCGGAGCATTCCTTTGGTTTCGTTGGGGGCTGACCCTGCCAGCAGCTGCACAGGTGGTGAAGGAGCAGATCCTCCAGTGCCTGGAAAAGCTGGAATTTTAACAGCATTCTTTATTAGAGATCCTCTGATTTTCACAAATCCTTCTGGAAGCCAGGGAGGGGTGACTGGGCACGGTGGAGATCGGTCACAGGTTGGATTTGATGATCTTGGAGGTCTTTTCCAACCTCAATGGTTCTGTGAGGTTGGGCCAGCCCCGGTTGAAAGACGGGAAATCGAATTGGAGAAGTGGAAATGATTTATTGAAAACAGTGGCAGAGCCCAGCTGAGGACAGAGAGCTCTGGACTCCTCCTGCAGTGCCCCAGGAACCAGAGCGTCATTCCCTGCCCTGAGCGAGGGAAAGCTCCAGGTTCTCCCTCCCGGGGCAGATTGTCCAGGCTGGGACTGGGGGGACTTCAAAAGTTGCTCTCCTGTGGTACCTCCACAAGGCTTTCCAAACCATCCCTCCTCCACATAAAACCCTTTTTCCTCACGGATTTTGTGGTCCTGTGAAGGTTTCAGAGCCCTCTCAGAGATTAAATTCACCCTGTTGCTAAAATGCTCCCAGTGCCAGGCATGGACTGAGCAGTTTGCAGGGAAAAACTGTTCCAAGCTCCTCAAGTGCAGCTCTAATCAATTTTCCAATTGATAAATGCACTGGATAACTCCCACCCCTCCCATTTCCGAAGACATAAACAAGTCACAGACCATCCTGGGGTGGAATCCCAACCAGAGTTCTGAAATCCAGCACATTATCTCACACTGAATACACTCCTGTTCCATAAAATTCCTCTGCTTTCTGTTTAATTGAAGTGTGGCACACAAAGCAAAAGATGTTAATTGAATTTTATAGCTCCCAGAAGCTGCCAGGTTGTTGGAGATAATTTTGCTGAGGGGAAAATTTATCTTCTCAAGCTTTATTTCTTTTTGGGTTGGAAGTACTGAAGGAGCCCTCGCTTGGAGACACAACCCATTTATTTATTGGCTTTGCTTTCTTGCAGCTAATGGCTGGTTTATTTTGCAGAAAACATGTCTAGCTTTGCTCTTGACTACCCTTTCAGTAAAAATCTCATTAAAAAGAGGAAAAAAACCTGCTCACCAACCTCTGAACTTGAGCCTTATCTCCGATTTAATCTCGGTTTGAAATGAGGGCTGACTCCTGACCTCTCTCAGCTGAACCTCCCATCACCTGCCAGAGTTCTTTGGTGAAACCCAGCTTTTATTCCTGCTTGTAACCGAGCCTGAATCTGATTTACAGTAATCCCTTCTAGGAAAGGCTGCTCTCAACTTGGGCTTTGCTGTGATCAATTAAGACAGGAAAAGAGCTGATTAGAGCTGCTCTGATAGCGGGGCCTATCACAAACCATCCTGCATCGATTTGGGCTGCTCAGGAGGGCTGTTTTTACACACTGAGTATTGATCAGCACCTGCAAATGAAGACATTGGAGAGGTAATTGCTCCTCCTGCAACGTATTTAAAACGTGGCAGCACTAAAGTGTGATCCTCAGTAAACACAGCTCCCTGCCCCAGAGATTTGGGGCTTATCAAAAACACTTATCTGGCAAAATCTGTGCTTGGAAGGTGCCATCTGACAGGTCCCTTTCTAATGTCTGTGTCACCAGCTTCAACCTCAGCTGTCAGAAAAGTGTTACATTAAATTAAATTAAAATTTATTAGTATAAGAAATATTAAATTTTTTAAATAGGGAATTCATTACTTCGTAGACAGGCAAACCTTCTTATTTCCTTCCTGCCACTAGGGTGGGTAGTTCAGGCCCCAGCCTGCGCCCTGGGAGATAAATTTGAAAACAATTATATTTATTTCTAGATATAAATGTGTATTTATGACCTAATTATATCGGTAATTTCTTGCAAGCTCTTGAGGAGCAGCACTTCTTGTTTTCTTGTAGATTGGTTCATTTTGGATCCACCACCGAGGAAAAAAAGTCAAACATGGCACTGGTAACTGAGTTCTTCACTTCTTGTCTAGGGAACACCTGTCTCCATGTTTTCCAGGAAATACAGAAGGCTCGTTGGCAGGTTGATTAGAGGAGCTAATTGCATTTTTATTAATGGGCCTGCTAGGTTTTCTTCTTAGTGGAGTTGCCAGGCCTGCAGCAACCCAGGACCTATTTTTGCTTCTTGTTATGCTTTGAGGCTTGGTGTTGATCAGAGGGAAAAGGTGAATTTAATTAAATAAAGACTGTAGTTAATTTGGAACCCCTAGTTTAATACAGAATATGGAAAGGAAAAAGAGAAAATTAAGAAGAAAATGAGATAAAGGGATAACAGAGTCATAAAATCACTGAATGGGTGGGGTTGGAAGGGACCATGGGCAGGGACACCTTCCACTGTCCCAGGCTGCTCCCAGCCCTGTCCAGCCTTTCCTTGGACACTGCCAGGGATGGAGCAGCCACAGCTTCTCGGGAATCTGTTCCAGAGCCTCCCCACCCTCTCAGGGATGAATTTCCTCCTAAAATATTTGCCCGTGGAGCAGCAACAACATCTCCCAGCACCTCTGCTTCCAGAAGAGCTTGCAGAAGGTCCCTGCTCAGAGCAGCCCTTGCCGTGTGTGCCCCGTGGAGCCTCCCTGGTGCCAAGGCAGCAGCTGGCAGGGGACAGGCTGTGCTTTTTAACTGCATCCTCCCCATCCCCGTCAGAAGGAGATAGAGAAAAGAAAAATAAATCATCCTTGTGATCCTCATCGCACTCCTGCCTAACTGTGAACGATCTGCTGAGGCCTCCAGGGAGAAACCCCGGAATCTGAGGCTGCTCCTGGCCAGTGTTTGCATTGAAATCCACGGTTGTTCCCCGTATTTTATGCAGAAATCTCGCTATCGTGCTTGAAGAAGAAATCCACCCATTTCTACACAGAACATTTGTTTATTGATTATTTTGCTACACATTTGTTGACGCCACAATTCCGTCTTCCACGGGAGAACGAGGAAGAACAAAGGAAAAATGACACAGAGAGTCTGAAGGGAGAATTCCTGATTCTGTTTGGGAACGGGAGCTGAGCAAGCAGGAAACAAAACCTTCTGCAGAAATACATCACAGCTCTATTCCCAAATGGTTTATGTGCAAAACACTGCATGATTCGATAAAAAAGATTTGGTGAGGAATCCTGTCTGCTGGACACAGGTTTCACTCACCCAGGGCCCTCATAAACAATTCCTGTTTTTGAACTAATGAATAATGTTTGATAAGCTGCCTCCACCAAGCCATTTGCTGCTGCACTGTGCAAGCACAGAATGTACAATCCCAATTAGCTGCTTTGCCCAGCTACTTAAAATGTGTTTCACATGCCAGCAAATGTAAATACACAATTAGGGCATGCTTAGTTAAAAGGCAAAGCAAGATAAAGCACAACTATTATTAGCCAGAACAAAAATCTTCATGATCTTCACCCACAGCAGGGCTAATTAAGGGGGTAAAATGTGCAAATGAGCTCAGCTGATTATTTAGGGTTTGGAAAGCAGTGCCAGGCTGGGAGGTCCAACACTGAGGATGTTGAGGGGTGGGTTTGTGATTATTGGTGCTGGGAGCTGCTGTCTGCACGAGTGTGAAAATAATCAGCATCAGGGGGTTGTGGTGACAGGAATTAGGAAAGTGGTCACAGGGGAGATTCATGGCAGAGTGATGCCTTAGGTTTTAACTTTTATATTTCCAAGCCCTGCAGTGCCTGGTGTGTAACTCTGGAGTTTCTCGTGGCCTGTTCACTTCTGTTCTCTCGTGCTGCTCAGACAGAACAAACCTCTCTGGGTTTGCTCTCCAAGGACACCCAGCCTGTCCTGGGCCCAAAATGTGTAAACCAACATCTCAGAAGGGGGGTGAGCACGGGGAAATTGCATCATTAACTGAAGCTTTAATTGGAGAATTAACCCTGATATGCAAATGAGCCAAACCTATAAAAGTGTGAAGAACCCGTGACCCGGGGTCCATCTCGGGTGTCACCTTTGGCCTGCCCAGGGTGCACCTTTGAAGGCCTTCAAATAAATCCCTGCCTTTATTCCCTTATCCCTGTCTGGTCTCTGTTTTTAGGTGGCCTCTCAAGGCATCAAGATGAACCCTATTAAAAGTCAATTGTATCAGCTGGTTTGTGTGCCTGAGTGTCTTTCCATTCATATTTAGGGAGTAAATAAAACTCAGCTCTTTGTCAGTTCGGTTTAACAACCAAAGTTTGAGGGAAAAATGGAAAAAGCATTTTGTCTTTCTCTCTCTGAGCGCTCGCCCATTCCCTATCTAGAAACGCTGCATTTCCCAGTGCTCCAGATTGCCTGGGATTGGGAAATGCTCAAAGAGTTCGTGCCAGAGAAGATAAAGAGGAACTTTCTTCCAGGGAATTTGAAGCATCCCACACTGAGTGAATGTTTTATTTGCAGGTTGGAGGTGATTCCCCTCAGCCTGAAACACAAGGTCTGCTCCGGCAGCCTGACTTTGCTGTCAAACACACACAAGGAACTAATTAAAAGAGAGGGTCTTTAATTTCCACAGCAAAGGTTTCAGTTTATATCTAAAGGCTGATTTTGAAAGCTCCAGTTAATACCTCTGTTTCTATGACTGGGAAGTGCACCCAAAATTTGTCCATGTGAATTCCTCGACTCAGGACACACTGTGGACACCTGGCAGGGCTGGTCAGAGTGGAGGTGACACCAAAGCCACCACCAGAATCCTGGTGCAAGACCGTGCTGGGCTCCAGCTGGTTCTCCAGTGGTGGTTTCGTGTAGCTTGGTGTCCTTCTGGGTCTGTCCCTGTGAGGGACATCAGCAGTTTGGCTTCCTGGAGGCAGAAACAGGAATGTTGATGTGTAAATAAATTTGTGGAGGCAAAGCAGAGCCCACCACTCATCCGCTCAGTGAAAGCACAGCTGATTGCCTTTAAAGCAAATTCATAGTTACTGTCATAGCAATATTAAAGCTATTTTTAATTAAATAAAATACTAATAAAGCTTTATTAGTGTCTCATCTCTTTCTCCCTTTCTTCACGTCCTCGTCTGAGTTTTAATTG
The DNA here is from genome assembly GCA_013397915.1 of Daphoenositta chrysoptera. Lineage (NCBI taxonomy): Eukaryota > Metazoa > Chordata > Aves > Passeriformes > Daphoenositta > Daphoenositta chrysoptera. The sequence goes on from VZRO01003600.1 coordinate 115,989, forward strand.
CAGTTTTTTCCCCACGCCCCTCCAAATCCGAGGAGGTTCCAGTAAAGCCAGAGAGGAGCAATTGGGAGCTAATGACTGGTGCAGTGTGATCCCGGCCCAGATAGGCTGGGTTTGCCTCGCTGAGCGTGTCTGCAAGCCCAGCAAGCTGATTAAAGCCGAGCACGTTCTTCTCATCTTACCGGCGCTCGGTGTCTGTGGGATATGAGATACCAAAAACCCCTCCTGTGTCCCTGATCCTTTAACTGCGTGTCACAGCGGCGAGGCCCGAGCGAGGTTTCATCTTTCCCGAGGTGTTGCCAGGTGCTAATTAGCCTCAGGACCTTGTAAAAAGGGAGAAAGTGCAGGAAAAGATTTCAATGGAGATTGGTTTCTTGCCCGCTGCGTAGAACTCAGCCCCGCGGGAGTCTGTCCACTTATTCCCGCTTTGTGCTCATTCCAGGGATGGACTCTGCACTTACTAACACAAGTACCTGTTGCTGATTAAGTGGATATTTCAGCAGGCTGAGTTCCCACATTCTCCATCCAGAGCTGCCTACGACACCCCCAAAGCAGAGGGAAGACAGAGCAATGTTTATATTCCCCAGTTTTTTGTTAATTTGGCTCAGCTTAGGAAAACGTCCATCCTGGACCTGATAATGGGTTTGTTAGACCACTACAAAACAAGAGCAGAGTTCCCCAGTCCCAGGGGAGGGTGGGCAGGGCTGAACCAAGCCACAGGTCCTCGTGTCCCAGCCTCGATTCATTTCCCAGTGTCGTAATGGAAAGCGGTGGGAAGCGTCCTTGATTCCCCGATAGCCTCGGCCCTACGTGCTCCAGCCTTTCTAATAAAGGCCTTTGGGAAACTGCATGTGGATTTGGCCTGCCCAGACACCCACTTTTTATTTATTTTCTTGTGTTTCACTGTTCCATGTGCCGCGAGGGAAGGAAGTGGTGAGGAGCGGAGCTCCGTGCCCAGCCGCAGGGGCCCGGCATTCCCAGACTCCCGAGGATGGTCATACCCTTGGCAGGCTGCTCCTTGCTGTGGGCTCACCTAAAAGTGCTCCTGGCTGCTGTCAAAGCCTTCCCAACATGCAGAGAGCCTTGTCTGTGGATATCTGACCCTTCCTTTATCCCATTTCCGACTGTTCCGTCACCCCGTGCGCTCCTGGAGCTACGTCATCACCGTCAGCTCCTTCGCTGCTTGGGGGGACTGGATCCAAAGCTTTTGGGCTTTTTCAGGTCATCTGTGCCAGACCTCAAAGTGACCTTAGCTAACAATCCCTTGTTTCTCTTCCTCTTTCGTGTGCTCACTTTCCAGGATCAATCTCTTTCCAAAAATAATATTAATGTTGGCAGCCTGTGCGGCTCCGCTTCGCTCTGGTGTGTGTCTGGAGCAGTGAGGAGAAGAACAAAGCTCCCTGTCTTTAAAACTTTCAAGCACTCCTCTTCCAGCCACACTTGGGGCCTTTTCTTTGCATCTGTTGTGTTTCTCAGCTGGAAGATTGAGGGGTTTGTTGTAAGAGGATCCCGTGCCCGGCACCAGTGACTGGCGCAGAGTCCATCAGGGCTTTGCTGGGTTTGTTCCCATCATTTTTGATATTCCTCAGGCATGGAGGGGAATTTACAGAGCTTGTTCCCATCACCTTCTGATATTCCTGACACAAAGGGAAATTCAGAACCAGGGGCATTAATACACAATAGTTTTGTTTCAACTTTTATTTATCCGGTGCATTCTGCATTAAAAAAATAAATCCCAAAATAAGTTAGGTGAAGAGAAATGCACGGACAGGGGAGCACAGTGGGACAGAAATGGCAGGAGAGGCTGGTCCTGGAATGCTCTGCTCTGTTCTGGTGGCTGCAGTCAGAACCAGCAGCTGGAAGCGACTGATTATAAAATGATAGCAAGAAATTAGATTAACACATTTAATAGCAGATATTCCCATTGGAGAGAAATTCCTGCAGGAGTGAGGGGACCTCTTTATCACCTCAGAGCAAGGCTGGATGCATTTCCAGAGGATATTCCAGGCTCAAAGCCTGGACTCCATGAGCTGTGAATGGGGCAAAGGGACCAGACAGAGGCTAAGGGACACTTCACCTCTCACCTTAAACTTTCCTGAATCAGGGATAAAGAGAATTTTTCTTTGGAATACACAAAGCCATGACAGAGTTTTACAGACCTGGCTGGACTGCAGGGTGGGTAAATAACATTATCCCAGTATTTATTCCTGGTGCAAAGGGGCAGGAGAGCTGGCTGAGCCCTGTTTGCACCCAGGGGTTCTGCCAGCACCCTGCAGGGCAGCAGGTACTGCTTTGTGTCTCATTTGGTCATTCCTGCAGTGAAAAGGGAAAGGATGTGGGCTCCAAACCCCACTGGGAGAGAAGATTCCCTGGCCGTCACCCCTTTGCCCCATCACCAAACCTTCCCGGACCTCCCTGGGCACGATCCCTGCTCCCCCTGGGTCCCACCGTGCCGGGATGGAGAACGCTGCTGCCGCTGCTCACCGTCCCGGTTTTTGGGGATTTATCAACAGGAACCGCTCCGAGCTGTGCTGCGATGGCAGCGATAAGAGCGGGACAGGGCGGGCAGCACCGGCGGCCGTTCCGCTCGCATGGCAGGGCAGGGCAGGAAGGGCGAGGCGAGAAGTGTGAACGCTCCACGAGCTTATCTGACGGCTGGGACGGGCCGCGTTTGAGGGCTGGGCTTTTTCTTTTCATGTTTCCCATTGACAAACACCGCTTTTCTTGCTCTTCCTCTGCCAGGAAGAGCCGACTGCCTTCCTCCTTCCCTCCCTCCCTCCCTCCCTCTCCCACCAAACCCCGGGCGGGGCAGATGTTCCAGCTGCTGCTGCTTCGCACCTGCCCCAGCGCTGCCCAGGCTTCTCCAGCTTCATCCCGGCTCTGCATCCCGAGTTTTGGGCAGAAATCATCCTGTTTGCCCATCTGCAGGGAAATTTATGCCCATCACCTCAGCAAGCCTCACCATTTTTCTCTGCCTGTGGTTCTCTGCTTTTTGATGCTGCTGGACAGCAAAGGCCCTTATCCAAGCCATGTTTATTTACAAGAGAGACTTTTATTTAGGAAAAAAAAAAAAGAGATACTTTTAAGACAAAACAGGTTTTAAGGGCTTTTAAGGGTATTTTAAGATTTTAAGGATAAATCACTCTGGGTCTCTCTATCTAGAGCTCACTTATCCCCTGACATTAAATAAATGAGGTTTTTAGTCTTTTCTAGTGACTGCCTTGTTCTGGACAACCCTGGGCTGCTGATGCCCTCCCAGCCCAAGGGATGCCTCACACCCAGCTGTGGCTCAGCAGCAATTTCAGTCTGGCTGGACCTTGAAATTAGTCCCTACCCTTGTGATTGAGTTGTCAGCACTTGCTGAGGGATCATTTATTGTGCTGTCCCTTCCCATTCAGACAGGAAAGCCTCACACAATAACTTCACCTCTAGAAAAGGTCATGCCCAGAGCTCACAAAACACTCTCTGTATTCCTTTATTTACTGATTAGCACCCCAATTCCCATCCCATAAGCCACAAAATGGGGGAAGACAGTTAAAAATCCTCTGTTTTGGCACATTCCCCCTGATTTGGCAGAATTTGGGCTGAGGCTTTTGGTTTGTATTTATATGAGCCTCCGAAAAAGCAGGACAAAGCTCAGCTGGAGTTTCCCAGAGAGCCCCAGTGCAGAATCAGTGCAAGATTTATAGGTCTGAATCCATAAATCAGTTGAGGGCAACTTGAAACCCAGCCCAGGTTTGCCAGGAGAGCCCCAGACTGATCCGCAGAGCCTTGTGCCCTGTTCCTGCCCTGCCCCTGATTTTCCATGTCCCATCCCTTCTGCCCCCAGTGCTCCACGGCCACCACACCTCCCATTTCCCTGTGTGCCCACGTGTGCTGTCCCTGGTGTCCCCACGTCAGCGGTGTCCCGGGGCAGCCACGGGCAGGGCCGTTATCACTCGCAGCAAACGGTTCTTTCCCCTCCACTTATTTTTATTTTTGAGTGTCAGATGTGGAAAACCCAACAGGATGATCACTCAGCGTGGACCTTGTGCCTGCTGCCTGCTGGGAAGTCACGGCAGAAATGACAAATGAGAGAGGGAGGAATTTAGAAAACACCAAATGGCTCAAAAGGCAGCGGGGTAAATCAAGTCCAACCCCATTGTGGTTTTGCTGGTCTTGATAGAACTGCAAAACCGAGAGACAAATACTCAAATGTTCCACTGGTTTGTCAGCAGGCAATTGGTAAAAATCTTTTAGCACTTTTCCTTGAGGAGTGATCATTTTTTCTTGCCACAGAACTCCTGTGGGCACGACGAGGCGTTCCCCAAAGAGCACCGATGATCTCATCCCAGGAAACCTTCATCCCGAGCACTGCTCCCTTCTCACAGCACAACTGCTGGGTGATTCTCCCTTTGCTCTGGCATCCATTTCCCCACCAGGGTTCCCACGGGAATTAACATCCACCATCACACCCGCTCCGTCCTGCCCGCTCTGCCAGTCCTCTGCGGGGAGGATGCGCCTCATGCCAGCGCCATAAATCCTTGAAAAAGATTGGATGTGGAGGGTGGGAATTACCCTGATGCCTTTCCCTGGTGTTAAAATGAAGAGCCAAACACGGTTAGAAGGAAAAAGGGTTTTTTCCCTGGGTGTTTATTGCAGCCCCTCAGGTGCAGCACAGCCAGGGGCAATGCCCCAGAGCACACGGAATGCCACCCACGGGCACTCGGGATCACATCCTGGGCCTCACAAATGAGCACATCCAGCAAAGATTCCCCAGGGAGAGGCTCCAGGGAACCCCCGGCCCAGGACCCTTCCCCTGGCTGGGCCCAGCTCAGGGTACAGGATGTGTTCTGGAGAGGCCCTTGGTGCCTGGGGCTCTCTGACCCCTCACTGAGGCTGCCAAGGGCTGCGGGCTCTGGGCTTCACAAAATATTGGGTCTGAGAATGTGGGCTGGAAGCACTGAGCATATAGAAAAAGTATATAAAAGGGGTATAAAAGAAAAGGCAAAAAGTCATCATGGCATCACCCAGTGCCCGTGGAGCAAAGCCAGAACCAAGCAGGCTCCGAGGAGCTGGAACTGGGCTCCAGGTGAGGCTCAGGGGCTGCTCCCTGTCACAAGATCTAACGGGACCCTCCAGCCATTCCTTGTTTTCCTGCCCTGAAAGCCACCACAGGGATTTGGGGGTGGAATTTTATTCAGCTGCTGCAAAAATTGATGCAGATTTGAGGCCCCGTGTGACACCCTTTGAGGACACATTAAGGATTGTCCCCACATGCCTGTGGCTGTCACAGGAGATGCTGGAAGAGCCTCTTTCTCCTGCTAAATGACCCCTTCCATGAGACACAGGCTTCCATGGATTAGGGATTTGGGATCCATCGGTGTCCAGCATGAGGATTTGCAGCAGGGAGAGGGGAGATGGGACAGCCAGAATTCCAGGTGCTCCACGGTGAGGTATTTGCTCATTTTCCCCCTGTATTCTGCTTGAAACAGCTTTTGAATCCAATATGCAACAATATCTGACAGCTTCCAAACGGGATTCACCTCATGGAGTGATGCCACATCCCAGAATTACAGGAATTCTTTGTGTGCACAGTGTCCTTAGCAGAGCTGTGAGACCACTGGGATAATTTTCTTCATTCTAATTTCGGCCCTGATCTCAATTTCTCAAATTTGGAGTGGCCACAAAAGGCAAAAAGTGAAAGATAGAAACTCTAAAATGACCTGGAGAAAGCAGGTCAGTGGGTTACAGAGGTGTGTGAGAAAAAAAAAATGTTTAAAGGCAAAATAATGTTAGAAGGGTGGGATACTGGTGGTCCAACAGCAGGATAAAAGGATGTAACCACATTGTTACACTCAGTGTGACACTTTAATTTTCAGCTCATCTTAAAGCTGCCTCTGGTTTCATTCACCATCCAGCAGGAATACCCTGGAATTAACTCTATTGTAGTATTTTCATTAGTAATGCTAATAAGTGAAATGAAGTCCTCCAAGAACTGCCCTGGCGAGGGCTCTGATCCCATCCAGAGGAAGACACAAGATTTATTCCTGTGTTCGCTCCTGTCAGTGGGATCTGCAGCTCCTGCCCTCATCCCAATTAATTTTGTCTCCCGGTGTTTACCCAGGTTTACGCTGCAGGCACTGGAAGGTCCCACAATCCCTGCCTGGGGCAAGATAATTTCATGTCCTTCTGAACCCTCGGAAGGTACAGCAGGATCCCTGGAGCACAGAGCACTCCGAGAACCTCTTGAGAGAACAATGATCCCTCGCTTGCCTTGCCCGCTGGTTTGAGTTTGCATTCCAAGCATGATTTTATGCAGGACTCTGGAATTTCTCATTAACTGAGGTACAACCATTTCTAGGAGTTTCTGAGGCATTTTGCAAATATTTGCAGCTGGGGCATGTGGCAAAAAGGGGTTGAAGGGAGACATAATTGATGTCAGCTCAGTGACATTCATTCGTCAAAGGATAATTGTGCTAATTAAAACTTTAGCCATAAGTCATGTCCGTCCCACAGATGGAGGCCCCATCCCAAGTGTCCAAGGCTGGATTGGACGGGGCTTGGAGCCACCTGGGATGGTGGAAGGTGTCCCTGTGGAACTGGATGGTCTTTGAGGTCCCTTCCCACCCAAACCATTCCATAATTCTCTCTCTATACCCCCACAAATACTCATATTTGAACCAACGATTCTTCCCCTTCAGCTTGAGCAGTGAAACCAAACAAACCTCACAAGAAAACCCATTCCCATCCTTTAATTTTTAAGCAGAGCAGCTTCCAGGAGGACTTGAGTGGCCAGCAAAGTTGTTTTGTCCTTGAGGACCGAGGAGGTGAAACTTATCCCTCGCAGCTGCCTCGGTCATTCCCTTGCAGGCACGTTCACCTGGCTCCTGCAGCAGCGCAGAGCTGGCACTGCCCTCCTGGCACTGCCCCTGCTGAATTTGAGCCGGGCCCAAGGGGCACGAGCCCATCCCGGGCTTCTCTTGGACAAGGGGTCGATGCCTCAGCTGCAAAGAAAAGAATCTGAATCAGAGTAGAGGTTGCTGGAGGGAGGGCTTTGCAAAGCATTTGCTGTTTCTAATTTTAGTAAGGAAATAGGCAATTACTGCCTTAAAAAATTAAATGTCGTGTCATTTTAAACTCTCTTTGTTTCTCGCAAACATCTTGCAACTTGTGACAGAGGTTGCTGGAAATCTCCCCTGATAGCAGTGCCATGGTGGCCAGGAGATGTTTGGTTGGTGCTCCAGCCTTCTCTTCATGTGGGTTGGACTGGTTTGTAGTCAGCAAATAAAATCATCGGCTCAATTTAGCTTTCAAACATAAATTTGAGTGGGTCAGTGTTCATTTTGTAGCAGCTCTACCTAATCTCTCCAGAGAGACAGCTAAAACCAGGTTTGGCCAGCACTAAACCACCATTTGCCAGCTGACTTCAGCAGAGGGAGCCTGGGATTTTGATGTGTGTGTCTCCAGGCTTTGGCTGAGGTGCAGCTCCACCTGCTCCCCAAGAGGCTGGGTGGGCTGGGGTGTGCTCGGGTTTGCACTCCTTGGGGTCTGAGTCACCTCCACCCTTCATCAGGGCCTGATTTCTGAGGTGAAACACGGTCTGTAGGCTGGGCTTAAATGGCTGCACAGGTATCTGGGCATCAGCCTGTCTACGTTTTGTCCTAGAAGGTTGAATTCATCCCTAATCCAGTTTTCTAAGGACTTCCTGCCACAGCATGTGATCTGCAGTTACAGCACCCTGTTGAGTTGGGGTTGGTGCCCATTGACCATTGAGCACCAAACCCCACAGCCAGATTTTCCTTAAAGGATCTCCCAAAGCCACTGCTCCTTTTCAAGAGGAATTCTAGGCTTAAATCCCAGTTATCCAAATTAACTCACTGGTCTCAAAGCCAAGCAGAAGTCCCACCACTTTTACCTGCACCATTGGCCCAAACTCTTATAAAAAATCACTTCCTTGGAAGTTGATGTCTCATCAAAGGAATTCTTCAGGGGCTGTCGTGTCTTTCACCCCGTAGAGTTCCAGTTTGGAGAATGACATGGGATGCTTTATTCCTAGAAATCTGTGAGGTCTGCAGACAGGGAATTAAAAGGCGAATGGGTGTCTCCCACCGTGCCGTGCTCCTGTGGGCTGGAGCTTCCTCACATTTTAATATTCATTGGAAAACGTCACCATGTGTCACTTCTACATCTCCGCGGCTTTATCAGACTCTGGAAGCAAAGGGAGAGTCACCAGTGGTGGGACAGGGACACCCAGATGGACCCAGGCGTCTGTGCCAGAGCCCAGCTCAGCTGTCCCCCCTAACCCAGCCCGCCCGGGGCAGAGGGAATTAATTACAAAGCTTGGGAAGAAAAGTCAGTAACAGGATTGAAACATTCCCACAGGTTTCTCTTGAAGGAGATCTCTGGGATAACTTGTGCTGATGGTAAAATGCAGTGCCAGGTGAGATTTTATCACTAATTAGAGGGACACGGTGCCCAGATTTCAGTCAGCTCTTGGGAAGCTCCATGAGGTCATGGATGAACAGGTTCCAAGGAAAAAAAAGGCAATGTAGATGATTTTCTCCAATAGATTCACCTGTGATAAGCACATTCCAGTGACTCAGTGCAGTACAAGGAGGTGCTGGAATTTTCGCATCCATGAAAAAATCATGTAGCATAGCAAAATCCAATAAATACCTTTTTTTTTTTTCCACTGGTTGTATTTAAAATTAAATATAATTAATAGGAAATCTGTGGACATTTACTGTCACCCATGAATGCTCTGCCCATGAGGTCACACTGCGTAGCTAGCAGGGAATAAAAAAAATGCATAAAATTACTTCCAGTCAGTTCTGAGGGAGGTCCTGAGTGGCCAAATTCCCTGTCCTTTGAAACCAATCCAGATCACATTGGCTGGGTCCTGATTCAGCCTGGAATTTGTTTTTCCCATCATGTGAGAGGGAGAAAACGTCCTGGCCAAGGAGAGCGATGTCAGCGCGGACGCAAACGCGCTCGGCACAGAGACACGAGGAGAGGGCTCAGCAACATGAGAACTTTCTGCATTGCCTCGTGCACAAAACCCTCTTGGAAGGACTCATAACAAACTGAAAGCTCACTGGAAACATCTCCCTTGTTTGTTTTGGCTTCCAGATCTTCTCTGAGTGTAATTACCAGCAGTTGAGAAATGGAGGGGGCGAAAGAATCTTTGTGGTTCGCGCTCAGGGGCGGCGGCTCAGGAGACCTGGGCTGATTTCTAACCTCTGTCACGGTGTCACAGCAGAAAAATGAGATTCCATTCATCTGCAGGTCCATTTGTACAAAGAGGGATGAGGCTGCCCTGCAGCAGCAGCTCCTGGCACTGAGGTGAACCCTCCACGTCCTGCTGGTTTAATGGGATTCAGACAGATATATATAATTATACATCCATTTTTAAGGCTCTCCAGTGCTCATATATAAACATACAAACCTCTCTTAACAGCACCGTGCTGCTTCAGAGGGGGAAAATCCCCCATTCCTGCACCCAGCTGCACATCCCTTTAAGCCAGCGGATCCAGCTGGATTTGTGCCCTCCAAGGACCAACGTCTTCATTAAGATCCCTGTTTGCTGGGCAGTGACAAATCTTTCCCTCAGAACACGGTGATTAAGGTTTAATTTTATTCCGGATTATGGGCAGCTCCACTTGCAAAGCAGCCCTGGGCCAAGGTTGGGCACATATTGCCTGGAAATGAACGTTCCTCCCCAAAGTGCTTAAGCAGCTTTGGATAAGAAATGATGGTTTGGGGAAGATTAGGAGCGTAAGAAAGATCTCTGGGCTAAGAAGACGTTCAGAGAAAGTGCTGTCACGGGTTCAGGAAGAAATGCTGCCACCTCTGAGGGGCTGAGGCTTCCAAACTGAGAGTTGGAGGAAGTTGGTGGGAAAAGCTGGGTTAGTGGAGGTGATGGATGCACAGATAGGTGAAGACAGCAAATATACGGGGATGGGGTGTGGGGTGTGTGCTCATAAACCATCAAAGCATCAGCAGGGAAATTTCCAGGCTTCCATTTGCTTAGAGAACCAAATCAGCATTTCTGGAGGTTTTATGATGCGGCAGCAACCATGAGGTGAAGTTTAGGTGTCATCTTAAACACAGTGGGGAATAAAATCTGCCTTGCCCAGCCCAAGGGCTGAGTTTGGAAGATGGGCAGAGGCTGGAGGAGAACCAGGGGAAAAGGAGGAGAAACCTCCCAGGGCTGGGATGAAAATATTCGTCCAGATTCAGTTCCCTGTTCCTGCAGACCCCTCTCCTCTGCTTTTCCTCGCAGGTACAGGTTTATTCTGCCAGAGAATGGTATTTAAATGCAACCAATTATGATTATTTGTTCTCAAACACATATGTTCCTCCCTCCCCTGAGAGCAGGGGGAGGAGGACAGCGATGAGAGCCGGCGAATGTTTCACCCTCGCTGCAGTGACAGCTTTGATTTGTGACACAGCTTGGAATAAAACACCGGTAATTTTTCATGGAAAAAGCCGTGGACATAATTTTTGTGTGTGTTTCAAAGAGAACAGCAGAGAGCTGAAATGCCTGGACACACCATTGTGTGAGTGCCAAAACCCTGGATGGATGTAAAACTTGGTGTTTTCAGCCTGGAGAAATAACGTTACAATCATCCCCCAGTTAAGCAGATTCTGCTTGTTTATTGTTTTCCAGTATCTGCAGCTCTGCTCATCAATTTTTCACATTATTCCTCGGCTGTTTCCTCATGTTCAGTCTCTCTGCTGGTTTGATGTTTTGTTCTCTGGAGATCTCTTTCATAAATTTTTATTATTTCCTCCGAGAAATCTTTTTTTATGATTCCCAGCGAGCGCTGTCGCTGCGATGTGGTGGAGGGAGAGGAGCAAGCCGGGCAGTGGAAACTCCTTTAACTTAAAATGCCATGGAAAAACCCCTCTGGCTCCCTGTCAGCCGAAGAAGGTCAAACGCAGTCCGAGCAGCAGCTCTGCCAGTGGATCCTAAATCCAGTATTTAATATCGATCCCCAGCTCCACAAACACCACCCTGGCAGTGCTGACAGCAGCCCTGACATCAGCGTGATGAAACAGGGCAGGAAAATGACTTCACAGCCCCAGCTCTGCTCCCAGCAACCACCGGAACAGCACTGGGAAAGACCTTCAGCGTGTTTAATTAGTTATTGGTAACAAGGTTTTAGTTATTAGTTATTGGTAACAGGGTTTGGGTGGAGGATGAGGTGGGACTGGGAAGAGCAAAGCTGGGCAGGGTCAGTGCTTGGGGTGGGGGAGGTTTGACGTTGGTGGTGCAGGGGTTTAAAGCTGGGTTTAAGGCAGATCTTGGGCTCACCTCGGCTGGGGGAGGAGATTTTCCAGGCACATCCAACACCAGCCCAGCACTCAGGTGGTTGGAGCTGGAGCTGGAGCGGATCTTCAGCTTTGGAGGAGGTTTTTGGAGGTTCATCTTCACTTTTGCAGGAGGTTTTTGGAGAGTTGTCTTCAGTTTTCAAAGAGATTTATGGAGATTTATCTTCAGCTTTGAGGGAGATTTTGGAAATCCATCTGTGATCTGGCCAAACCCAACCCTACCCAGGGGAGTAGGAAGGTTCCCGAGGAGCAGAGGTGGAACCCTGGTGCTGCAATCACATGGAAAATCAGACTTAGACATTCCCAAAATGCTGGGCACATCCCTCTGCAGAATGATGGACCTGGGCTGTGCTGCCATCATCATCAGTGCTGAGCCCAAGGATGTCCTTTCTGAATTGAATTAAATCTAGAACCAGCACCATTGAATCACCCAAAGCCCAACAGGAATATTTAGGAAAAGCGAGTGTTCCAAGTAACCACGGTGGGATTCAGGGAAATGGTTCTGAGTGACAAGAATTCACACGGTACCTCCTTTTCAAATAAAATGAAGGGGGCAGGAAGAGAACTCTCCAGACTCAACAAAATTCCTTTTCACCTACCCCACTTATCCCCAACCTCCATTCCATCCATGAAAATCCGTGCCTGCAGAATGAGTCAATAAAAGCCAACCCAACGGGAACAGCACGAGCCAGAACTCGGGATTGTGTAAATAAAGCACTGAGGTGACATCACTGGGGCAGCAGGGATTTACACCAGCTGAGGATCTGGCCCATAAAATGGGAATAACTCTTTCTGGCCTGTGATTTATGCTCTCCAGCTATTGACTGCTCCGAAATAAGCCCTCTGTTATAAACAATCCGGGCAGCAAAGAAGGCAATTGTGCCTTAATGAGCCCATGGTTCAAAGCACTGCCCTGCTACATTGACCCTTCTATAGATCAGAAAGTCTCCTTGATTTAATTACCTTACAGAACCCCAGACTAGACAGCTCCAAACCTCATTTGTGCCCTGATCTTGCTATTTTTTTTATTTTGGTGCACTTTATAGTGATTTACAATTCAGCCAAGGGACTCTTCAGGCAGCCGAGGAGAATTGTTTAGAGGGGATTGTGTGCAATTACATTTTTCTGAAGGGAAGAAACAGGAAAAAAAGCACATTTTGAGACTTAGAGGTCTTGTCTCCTCTCCCAAGCACAAATAATAAGCAGTTCTGCCATGTAAGTGCAAAGGACTAGAAACTTTAAGGGTAGAATTAAGGGAATTTAAATCAGAGGCGAGACACTGCACACGCTGGAAATGTTCCCATTTGGAAGTTCCCAATCCAGTGGTGCATGCAGCTTTCAGCAGATATTACAGGATTGTTCCACCAGGATTATCTCAGCTACCAGGGTATTTATTTTCCCCTTGCAATCTGTGGCAGAGCAGTGGGAATCAGGCGATGTTCCCTTGCATCCACCAACGCCTCGTTCCCTCCTGGATCAGGATGTCTCAGGGCCTCTCATTAGAGGAGCCTCAAAACATCCCCAAAAATTAATCAAAAAATTAATCAAGTGACCAATATTACATCTTCATTTCTTCTGGAGCAACACTGCACTGCAACCAAACGTGCAGCCAGCAGCTCTGGCTCCTCTCTGATGCCTCCTCGGTGCCACAGCCCACGGGATTTGATTTCCCCACTGGCAGGGAGGGATGAGTGATAAAATTACTGATTAAAATCACAGAATCATGGAGCACTTTGGGTTGGAAAGGACCTTAAAGCCCATCAGTCCCACCGCTGCCGTGGGCAGGGACACCTCCCACTCTCCCAGGGTGTTCCAAGCCCCATCCAGCCTGGACATCCTTGGACATTCCAGGGATGGGGCAGCCACAGCTGCTCTGGAAGTTTTACTGCGGAGAGCACCGATGTTGGTCACGGATCTTGCTGAGGGCTGATTCAGGTCAAAAAAGGCACCAGGACTGGCTGTCCCAGGCTGGAGGTCGTGGCTGGGTTGGGTTGGGGACCTTGCATCCACCTGCCCCAGGGCAGAGCAGCTCTGGCACCTCCAACGCTGTCAGATGTCGGAGCAGCTCCGACTTTGGTGATTGTGTTTCACTCTTCACATTCTTGTTTTGTGACAGAATGGGATCATGAAATCTGCCACATTATTCCCTTTCTTCCCCTCCCTTCCCCCTTGATTAGCAGAGACACTTAGTATCACTTTAATAGGGAGAAACAAGTTCCTTCTGTCCTTTCCCAGTCCTAAAAATACGAGAGTGGATTTTCCAGAGGAGCTGGTGATTGAGGTTTAAGTGTTCCACCAGAATACATTAAAATGCTGTAAACACCAGGGAGAAAAAGGGAGTCCTGATACCCATAGGAAAGTGGGGTGTTTAAGCTGAGTTACAGCCCTGTAATTATTGGTACTGTCAGAGCTTACAATCTACAACATTATTTTTGGGCCCCCATCCAATCCACAAAAAGATCTCTAAAATAATTGCAAAAGAACCTCACTTGAAGACTGTTTGTTTTGGAAAAATAGAAATCTTTGCTCCATTTAAGCATATTTCAGCTTGGAGAGCAGTAATATTTTATTTGTGTTGAAAGAAGGCAGGGGCTTATTCAATATTAATACATGGTTTACAGCATGGGTTAAAGTTCTTTTCTTATTCTACACTGTAACCCTGCCCAGGACACTCCACTCGTGGGGGAGAAGATGTTTCTGCTGAAGGGACTTGAAATTAAAAAGAAATAAAATTCACAGGGTGTAAATTGGCCCAAATTGAGGTGTTTTCTGCTCAATATTCTGCTAGATTTTGTACATTGGTGCTAATTAGTGGTGTAAGCTAATTAAGAGCAGTATGTAAATAGGACACCAGGCAGGGCAGTGTGCTCCTGGCCAGGACAAAGGGACCTGACCCATTCCTGCTCCAGGCTCCTGGTTTGGAGCCCTCTGAGCCCCAGACAGACCCTGGGAGTTGTGCCAAAATCACTCTGTGACATTAAAGACTCAAAGTCCAACAGTCTGTGGTCAGAGACTGGAAAAGGGATGGAAAAGAGGTACTGGGAGAGAAATAAAAGGGGAAAACCAGATTCTGAATCAGGGGGATGCACTTTAATGAATGAGGTTTAAGGTCCCTTCCACCCCAAACCATTCCATGATTCTGTGGTTCCACCAAGCCAGGTTTCCCTGGGGATTTGCAGCCTGCAGGTGGTAGAAGGGATGAATTTTGGGTACTCCTGAGGATCCACAGACCCAAAAAAACCCCATTTTCTGCCTTCTTGATGTTTTTCTTTGCGTTGTTCAGGGGAAGAAAAGGGGAGAAGGGAAAATGCTGTAAGTCCTGGGGGCAGCGGCTGTGGCTGAGCTCTGGCACAGCCCTTCAGGCTGTTCATGCCCCTCTGGCCACCTGGGTTTCTGCAGAGCTGTCCCAGCACTCCTGAGCCACCTTCCAGGCCTCCCCTCTGGCCCTGGGAGCTGCAGAGCCCTGCCAGGTCCCCACCCAAACCCCAGGGCTGGATTGGTGCTGGATCACCTGGCACAGGTGGGATCTGCTGGAATCACCAGGAGCCAAACCCCTGCAGGACACAGAGCTCAGCTCCGACCTCCAGAGACCCCCTGAGCACTGGGGCGCTGCTGATCGTGGTCACCAAGGGCCCTGCATCCTTCCAGGGTGGCATTTAGGTGGGTGGCAATCAGTCTGTGACCCAGCTGAGGGACTGGCACCTGGAGAAACATCAGCAGCACGACCCCAAAAGAAATACAGAAGAATAAAACCCCAAAGGAGAACAGCTCTGTGTGGAGAGAAAAATGACAGCAATGACAGCACGGAGCTGAGATGGCTGCAGGCAAACCCTGGGCATTTTCTGCCCGGATATGATTGGAATTATGGCTGGGAGGGCCTCGAGGGGACGGGTTTGGAGCACACCAGAGGAGCACGGGTGTCAGGAGTTCCCTGTCCCTCTGCAGCGGGATTTGCACCTCTCCTGCTGGGCACTGCCACCTGTGCCAAGGCTGGGTGCCACGGGAGCGACTCTAAATCCAACCCAACCTGCTTTTTATACCTCAAACGGGGCAGGAGGAGCAAAGCCCGTGGTGATGGACGCTGCTGACCACGTGCCTGGGATTCTGATTAATTACAAATGAACAGGAGCCAGCAGGGTTTCAGAAAGCCAGATCAGGTTCGGTGTTGTCGCTTTAAACATTAACCAAGCCCTGCTGCAGAACCCAGGGATGCTGAGGGGAAAGAGCTCCTTCCCCTCGAGTTTTTACCTCAATCTTTTTAAGTTTCAGGGCTCCCAAGTGCTGGGGACTCCTCTGCAGGCAGCAGCTGAGCGGGGCTGTTTATTTATCAGAGTCAGCCAGAGCCACACAAAAGGTTATGGCCACGGGCCAAATGTCTTTGACATCATAGCCTGTCATTAATGGCATAAATCCTCTGTGATTTCATTTCCCACTGAGCCAACCAGCATCTCTCCCAGATTATTTCAAAGGGAAAAAAAGTCTAAACATTTACCTTCAAACCCCAAACAGATCATATCGTTCTATTCTGCTTGCCCGATATTAAATATATTCTCTTGCACATGGCATTTTTATGGCAGGTTGTGACCACTGCTGGAGTTTGTTTCAGCTGGAGATATGCTCAGAAAGAGAGATTTTCTTATTGTTCCCTAAGGGGAAAAATAAAAAAAACGACATTTCATTCAACAAAACCTTTTCCAACCACTGCATTTTGCTGGTTTAATGTATTTTTGTCCCCTAGATCTTGGTCTGAGGGAGAGAAATATTTAAAAGCTTGTTCTCTGTGCCACAGCCTCTTCACTGTGAGAATGTTTTACATGAACAGGCTGGAAAAGTTTTCCCTCACAGCATTTTTGTTCCCTTTTTTCCATAATATCAATAATATGCACATGGTTATGTGAAAAATATTAAGAAATCACTCTGATCATGAAAGGTCTGAATATCCCTGTAATACCTGAGTATTTTAATTTAAATCCTTTGGGATTTTAAGTCTTCCTGACCTTCTGCTGATGGACAATGCCCTGCTTGATAAAAAACAGGTGGAAAATATTTGATAATAATATCAGATAATTTTTGACCTGTCATTGCTAGTTACTGCACTGGGCCTAAAATGCCCAGGAAGAGTTTTCCAAACCAGGGCTGGCACTAAACCTGCTGGGATAAACCAGGAATTCTACATTTAAATGCAAAAGCAGACAGTCAGAGAGTTGTGTTTGACCTCACCTTTGTGAATATTTTGTGAATACTTTGTGAATATTTTGTGAATACTTTGTGAATATTTGCTGATTGCCCCATTTAAGATGACAAGAGCCTGACAGGACTCCAACCCAGGAGCAAATGTCCACGAAGTCAGGGAAGCTCTCACTTATCAGCTGCCCTTCGAGGAGAAGTTAATTACCCGCAATTCCAGACAAGTCCTGAGATCCAAATGAATCCAAAGAAAGTAAATTTAGGCTCAGCCCAGGCCCAGATCGGGTCTGCTGCGCACAGGGCACCCTCAGAGAGGGGATTTGTGCCTCCTGATGCTGCTGCAAACCCCTGGAGCTGCCTCTGCTCAGCCCCTGGAGGCTCCGGGTCCCAGGGATCGGGGATCCCACGGAGCATCCACGGTGCCAGGGGGCCAGGCCAGAGCAGCCCGGAGATCCCCAGGCTGAAAGGGTGAATGTGAATTTTCCCTGTGCAGAACAGAACCCTCAGGGGCTCAAGAGCGAGAAGCAAAGTCCCCCCAGCCTCTGGTGACGCCGCTCGGAGGAGAAAGGACAGAACTGGAGCTGGACGTGACAGCACAAAGCTCCCGTTCGAGGCGCCTCTCCTGCCTCCCTCCCGCCTTCACCCGCACCCCGGAGCCCTCACCACCACCAAAGAACGACAGAAGGACCTCCAGCATACCTGAGGAAATCAAAAATTGGCCGTTTCCCTTTTTTTTTTTGGAGCAGTCTGGAATCTCAGGAGGCATCGGCGAGCAAACGCTCCCCAGACGTGCCGACAGCAGGGCTGTGTCAGAGCTCTCCTGCCAGAGCCAGAGCTAAAATACGCCTGCAAAGCACCAGTAGCTTCATTCTTATGACTAACACATCCCAAAGGTGCCATAACATGCACGGAGGCAGGGAATTCTGGGGTGCTGGAAGGAGTACAGCGAGAGGAGGAGCCGCAGAGGAGAGGTTCTGAGGAAAGCCAGTGAGTTCTTTTTCCACAATTTATCAAATACTTTTACTCTGCTCCTCCAAGTGCGGAGATGAAAAGTCCCACAACTCCAGCACGAACCGAGCCAGCCAAGAAAAAGAAAAGCAGCTTGCTCTGCTCCCCAGGGCATAGATGGTGCCTATTTGTTCATGTTTTTTGATGTGTGGAGGAGACCAACTTCAGGGAAGGAACGTGGTCATCTCCTATCAGAGACACAATCTGCCCCGCTGGAACGGGCTGAGCGTGTCTCGTGCTGGGGGCGGGCAGGGATCCGAGTGGAATGCGGGTGGTTTTTGGCACAAATCTCACAGCGCAGGGCCCCTTCCTGGGTAACTCGTGGACTCTGACAGCACTGCTGGGAACAGACACGGCGTGGTTTGTGTTGGAAGGGACCTTAACGCCCATCCAGTGCCACCCCTGCCATGGCAGGGACACCTTCTACTGTCCCAGGCTGCTCCCAGCCCCAATGTCCAGCCTGGCCTTGGGCAC
Source organism: Daphoenositta chrysoptera (assembly GCA_013397915.1). Lineage (NCBI taxonomy): Eukaryota > Metazoa > Chordata > Aves > Passeriformes > Daphoenositta > Daphoenositta chrysoptera. The sequence goes on from VZRO01003600.1 coordinate 133,971, forward strand.
TGCCAGGGATCCAGGGGCAGCCACAGCTGCTCTGGGCACCCTGTGCCAGGGCCTGCCCACCCTCCCAGGGAACAATTCCTGCCTAATATCCAATCTAACCCAATTCCATCCCAGCTCCTCCCCACCCTCACAGGGAAGGATTCCTTCCCAATATCCCATCCAGTCCTGCCCTCTGGCAGTGGGAAGCCATTCCCTGCGTCCTGTCCCTCCATCCCTTGTCCAAAGTCCCTCTCCAGCTCCTTTAGGCCCTGGAAGGTTGCAATAAAATCACACAGAAGCCTTCTCTTCTCCAGGCTGAAGAATCCCAGCTCCCAGCTTTCCTCATAGGAGAGGTTCTCCATCCCTCTGGCAATCCTTGTGCCTGCTCTGGGGGCAGAGCAGGAGGGGGATGAGCAGCAGGAGGCAGATCCCAAATGCTCCGGTCACAGACATTCCCAGGGCTTCCAGCTGCTTGGATGATGACCTGGGTGTCAGCAAAGCTCCACGAGCCTTTGGAGTAGACAAAGTCACCTGTAAAAATGCTGGGAAGGTTCCTCTTGAGCACCCACCAGCAACAACCCCCACCCAAATCAATCTTCCCAGTGACATGAAGATATCTGTGGAAGGAAACCTGCCAGCCTTGGAGCGTGTGAGCCTTTCAAGCACCACCCAATTAATTACATCTCAAACACGTGCAAATGGTTTTCCTGTGGAACAGAACGTCCGAGTGTGAAAAGCCAGGATACACCGGGCCTGTTTCATCACCTCTGGAGCGGTGACATTGTCCCTGACAGGGCGGCACCCCACGATTCCTGCAGAGGACAAAAAGGAGGGACAAGACATGCAGATGCTGCTCATTCCTTCTCCCTGCTCTCTCCCAGTGGTTTAATTTCTGCCTGATGAGAGCTCAGTCCTGGGCAGGAGGATGGATCCCTGGGAAGGTCGCTGGGAATGAAAGCCTTCCCGTTATCCGCACGGAAAGCGCCGGCTCTGCCTCAGCAGAGCTGTCACAACATGCTGAGGTCCGGGGATTCCTGCGGGAGCTGGGCTGACAGACCCGATTCTGATTTGCATGGATTCGTGAATCTGGCATGGGCTGTTTGTCCAGAGGTTCTGAAGATGTTTGGTCAGTGCATACCTGGAGTTAATTCCACGGAAAATCCGTCAGATACGATGCCAAGGCACAGGCCCCGCAATCCCGGCGGCCCCGACTCCCTAAACACCCAGGGCAGGGATGCAGCAGGATTTCATCACAGCCCCTAATGAGCTGTAAATATTGCAAATGCCAGCCCTCTCCAAATGGAAATGTTGTAGCTCTGCAGGTAAACAGCAAAGCCAGCAGTGCCAGAGATCCCAGCCCGGTGTCACCGGGAGGAGAGAGGGATGAGAAGGGCAGAAATGAACTCCAGAGAGCGCTGGGAGAAAGCCCAGGAGAGTTTGAGATAAATGCTCTAATAGAGCTCTGGTGTTGGCTCTAATTAGGATAAATCAGGGCTTCCCTAATTGCTTTTAATCCTTTGGCTTCCTTGCTGGCAGGAGTGACCATGCCCAGCATGTGGAGAAGAGCTGTGGGGGATCCACAGCCTCCCTATCCCACTGCCGCTCCCAGAGCCCGATTCCACACGGGGTCAGAGCTGGGACTGGCCAGAAACAGAGCGAGAAGGGAGCCCAAGGACCCCGTGACCCCCATGAGCCCAAATCTCCACCAGCACAGCCTCTGCAAGGCAAAACTGGGGACGTTCTGCCCTCTCCCATGGAATTATTTGCGTCCCTTCTCCAGCTGTGCCACTGCAATGCCCCCAACCCCTTCAAATTACCATTTTGGAAATGCAGTGTGTGTATTTGAGCTGCTCCGTGCTACTGTTCACTTTGTTTTTGCTTTAAAGCTTTTCTTCCCTTTCTTCAGTCAGCTGTGGGGTTTTTATTAGAGCATGGACATCTCCTGCCAGGCTCTCCTGCAGAAGGGAGGATGGAATTCCCTCTGTTTCCATCCCAGAGGAATCCTGAGTCACCTGCAGCAACCAAAGCTCTCTTGCCTTAGGTGTAAACAGAGGAAAATAACAACTTTTGATCTGCTTCCACCTTTCCAGCAGAAGTGAAGGCAGTGCAAGTATCAACATGGGAAAAAGGACCAAAAAAAAGGGGGGAAAAAAAGAATTCTGGGCTGTCTTGAATTCTGTGTGGGAAGGATCGCACAGAAATCCAGGGGTAAAGATGGAACTGCTTTTCTCAAAGGTGACATTCATCCCTCCCGGATGCAACAGCCACTGGCCCGTTTCAGAACATTAAAAGACCTCAAAAACAGCTAAAACAGAGTTATTTCTCTGGGTAACCTCTCTGCCCCGGGGTGAGGTGCAGCCCTGCCATAAAGACCTCGTGCTGCTCAGCTACAGAAATCCATCCTTTCCTGTGGGCAGCCCATTACACATCAATTAAACTCCACTAATGAGTCCAGTGGAAGCAGGATCTTGGAGTTCATGAGTCCTGGGCAGCACCAGCTGCCAGGTCTTCCTCAAAGCTCAATAATCAGCAGATTTCTGAGGTGGTGACCCCAAAGTGCTCTGGTTTGGTGTGTTCTTTATTTAGAGCCGGGAGCTGGAGTTTCCAGTGAGCCCCAGGCTGTGTCCCTGCCTGAAACCCAGGCACAGCCATGTAAAGCAGCATAATTAATGAGATTATTTGCATAGCAAATGAACTTTATGCACAGCAGGATATTTTGACAAAAATTTACAGGATCTCTTTACAAAAATTAGCAAAATAATAAATCCTAGGAAATAAGAGCCTGCAATTCCCTCCCTTTTTCCCAAGGAGCCAACACACCTCCAGCAGCAGGAGGGAGCAGGATTTACCTGATTTACCTCCCTCCTGCTGCTGGATACAGGGAATAACCAGAATTAGGCCAGGTTTGGTCATACGAGACCTGGTTTAGACCTTGGTTCCTGAGTGATCCTGGAATCTGCAACAGCTGGGAGGTGGAAGGAGGAGGGGATCCAACCCTCTGATCTCCAGGGGTCCCTTCCAACCCATCCTGCCACAGCTCCCCAGCCAGAGAGATTCAGCAGGGATGTCACAATTTAATGAATAGATCATTTGTACAAGTCTTAATGTAGACTTTTAAAAATAAAATCTGTTGTGGGTTGAAATCCAAGCCAGTAAGGAAGGGAAAGGCAAGGGCAGCGTTTTGATTTTTAAAGGATAATGTAAAATGCACAAATTGCTGGAACAGGTGTGTTTGCTGCCCCTTCCTGTCCTGCCCACCCAAAACTCTAAACTGCATTTGCGTGCATGTGACACCCTGGATTTGCACACTCAAACAAGCTGAAAACATCGGTGCTGGATAATAACCTGTATTTGAGTGAAAAGTTTGGAAGGAGAAAAAAAAAATACCTTTTCAAGACTTGCATTTAATTTTTATCTTTTTGACCTTTCTATAATTTTTATTGCTTTCCTTTTTTCTGCCCTTTTTGGTGACAAAACTGGGGAAAGAGGCACCAGTTGCTTCATGCAGATACTTTGCAGTGAAGCGCAGACACTGCCTGTGTCCTGCTGCAGCTCCACATTTTCTGTGGCATTTTATTCCCTCGGCACATCTGGAGCCTGCAGAGCATCTTGCAGCTCGGCTGGGTGCAGATGATGCCTTGAGAGGCTCCCTAGAAACAGAGACTGGACAGGGATAAGGGAATAAAGGTCGGGATTTATTGGAAAGGCCTTCAAAGGTGCACCCTGGGAAGCCAAGGGCTCCAAGCTGGACCCCAAGATGGACAACGAGTGACGAGTTCCCCACACCTTTATAGGTTTGGTCCATTTGCATATCAGCATCAATTGGCCAATTAAAACTTTAGCTAATGATGTAATTTCCCCTCAGCTCGCCCCCTTCAGAGGCTCTGGGCCTGCACAGCCTGGGTGTCCTTGGAGAGCAGCCCCAGAGAGGTTTGTTCTGAGCAGAGAGCTGAAGGCAGCAGGGCACAGAAACTCCAGAGTTACACATTGGGCACTACAGGGTTGGAAAATACCAGAGTTCAAACCTGTGGCATCACAGAGAAGAAAAGTTGAATTTGTGCCCTGCTGGCCACTAAAATGAGCATTGGAGCTGTGCGATTTGTGCTGAGCCCCCGGCCGAGCAGAGCGGGCGAGGCGCTGACAGGAGAGGGTGCTCACGGTTTGGGAAGGGACGGAGCAGCCGAGAGGTCCCAGCCCGGCCCTGCAGCAGCCAGGGCAGGGACGGGACGGAGCAGGAGCAGCTCTGCCTGTCAGCAGCAGCGACAGGGAGCAGATGCAGGCGGTGGCAGCTAATCCGCGCCCCTAAATCCAGCCCTGCCATTGCCATGATAAGCGTTCCGAGAGACCATTAGATTTGAAAAGTAAATTTGAATTTATTAATGGAGTCCCGCTGGCCGGGGTCAGGGCTCCAGCCGAGGCACGGTTTGATGGCATTACAGGCTGATAAAAAGGTTGGGGATTCAGCAGAGGGGTCAAACCTGCGCTGAAATGTTCCCCTCGGCCGGGGCAGCAGCGTTTGATTCCCCTTGGATCAGCGCTTTGGAGCTGAGTCACGCTCGGGCAGCCTCAGGATCTGCCCCGGAGGCCACACAAATGAGGATTTCACGGCTCCTCCAGGCTGCGCTTCCCTGCCCTGTCCCACAAGGCCGGTGCTGGTGCCACGGGGCTCGGGAGAGGCAGGGATGGAGATTGCAGCCAGCCCGAGCGGAGCTGAGCCGAGAACAGCAATAAGGAGATGTTCCAGGCAGACAAGAAACACGGGGATTTCAAGACGACTTTCCTGCTTAATTTTTTAATCCCTTCCCCAATCTTCCCGTGCGCTTGCTGATGCTCCGGGTGCTTCCATCCCCCCCTTCCCTGCTCTGGGCTTTGTGCGGACTCGGAGCTTTGCTTCCATTTTAACAGAGGCAGTGAATGAGCTGGGGCTGTGCAGTCCCAGGCGTGACCTTAAGAAAGGTCCTGAATTCGCCTGGGGCAGATTTTCCTCCGGCACAAGCCGAGTTTGTGTTCTCCCCTGGGCAACAGCGATGGGATCACCTTTCCTCCTGCCTTTTGTCGAGGCAGAGAACGAGCTGTCTGTTCCTCAAGTGCTTCAGACAGTGCCTGTGCTCAGACAACCATAAACACAGCTCGATATCCCCCTCCAGACCCATCTCCCCCCCATTCACACACGGGCTGCACACACCGAGCTCATACTCCAATTTTTTTTTTTAATTATTTATTTAGAAATAATAAAATAAGACATAATATATAAAAATCTGTACAATCCACAATTTGTGCAGTACATTAGGAAGACTTCGATACAAAAAGGCTGCAAACAGGAAAATAGTCATGGACAACTGTCAGATGCCGAGATTGTTCGTCTTACAAGAGCTGCAGGCCAAAAAGTCCTTACAAAAATCAGCTTCTGGTGGGCTGTGGGGTGGCAGCTGTGCAGCACCTTCTACTTCACAATGGTGGTGAGCAGCCAGGATTAAAGACATTACAGTACTTCTCAGTTTTACCTTGTAATCCATCATGAGAAAGAAGAGCGAGGACGACAAATTAAATATCTGAACCCTTTGTCTTTTCCGAGGGCTTCACTAACGCAGAAGTGTTTCGCGGCTGGGAGAGGGTAATTAAGCCCAGCTAATGAGTCAGGATTCCTGCCCTGGCCACTTAACCCAGGACAACTCGCACGGAAGAGGCGGAGGGAGGGAACCATCCCCACGCGCCTGCTCCTGTCACTGTACACAGAATTATGGGTCAGACAATGTGTCTCATTCAAGTATTTTCAGGGAAGGGCAGAAATAACATATTCCCCCCCAGCCCCTAAGCAAAAGACAGGATAAAAGCTTCTGTGCGAGCCGGGCGAGCCAGTTTATCCTGGATAAAGAGGCTGGACCAAGGCCTGGGGGAGGCTGTGGGTAGAGCTCAGCCAGTTTGAAGTTTAAAGTTTAAAGTCTAAAGTCTGAAGTTTAAAGTTTAAAGGTAAAGTTTAAACTTCAGCATCAGTTTAGCCCAGGATCAACGGGAACTGAAGGAAAGCTGTCAGTCACTGTCTAGTCCTTAAAAATAACATTTTTTAAATGACTCCTCCAGTTTGCTGCTGAGAAAATCAGAATTGATGGCAAAAAAGGGGAAGGGGACCACGGGCTCTGCATTGCAGGGCTCTTCCCAGCAGCTTCCCAGAGCCAAGGCTGAAATGTGGGATTCCCTCGGCAGAGACAAAGGGTTGGGAGAGAAAGAGCAAGCAGAGATCAGCAATGGATTACACCTCGACACACCCCCCGCGCCACCACTCCGGGAGCTCTGCGAAAACGCCAGTAACTAGAACGTGTTCTCAAATGAAAAGTCCATGCTTAAAAAATAAATAAAGAGAAGTTCAGAGCATTAGGAATCCTATAAGGCTTGCAAGTAATTCGCTAAAAATCATGCTAACCTGTAGCATCTAGTCCTAGCGAGCCGAGACTGCCGAGCTGAATTGATATTTTTTTTTTGTGGCCTTTTCGTTGTCTTCTCCTTGTCCTCCTTTACAGACTTCTATTTACATTTGGCTTTAAATATGAAAATACTTGATAAACTTTATAAAATGTACAATTTTAAAAATATTTCTGAAAAACTGACTTGAAAAACAAAACAAAACAAACAAGAAAAAAAAAAAATAAAACAAACCCAAAACCTCTGAACCAGAAATGTTAAAGGGGAGGGAAGTTTTTTTTGTTGGTTTTTTTCCTCTCTGGATTTCTTGTGTGTTAAAGAAATGAGACGAATCCTGCATTTTCCATCCCCCCCTCTCTCATCCCTCCCTCCAATATCTCAAGTATCATTTAGTGGGAGCACTGCGCACCTGGGGGATGCTGATCTGAGATCAGGTCCCCTTTCTCCTGCTCAGCCTCCCTTCCCCGTTGCGTTTTCGTGCCCCCTCTGTGTCACTGAATACTCTTTGGTTTAGTTTTCCTCCTTTTGCAAGAACATCACCGTTAGCAGCACTAGCAGCACTCCGTTGTCTCCACCACTGTTGACCCAGAAACTGCGACCAAGCCGCCTTTAAATGTCCACCCTTCCCTTCCTTCTCCATCCTCCCACCCCAGTAACAGCCTCAGCACTTGCACTCCATCGTCCGCCCTCTCCAGGAGCCAAATCTGCGTTTACAACACGGAATTTCCACAGTTTGCAACCCACCCGCTGTAGATAGCATCTTATCAGAAACCAGTTCATTGCAGGCATTTCTTTCAGGCAGGGCCGGCAGGGGCCAGAGGCCTTCACAGAGATCCATGTGCAGAAGACATCAGACCTAGAACAAGCTGTTTTTTAATGGCATACAGTGATCCAATACTGCAAGAGTCGTCCGGGACTGCCATCCCCACCGCCCCGGGAGCAGGGGCCACGCACGGCTTTGCTGTCTCCTTGAGCTTCGAGGCACAGAGAATTTAAAGCCTTCTGGGTGAAGGAGCCAAAATACCACCAGAGCCAGGGCTTTGCTGAAGGTGACAAAATCTGCTCGGTGACGAGGGAGTGTCACCCGCTGACCACCCAGCTGGGGTTTGCCGGGGAGAGGAGGCAGGAGATGAACCTGAACCTCCCTTTGCAGCCTCATCCTCCCCAAAGAATCCCTCTCTCCACGAGATGCAAATCCTCCCTCCTGACAGCCCTGCCCTGCTGAGGAGAAGCACTTTGCACAAAATGCTGCCACCCCTCAGCACTCCCACGTGCTGTGCTGCCAAGGCCCTTCCTCCTCCTCTTCCTTCCTCCTCAAAAACCCCTTCCCGGGGTCCTCTCTGCTGCTTGGCTCATCCGTGGCCGAGCTCCAGCAGCCTCTGGCAGCAGCCAGCAGCTCCACAGCGTGTCCATGGCACAGTTTCAGACAAAGCCCCCGCAGCCGAGGGCAGGATCCGATGCTGGCGGCACCGGGAGCTGAGGAGCTGGGGCAGGCCAGGGAGGATACACGGATGATGCTGGTTTGCTTCCCCCAACTGAGCTTTTTCCCTACAAGAAAAGAGGGGTTTTATTTCCCCATGTGGAATCACAGGAGGAAAGAGGAGGAGGCCCAGCTCGCTCTCGATCCGAGCCTTAAGCCTTTCGAGTAAGGTGCAAAATAAAGGTCTTAAAAAGAAAAGAAAAAAAAAAGAAAAAGAAAAAGTCAAAACCAAAAAAGTGTCTGAGGTTTGAATTTTTTTTTTTTGTTTAAAGCAGCCTGTTCCTTTTTTTTTTCCTTTTTTTTTTTTTTTTTTAAAATAAACTCCACTGTGCAAAACTGTGCATTTTCTTTGGTATCCACTTAGGTAGTTTGAACTTAGTACTTTTTCCTATGTGTACATATCTTTTGTCTCGTTTTTCCTTTAGACAGAGAATTAAATTCTCCCCCCAAAAAAATAATAATTTTGCTGGAGGCTACTGATTGGCCTGATATTACATAATGCCCCTTATGTAATTGGAAAGAGAGAAATTGATTCTAGCTATCAACTACTGGCCTCAAAAGGAGTTTAAACTTTCTGGCAACATTGGCCTCTCTGAACTGATCACGAGCTTTTCAACCCAAAAAGTTCAACACTGACTTTTTTTTTTTTTCTTTTTAAATTACACAAGAGAAAATAAAAACTACACTGCAACAAAAATAACCATTTGTGTTCATGTAGTTAGCAGCAGCTTTTTAAAAAATAATTATAATAATAATAATAAGGCAGATTCTTGCCTTTGTTATGCCATTAAAAACATTCTTGTTCCCTAGAGAGAAGCATTCTGGAAAAAAGTTGAAAAAAAAAATAACAATAACCCAACCAAAGCTTGCCTGCAAGTTCAAGTTTTGTAAAAAAATATATACATAATTTATTCTACAACATATGTGCCTTCTGTTCATACTTAGACATGTTTAGTGCTTTGTGTTTAGAGTTCATTTCCTGTCGTCCCTCCTCTGAGGACAGCCCTAAAACCAGCCTGGGTTCCTCGGGTCTGCTGCCTTCACACCACTCTTCCACAGTACCGTTGTCTGCAAACTGTTCTGGGCCAACTTCTCAGGTCAGCGAGCCTTTGCCCGATGGACACGGTGGGGTTTTTGCCTTCCAGCCACGCGGGAGAGGCAGAGCCTGCCAGTCATATCTCCGACTCCCGCCGCAGCGGCCGCGGCTCCAGGGGCACCCCCGCCTGGTTGTGGTGCTCCATGTCCGGGTGGGTGTCCGTGCTCATGCTCTCAGGCACCCCCGTGTCGATCTCGTCCTCCTCTTTGCTGCTGAGGGCCACCTCGTTCTCGTAGCAAAAGGAGTTGGCGTTGGAGAGGATGTATTTCTTCTCCGCTAAGTCCCTGGCACTGCAGATGGGTGTGTTGGGCACTTCGTACGTTTTGTGGAACCTCGAGTAGTCCACTTTGTAGTAGTTTTTCTCTTCGAAGAGCACGGGCTCGTAGCGGTGGCCCCAGAGGATCTCGTTTGCCAGGTACGAGCTGCGGCACTGGGTGGTCATGGCGGTGGCCTCCACCATGCCCTCCAAGATGACCACAATCTCAAAGTCAGCATTGTCCATGTCCTGTTTGCTCAGGTCGTACAAAGGACTGTCCTCGTCTATCTCGTGCACTATTGTAATGGGGGAGACCAGGAAGATGCGGTCGATGCCGCTGTCAAACCCCACGTTGATGTCTATTTGATCCAGGGGGATGTACTCCCCTTCCGACGTGATCCTGGATTTCAGGAGCTGCGCCCGCACGTGCGCCTCCACCAAGTGGCTTTTCCTCAGGTTCCCCACGCGCCACATCAGGCACAGCTTCCCGTCCCTCATGGCCACCACGGCATTGTGGCTGAAGACCAGAGTTTCGTTCCTCTTTTTTGGCTTAGCCATCTTTGCCATGACGGCACCAATGATGAAGGCATCAATGATGCAGCCCACTATGGACTGGAAAACCACCATGAACACGGCGATGGGACACTCGTCGGTGACACACCTGAAGCCGTAGCCGATCGTGGTCTGGGTCTCGATGGAGAACAGGAAGGCTGCGGTGAAGCTGCTCACCTGAGACACGCAAGGTTTGCTGTTCTCTTGGTTCTCCAGATCCCCGTGCAACAGCGCAATCAACCAAAACACACAGCCAAAAAAAAGCCAGGAGAGGATGAAAGTCAGGCAGAAGATCACGAGCATCCACCTCCAGCGGATGTCCACGCACGTGGTGAAGATATCGGCCAGGTAGCGCTGCCCCTTCTCGCCCACGTTGATGAACTGGACGTTGCAGTGCCCATCCTTCTTGACGAAGCGGCTCCGGCACTGCTGCCGGGTGTGGACCTTGCCCTTGCCGTTGCCGAAGCCGTTGGCCACGGCCATGGTGGACAGCTTCATGCCGTCCTCCTCCGAAGACACGATGCTGTAGCGGTTGGTTCGCACGCTGCCCATCACTACTGCCGGGGACTGAGGTGCTTCTGCTTTAGAAAACAGTCTGAGTTTCTGCAAAACCCTTTGGAGAAACAGTTTTGAAAGTTCTACAGGAACACACACACGCGGAAAAACCGGGCAGAGGCCGGAGTCCCCAGAAGCCCTCGGATCAACCAAGGACAGTCTTCTGGCATGCAGGGTGAGCTCAGCCAGCCACCGTCATAGAGAGGGCATGGTCTGCAAGAGAAAGAGAAATGGCACTTTAGGTCCTGGAGGAAAAGCATGAGGAATCAAGGAGAATGACACCCGTGGACCTGCAGGAAGTTTCCTTTTCCTTAGTGATGTTTTCAGCAATGCTCAGTGTTTGCAGTTGTGCATGGACAGGGGTCACATCGTTACTGCAAGGAAGGAGTCGCTCTTCCCAAGGGAAAGCACCAAAGGGATCACGTCCACCAGTCTGAGCAATATTCACTTGAAAGCTGAATATGCAAAGGATCTCTCTGCTAATTTACAACTGTGCTTTCTGCTTATTTTGAAACAAACAATTCCCTTTAACACCCCTCTCTTCAAACATAAATATCGAAGTGGTTTGTAATCACTTATGATGTGTCTCGTGGACTGTTTGACCCATGACAAAGCAGGGAGCGTGCAAAAGGGAAGGTGGAGAAAAGCAATAAACTTGGGAAGTGCAGATAGTGGTGATTCCATGACATTAAAGCACATACAATTGTTTGAATTAAGCTAAAAGAAGGATTTGTGTATTCTCAGCAAATTTCAGCAGTAAGGGCAGCAGTAGCTCCTCTCTAACTCCATAAACTCATCGGCATCTCTGTGGTTTTTACGCTCACGTTTGGCCTAAGTTGTACAAAACATTAAACCTTTTAAACCTCTCATCTGCACCTGCTAAAGCCACCAGGAAAACTCAGCTGAATGCCTTCCCAACACCTTGAGGAGCAAGTCCCAGCACCTTCCCCTTGGGCGCCCGAGGCAGCCGCTTCCATCTCCAGCAGGAACCGGTCCTGAGGGTCCCGGGGGTCTGAAATGTCACCAACCAAGACTCAGCAAAAAGGCTACAAAAGCTCCTTCCTGAGGGGAGAAGCCACCAAAAACTTGTTTCAGGGAGGTCTGGCTTAGACCCAGGTCTAGCTTTTAACAAGTGCGTCATCCATTAAGTCATGTACTGCATATCAGGAAATGGAATTGAAATACTGCAGAGGAGAAGGGATGCATTAGAGCAACTGCTCCATGCACACAGGGCCCACGGAGGGAAGAAAGCTCAACCCGGGTGGAGAGGAATGTCTGCTGTCCCTTGGCACGGCACGGGAGGCTCCAAAACCACTTACAGTAGCAGGGGATTAAATCGCGGTGCTCTTCCTAAATTAACGTTATCAAAACTCATCTGAGTTTGTCCAAAAGCCAACAAAACTGCAGCCACCGTGGAGCACAACCCCTGCCCTGCAGGACCTCTGCTCTTCCTCTGACTGGAATCTGACAACAGCTGTAGATAAGATGTTATCTCCTTTCCCAACAACAGCAGCCCCTAAAGCCCTGCTGGGATGCTCCAAAACCGCGAGCGATTTCAAACAACTCCTCAGCGCTCCCACAGCCTTCAAGCGCATTACAAAGGCTTGAGCTCAGCAAACACTTGCTAGGAAAAGAGCAGGTAACAAACAGCAGCATCATCAGCTGCGTGCGGGCTGCTTCTCCCTCCAGGATCTCCTCAGGGTTTACTTTCACCTCCTCTTTTCCCCTCGCTCCTGTTTGTTGTGCAAGAATGCGTCCCGATGCCTCCTTGCCAAGATTAGTCATCTGTGACTTCAGCTCAGACAAGACATTTTGGCAGCTTTCGGTGGGTTCTGCAATGCCTGTTCGAGTGCAGCTCTCAGCACTGAACACTTCTGCCCTCCTACTTATTCTGGGCACTTATTCTTACTTTTACAACTGCCTTGCCTACCCTGTGTAAAGATCCAACTTCGCCCCCCCACCTTACACCTTTTTGTTCCTGGGTTTCTCATTCCCGTCAGGATATCGTGCTCAAAAATACAAAAGAATTCTCTTAACGCTCACTTAAATGATTTGTTTCGGCCAAAACCCCACTTTTATTAGAAACCTGAACACAGCAGGGAAGCGAAATTACTGTTAATACATCCCACATAAAAAAACTTCTTGAAAAGCCATTGCACTGGTCTGCAAATCGATCACTTTCAGAAACCACATCCTATAATCACAGTCATGTTCGGCTTCCACAGTCAAAGCCTGTTTTGTTCCAAGCTGATGGAAACACACAGCCTAGGAAACAATTTATTCTGGAGTTTGGCATTTTTTTTCCTGGATTTTAGAGGAAAACATGCAGTGGAGGGAAAGATAAGCTCTAAAGTTTAAGTGTCTGAATATGCAGCTTCTCCCACAAAGTCTCGACCTGAGGACACTTGTTTGAATTCCACAAATCCCTGAAATCCTAACGTCAGCTTCCTGTGGCTGCATTTAGAAGTTTGGGACCTGAATTTGTCATATTCCTCCCCTGAAGGACCGAGCACCTCTTACCTCCTGTCCCCTGGCCAGCTCCCCCCTGGCTGGCTGTGCTGTGGGGATGCAGCTGCACCCCTTTGGTTCTAAGCACCCCAAAACCCGGGGGCGAGGCTGGGGCGCCTTTGCAGCCTGCTGGAAGGTCGCAGCACAGAGCTCTGGCACATTCCAGGGCAGCAGAGCTCTGTGCCTGCTTTTCCAGCACAAGCTGCCTCTCTTCCTGCGGGGGCTCGGAGTGGGGAGGAGGATGGGACGGGCGGGATGGGAGCAGGAGCAGCACCAGGGACCAGCCAGAGGGGCTGATCTCGCTCCTGCTCCTGCAAATACAGGTCCTGTGGAACGCCAGTGGATCCACTTGGCTGCCCTGACCTTCACAACCACTGCCACCAGAAATTCCCTAAAAATCCCAGGAACAAACCAGAAGGACAACTTAATGCTACTTCTTACGGTGCCGATCCACCTGCTGCTTGCAGGCAGAACAAGGCTGCTGCCCCTCGCTCCACCCCAGCACCAGTTGCTGGTGGCACCAAAAATTCCAGGCTGGTGTGGGAGCAGCCCTGCAATCCTCACCGGGAAAAAGGAGCCAACCCAGTACCACCAAGCCACCCCAGTAATTGTCTAACTGGGCCCAGTGCGGTGCAGCCAGACACACACAGAGCTGTAAATTAACCATCACCAGGTGCGTTGTTATGATTATTGTTATTATTATTAATCCAGGTGACTTTCCTCCTGGAAGGGAATACAAACAATGCAGTTTGGAATTACCAGCACCGGCACGGACATGGGATTATGGGGAAGGGATGGGAATGGGACGGAATGGGAGAGCCTGGCTTGCTCTGCTGCGGGGGGATGCTTGGAGGAGCAGAGGGAAACGGGGCTGTGCTGCATCTGCAGCATTTCTCTCCCCAGCGGCGGGGAGATGCCACAACGAGGAGCCCAAACCTTCACTTTCCCCTGAGCATCCCCCTCCAGACCTTCCCTGGGGAAAGGCGCTCACATCGCAGGGCGCAGCAGGAGGGGGATTTGTGCGGGAGGCTGAAGGCTGAGGGGTAACTCGGGAGTGCGAGAGGAGCGGGGAGGGCGGAGAGGAGCAGCACGGAGCAGTTATTCCCCGGCGGACGGCAGCGAGCCCTGCGCGGCGAGCCGGGCACACGTTGCCAAGAGCACCAGCACCTCCTCAGCCCAGCGCCCTCCCCGCTGCCCTCGGAAAGCAGAACAAAGCCGCTTCTCGCCCCAGCCGAGCCTGCTCCCACATTCCTGCTCCTCGCTGCCGGGCACGGCCACCCCTGTAACCTTTCTCCTTAAAAGTCATTCCCCAGGGCTCCTCCGCTGCTCCGGGCAGGACTCAAGTTACACGGAGCGGCGAGCTGCCTTCGGGAGAAGGAGCTGACCTCCAGGGACAGGCAGCGGAGGGGGGAGGAGAAAAAATGAAAAAAGAGCACATGATGCAGGGAAATGGGTGCGAAGAAATAGGAGAAAGGGAAGGACAAGTGGCGCTCGCATCTGCCGTCCTGCCAAGGAGACGGGCTCGGGGTATTTGTGGCTGATGACAAAATATCTACGAGTGGAACAGCCATCAGCAGGGGGTGTACGCGGCGCACCGGCTGCGAGGATGGAAAAGCAAACAAGTGTAAAGGTAAGGCTGAGACACGGAGACAAGTGCGGGCAGCCCGCGGGTGGGGACGCGGCGGGGACGGAGCTGCGGGTCCGGCTCAAGCCTGGCCAGCGGCACCTGCGGGTCCCCAGCGGCACCTGCGGGTCCCCAGCGGCCCCCGCCCGGTCACTGAGCCCCCAAATCCATCTGCCTTTGCTTATCAGTATTTTTTCCTCTCACTGTCATGAGCTAAGCTGAAACAATACAGATCTTCTCTGCCGACCCAGATGCTTTTTTTCCTGCTTCCCATTTTTTTGGCCGGATGGTCAAAAACAAAGAAACCCTCCCGTTTGCAGCATGCCGATGAATGAAGCTACAGGTTCATTTCACACCCCTCTGAACCATCCCGGACGCTCAAACCCACGCGTCCGAGTGCCGAGACTCGCTGCTTCACCCCTCTCTCTGTGCAGGAAACAACAGGCGAGGGGAAGGCAAAGGGATGGAGCGGTGCGCTTTGTGCGACACGGAGTTGTCATGCGAACTTCCAGCCCTTCCCCAGGATAAAATATCCCGGGGGGGAAACCGGGGGGAGCAGCTGGTGCACGGAAAGTTATGAGCACAAACAGATGCTGGAAGCAGATGCTCGGGCGCTCCAGCCATACCTATCGAATTATTGTAGGCGCTGAGAATAGCTCCGCGAGAGACGCGGGAGTTCCCCTCTCCTCCAAGCCGGGAGGCAGCGACATAAAGCGGAGCTTTTATTGCGGGGGTGTCGCGACAGCGCGCGTGCCGCGCATCGCCTCCGCTCCTCGCGGAGGGCTGGGAGAGACGAGGGAAGAAGGCGATCCTTACCTGCGGCGGCCGCGAGGGAGGTGCCGGCGCGGAGAAGGGGGTAGATCCGTGCCGAGGCCGTGCCCGGTGCCGCCGCCCGGTGCCCGCTGCGCTCGCACTGCGCTCCCGCCCGCCCGCGGCCGCTTTTTGCGGGCGGCCATGGCACCTTTAGTACGGCCCCGCCGGGCCCGCCC
>VZRO01003600.1:149478-160715 GCA_013397915.1 Daphoenositta chrysoptera
GGACGCTCCTGAGGGGCCGCTCCTGAGGGGGTGTTCTGCACGGGATGGTTCTGAGGGGACGCTCCTAAGGGGGGTTTCTGCAGGGGATGGTTCTGAGGGGACCCTCCTGAGGGGACGTTCTGCAGGGGATGGTTCTGAGGGGCCGCTCCTGAGCGGGTGTTCTGCAGGGGATGCTCCGGGGCCGCGCACGGAGCCGGGCTTCCCGCGGCCTGGAGGGTCCCTGGAGAAGGCGTTGGGTCCCTCGGCCCCCGCTGCGGAGGCTCCCCGGGTCCCCCGTGCGGAGGGTGCCAGGAGAAGGCGCCGGCTCCCCGCTGCGGAGGGTCCCGGGAGAAGGCGCCGGGTCCCTGGATCCCCGGATCCCCGCCGCGGAGGGTCCCCGGTGCAAAGGGTGCCAGGAGAAGGCACCGGGTCCCCTCTGCGGAGGGTCCGGGGAGAAGGCGCTGGGTCCCCGGATCCCCGGTGCGGAGGATCCCCGGGTCCCCGGTGCGGAGGGTGCCAGCAGAAAGCACCGGCTCCCCGCTGCAGAGGGTCCCCGGGTCCTCGGGTACGCCGTGCGGACGGTCCCGGGAGAAGGCGCCGCGTCCCTGGATCCCCGGTGCGGAGGGTCTCCGGGAGAAAGCGGCGCGTTCCCCGCTCCCCGGTGTCCAGGGTCCCGGGAGAAGGCGGCGGGTTCCCCGCTCCCCGGTGTCCAGGGTCCCGGGAGAAGGCGGCGGGTTCCCCGCTCCCCGGTGCAGCGGGGGTCGGGAGAAGGCGCCAGGCTTCTCTGCCGGTGCGGAGGCTCCCGGGGAAGCCGCGCCGGGGAACGGGGACGGCCGCGCTCCACGGGCTCTGCGGGGAGGCAGCGCCGGGGCGGTTTCGTTCCCCGGCCCCGGGACGCTCCGGTTGCGCCCCCGGGCACTCGGCACCTGCCGCGGGCACCCCCTCAGCCTCCCTCGGCTGCTTTTGCGGGACTCCACGGGGAGTTCGGGATGGTCCCGTGCGGGAGCTGGGTGCCCGCTCGCTCCCGTTCCCATCCCTTGGGCTGATGGCAGAGCCCGCGGGCAGTGAGGGAAAATACCGGAGACAGAACAGTTTCGTTGCTTTTGTCCCTTTCTTTATTTCAGTGACGGGCAATGCCGGGATGCAGGGTGTCCCATCCCAAACTCCCGACCCTAAGAGGCACGAGAAGCCAGGCAAGCACAGCCCAACACTGCTCCTAAACCGAAAATCCTTCTCCTTAACTCAAACGAAATATCCCTTCCGAAACAAGAGCTTTGATCCCTGGACTAAGATCTTTTGGAGCAAGGCTGGAGACAAGGGAAGGACGAGCCTGGCTGCAGTGCGTGGGATCCACGGCTTTGTTCCCTGAGTCACCTGTGGCAGCTCGGGCAGGCTGGCCAGGGTTGAAATATGCAGAAATCCAAATGATTTTTAACAGCTTGTCCTCCCTACAGTGGACGTGGCCTAAGACAAAGAAAATAAGGATGAAATGCCTGGCCGGGAGCCTTGCAGGAGCAACAACAGCCTTGTAAGCACAGCCTGAGGTTTGCCAAGCTCCGGCTCTGATGGACAGCGCAGGGCTGGGGGGTTCCAGGGCAGGTGTCCGCAGCAGGACACTCTCCCTGCCCTCGGGAAGCCGCGTTCCCGAGGGCCAACAGCTGAAATCCATGGGAGAGCCCGTGGTGTGCTGGAAAAACAAGGTGACTGCTGAATGCAGGGGGACAGAGCACCCCGGGCTTTAGGAATTGGCATCAACACCTTGAATTGCACCCAGCACGGCCACAGCAGCCCCTGAAACACCCAAAAACGGGTGCTGGGGATGCTCCCGGGAAAGGCAGCGGGAATCAGCAGCAGGTTCAGCCTGGAGCTGCCGAGGGATAGGCTGCTCCAAGCGGGTCGGCCTCCAGAGAGCTTCTTACAATGTCCAGAGCAGGCTGTAAATCTGATTCCTTACTTTCCACAGCAATGCCAGGGCCTGCAGTCCCTCCTCGTTCCTTAAACTCTCCTCCTCCTCCTCGTTAGTTTGCAAAGTTTCCAACGCTGCCCCGAGCCGTGTTGAAACCCTCGGTGGAGATGCTCTGCCCAAGTGCTCGCTCCTGGCGCAGAGGCTCCGGGAGCGGGAGCAGCCTCCCCGAGCTGCTGCTCCATCCCGCCCACTGCCGTGCCTGGCACCGGCGGTGTTTGCCGAGCTCCCCGTATCCCGACGAGGAAGTGCCGCATTGTTGCGGCAATAAACACAACGGCCGAGGGCAGCTGGTTCCCCAGCGCCGCATTTGTGTGTGCAGGAGGCGCAGAGTTTGCGTGGTGGGGAGGGGGAAGGAGAGGCAAGCGCTTCTGTTTGTTGAGCAATCTGGCGAGTTGGGCAATCTCGCTGTTTGTGAGTTGATCTCGGGTGGCTCCGTTCGTTTGTGAGGGGAAGAGAAGTGCAGAAGTTATGAATGATGGATCTGGAAAGGAAAAATCTATAAAGGGGGATGACTGCAATTAGTTTATCCATTTAGTGAGATGATAATTAAATACACAGGATTTGAAAGACATGGGCACAGTTCGTGTACCTATAGCAGAGAAAATATTTCCCGTTTCTCTTTGTGTACTTGCCATGAACTGCTAAAATAACAATATGAAGAACCTTGAAGAAGTCTTTGCCCATGTACGTGTCAGTGAAATAAAGAGCCGTGATCCACTCCTGCTAAGAGATGCTCTGCTGGGGGGTGGGTGCAGCAATTCCCTGGGCAATATCTCCAAGATATCCCAGATTGCAGCCCGGCTTTGGAGACTCTTACTCAGCCTTTACTCATGCAAAGCGACTGATAAAAAATACAGCCCTACTACAGATTTATCTGCTCAGATGAGTAAGGCTTACTCAGCCATTCAGCATTTCACACGAGGCAGGGTAGAGCAGATCCATCACCACTGTTCCACAGCTCTCTCAAAGTCGGGGCAGCTCTGCCCAGAAAGCTCTTCTTAGGATGAAATATCGATTCTAAACCTATTGCACAGATAATGAAAACCATAACAGAGCCGCCTGCATGGGCTCCAGCGAGAGGAGCCCTTCCAAACCTCCAAACAGGGAAGCTGAAGTTACAAGAAAAGTTTCTAAAAAACCCTTTCCTGTTGCAACAAGCCAGGACAAAGAGGGTGAGACAGCTGAAAACTTAACCCTCACCGCTGAGCGAGGGGTTTGTTTTCCTTCTCTCCATGGATGGTTTTCCAGTCTGACGTAGCCTTGCCTCGGAAATCTCTCACTGAAATGTCAGAAGAGCGATGTGAAGCGGTCATGGGCTGAGAGATTTTCAAGGCAAGACCCTTTATCTGCAGAAAAATGGCACCAAGGGAGAGGAAGGGCTCTGGGAAGGAAGAACAGTCAAGAATTTTTCTCTGTTTTTCCTGTCACGGTTCTCCCCTCAGTTGTCACCACAGCCACCCTGTCCCTCAGCTTGCAGATTCCCCCTGGAAGGAAATTTGGGAGTTGTTTTGAAGGCCAGGCCTTGGCAGCTGGACCAGAGGCTCCAGCCCCCGCCTCACTCCACGGGAGACGTTATTAAATTGCTTTTTCTGCCTTGGCGCTGAAAGGACCTAATTATCAGATTGCATTAGTCCTCATCTCCTCAAGTGGCCAAATCTGCTCTGGTTCTCAAGGATTTTATTGCCAGCTGAAAATGGCTTAATTGTATTGTGCTTGCAAAGAAAACACGGGCTGGGGGAATCAAAGCTTTCCACAAGAGGAGAAGAAATGCCATAAATAACACGTTGGGCTTGTATTTCTTTGGGTCTCACCATTTCCACGCATGTAAACTGGCGTGAGTTTGCCTTTCTTCCCTAACCATGAAGTCAACTGGAAAAAATTCCTCAGGAAAAGGTGGTTTCCCCATTCCCAGTAACCTCTTAACTGGATCTTTATGGGTCCAGTGCTGGGATCTCCGAGGGAAAATGAGCCCACGTTGGTAACAGAAGGAATGGGAAATCCGATGAAGATTCCCCAGAGAGAAGCTTGCATGTTTGATAAGACTTGAGAGAGCAAATAAAGAGATTTGCAAGCAAATGGGATCTGCAGATGTGCAGTTCTGCTGGATGAGAATGGGTTTGTCCATGGGAGGGATGAATTCAACAGAGGAAATTGAATTTAGGCTTTATGTACCTGAGCAGAGTGGAACTCACACCCCATCCACATTTGTTTTCTTTAACCATATATTTTGTGTCCAAAAATCTTCACTTAAGATTTCAGGCTGCCTTAGTTAGGCTTATCCTAAAGGCAAATCACCAGTCAGCGACTATAGTTTGGAAAAAAAATAAATATATTTTCAGTCCTTGCTGCTGCAGGTGAGGGATGTGGGGAGCAAGGTGAGGAAATCTTGAAATACTGAGTTCCAAACAGAAATCCACTGCTACAAGGAGCTGTATCTAACTCCCAATCCAACAGCAACCCACAAATTCTGCCAAGGAAAACTCTTTTCCAGCGCTATATTCCATGTGGCTCGGTTCTCACCAAATTAAGGTGCCTAATTTAAAGCATCTTTAGTTCCCAGATAAACTTTCAGACCCAATAAAATGTGATGTTGGTAAAAAGGGAGCTCTGAGCTCCCCGTGCAGGGTCAAAGGCCTTCAAATGATTAGGATTCATCTGATATTTAATGTACACCTCGCACATCCCATATTTTCTCCAAGCAGACAGGTCCAGCACCATTCAGGGACCTGTGTTTCCACAATCCAGGATTGTGGATAATCTCCCAAAAATGCAATAAATATAAAGGACATCTGGCATTGTTTGTGACACGGCAATATTCCATATTTTTCCTTGTCAAGCCATCCGTCACTTTGAGCTCAAAGACAGCAGTGGGGAGGTGTTTTCAGATTAATCAAAGGAATTTTCAGATTAACGAGGAGGAATTTTCAGATTAACGAGGAGGGAATTAGTGTGAGTGATCAAAGTGGCCAAGCAATGACATATTCCCAAAGCTAAGATTTTCCTATTAATCTCCCAGTTATCCGCTGATCTCCCACAGCTCCCATTCTTTGGATATCTCCAGGGAAAGGGAGTTAATGGTCAATAAAACTTGCCAGAGTGGTGAGAACATGCTCGTGGAGCTGCCAGGGGCATCCTGACAATTCCTGGAAGGAAAAGGGTTAAGAGCCAGCAGCTCCCACACGCACAAGTGTGGGACTGCACTTTCACTCTCTCCCTCACAGCCCCAGTTGTGAATGCCACTGCCCTGCCAGCTTTTCCAAAATCGGGATGGGCTCCTGCTCAGCTGAGCACAGCAGGGGAGGATATCCTGGTGTTTCTCTGGTTTTAAAACCTCTGGTTGTGGATCCTGGCCGTGAGCAGGAGGCTCTCAAGGCAGTGGATGTCCATCAGTTTTTTAGTGGTTCCCTGCTGTGGGCAGTCACAGGATCAGAGTCATAAAATCCCGGAATTTGGGTTGGAAGCGACCTTAAACTGATCCCATTCCCCCCCTGCCATGGCAGGGACACCTCCCACTGTCCCAGGGTGCTCCAAGCCTGTCCAGCCTGGCCTTGGGCACTGCCAGGGATCCAGGGGCAGCCAGAGCTCCTCTGGGAATTCCATCCCAGCCCCTCCCCACCCTCACAGAGAACCATTCCTTCCCAATATCCCATCTATCCCTGCCCTCTGGCAGTTTTATACCATTCCCCCTTGTCCTGTGCCTCCATCCCTTGTCCAGAGTCTCTCTCCATCTTTCCTGTGGGCTCCCTCAGGCCCTGCAAGGCCACAACGAGGTCACCCCGAAGCTTCTCCTCTCCAGGCTGAACAATCCCGACTCTCTCATCTTTTCCAACCCAAATTCTTCTTCTCTTTTAGGAGAAAAGGCAAAGAGATTTGGGATTCTTCAGCCAAGTCAAGTCACCTGCTGGCTCCAAAGCCCTCGTGGTGCTGGGACAACTTTCAAACTTCACCTGCAGAGCCCGAGGGGCTCAGGGACGGGGCTGGGCCGTGTTTCGTTTGCTGCACCAGGGCAGGGGTAAAGCAGAGACCTGAGAGTGCCACCATGGGCAGAGACGTGGAAAGCTTCCAATGGGAAAGGGAGTGGCAAGAAAGAACAAGAACTCGGTTGCAACAGCAAGAGCTGGAAAATGTTTGTCTTTTCTGAGCAGAATTATTGCAAATCACCTGCCTTTTGTGCATCCCTGCTCCTGGCCCATTTGGATTCACACCTGGGGCACCAAAGGGATCAGAACTGGGCAGCTTCACCTTCCCCAGTGAGGTTTGGTGGTTCCTGAGTGGGAAGTGGTGTGGGATCTGTGGGCACAGGGTGGAATCTGCTCCCAGCAGCGACCAGGACACCTCTGTCAAACCCTGCGTGGTTCCCCTGCACTGAGCCTGCTGCATTTCTGCTGCTGGGCATTTCTTACCTCTGTAATTCATTACCTGTCAGGGCATCCCCTCCGTGAAAACCGCACTGATAGACATGAAAGCCTCTGATTTCTGCTAACACCACATAAATGAGTGTTCTCCTCTCTTTCTCAGACTTTTTATTCCAGTAGATTAGCTGAGATCAAACGTCCTCAGTGCTTTCTATCACTTTGTAGCAGAGCCTCACAATTTGCCTGGAGTCTGTGGCCACAACATAAGTGACAATATCAGAGTTTATTTTCTCTCCTGGAAAGCAAATAAACTGTGCTAAAAACAGAGAGTTAGATCACTGGCCATTGTGGAAGGAAAACCACAGCAGAAAACAAGCTGGAGTTTCCTGAGGAGGCAGCACTGGGTTTTTTTACATCCAGTGGGAACTTCCATCCCCATGGCAGCGGAGGAGACGCTCCCTGAGAGGGCACTGGGTGGGGTTTGGGTGTGTTTGTGCTGGATTCTTCCCACCAGCAATCGCTGAATTTCTCTCCCAGCCGCACCAGGGATGGTCCTGGAGATGCTGGAGCTGGTGGGGAGCAGCCCCAGCTTTTTGGGAGAGCCCCGAGGCCTTCCAGAGCCTTCAGAGCATCTTTTCCCCCCTTTGCCTGCCCTTCCCTGCTCAGGAAGCCAAGGGGAGCCTGGCCAGGACACACGGAGCAGGTCCCTGGCACGAGCGGAGCTCAGCCCTTCCCGGCACTGCAGCGGGGCCGGGAAGGAGGAGCACAAATTAAATCAGCTGGCACCTCTCAGAATGTCCCTCCAAACGAAAACCCAACTGATGAGTACAACCAAAACTGTGGCTTAAACTTCCTGGGATTGTTTGGGGCTGATTACTTGGACCAGCCCTCCAAGGCCCACCCGTGAAAACACCTCTGCCACTTGAAAAATCTGTCGTCAGAGGGGAAATTATCCTCAGCAAGTAAACGCCACAGCTTCCTTTCCCCCGCTATCACGATCTTGTGCTGCTGATTTGCTTTTCTGATGCCATTTTGTGCCACCAGGCCCAGCTCTGCCTTTCACTTACGCACAGGGGAAGGATTCCCCACCCAGCCCTGGGCATCCTGCGCTGGAATTTGGGCCAAACTGAATGTCCTGTGCTCGGGGCCAGCCTGATCCCGGTGCCAGGAGAGGCAGGATGGTGGCAGGAGGGGGCTCTCTCCTGGTTTTCACCGGGGAATGCTGCACCTCAGTGTGAGCCATGAGTTTCTTTGTAATCTCCCTAATTCTTCAGGAGTTGGCTTGGATCCTCTGGTGTTACTTGAGCTGATGCCCAAACCCTATTAAACAACCTTGTGACAGGGACTGCAGGGGGAAAGGTTGTGCTTTTTCCCATCAAATGTTGAGCAATCAGTGTGGAAAGCTGATAAAGGTCAGAGCTGGTGGCAGCGAGACCTGGTGACACCGTGGTGCTGTGGTGGCATCGCAGGTCCCAGGATTCCTGTGCCTCCACAGGGCTGGGATTGCTCCCCGCAGGTGAGGTGGGGGCTGCAGGAGGAGCATCCTGAATCCCTTCCCTGGTTCCCTTCCCTGGATCCTTTTCCTGAATCCCTTCCCTGGGTCCATTCCTTGTTCCCTTTGTCCCTCCCTGGTTCCTTTCCCTGGATCCCATCCCAGATTCTCTTCCCTCGTTCCATCCCTGTGTCCCTTCCCTGGATCCCTTTCCTGAATCCCTTCCCTGGGTCCATTCCTTGTTCCCTTTGTCCCTCCCTGGTTCCTTTCCCTGGATCCCATCCCTGATTGTCTTCCCTGGTTCCATCCCTGTGTCCCTTCTCTGGATCCCTTTCCTGAATCCCTCTCCTGGATTCCTCCCCTGGATCCATCCCTGGGTCCCTTCCCTGGTTCCCTTCCCTGGATCCCTTTCCTGAACCCCTCTCCTGGATTCCTCCCCTGGATCCCACCTCTGGTTCCATCCCTGGATCCCTTCCCTGGGTCCCTTCCTGGTTCCACTCCCTGTTCCCTTCCCTGTGTCCCTCCCCAGCTGCCCTCTGGGATGGCACCCAAGATTTTGGGCAGGTGTCCAGAATCACACCACGGCTCTGTGGCTCCAATGAAGCCAAGGCTGACCCGAAAAGTTCCCATCCCTCCTCAGAGGCCTCAGAGCTGCAAACCTTCATCCAGAGCTGCGCTTTGAGAGATGCTTCCTTCTAATCCCAGCACATTTTGGGGGCCAAATGCCCCCTGAGCTCACCTGTGAAGGGCAGAGGGGACACCCAGCACCCAGGCTGGGACTGTCTTGGTTTGACAAAGGGCAGAGATCACATGTGGGGACAATCAGAGGCAAAGGGGGAGACAAAGAGAGAAAGAGAATGAGCAGGGGCTCGTCACATCGCCTGTGACAGTACTGGAAGGTGCTTGTGCCCTCTGCCACCAGAGGTGACATCAAAAATCCTGTGCAGAACAGACCAGAGCAGGCAACAACGGGCTGGCTTTGTGCCTCTGTCCTGACGGGTGGCTCCAGAGCTCAGCACCAATGCCAGCAATGCCAATCGATTCTGGCTCTGTTTGTTCCCACAAACCCATCCTGGGCACAGGTCAGGAATCCCCCACCAGCCGAGCTTTCCTGCATCCCCAGCCGTGCTGTGACCCCGGGGCTGGGCAGGCGGGATGGGTGCACGGGGCAGGGTTGCACACTGGAGCCTGCCCAGAGCCCTTTGCTCTGCACTGTTCCCTCTCCTCCAGCCCTGGCAATTTGCTTCCCCTCTCACCGTCCTCCACCGTAATTTCTTCAAGCTGAAGGAGTGTCTGTTCTGAATCTCCATCTGAAATGGCAATTGACTTGGAATCTTTCTGGAAGGCCCAGAATGGAGTGAAAGGCTTCCAAGCATCTTTGTGCTGTTTGGTGTCTGGAAGAGGCTGCCCTCGCAGGGGAGCAGAGAGAAGAAGCAGATCTGGGTGAGTGATTCAAGCTGCACAAGGAAATTCACGGCGAGGCAACACCTCAGCCCTCAACGCTTTGGGTTCCCAGCACAAAACATCCTTGGCCTCGCTCTCCTCTGCCCTCAGCTGCGCTTCAGGTAACTCTGGGAAGGAGAAGCCTCCCCAAGGAGCAAATCCACGAGTCAAAGCCGTGACTTCCTTTTCTCAAACAAGGCCCGGGGGGCTGGGGCAGGGCGTGGATCCTCCCTTTATGTGGAGAGGCTGTTCCAGGGCTTTCATCACCTCAGGTAAAATTAGCACTGCAGTAATTACCCCGGGCCCAACACACAGCTGGGGAAAGGGCAAATATTGCAGAGGGGGGAAACTGGAGCTGGAATTGGCAGGGACCATCCCCTTTTATCAACGTGAGGAAAGGGATGGGAGCTGTTTCCATCCCAATCCAGACATATTCACATGTGACACCTCCCTGCTGGAGCTGCTCACCCCAAATCCTGAGGACTGCTATCACCAGAGGTTTTCCAAACCATTCTCCCCTATTTTTGGTCCATATCAAAGGAATTCTGTGGGTTTAGGACTTCTGTACTACCAGGGTTTGCTGGAGGGTGTTGGGAAATGCCTCGTGGCTGGTGCTGTGTGGGATTGTAAAGAACCACATCTGACTTCTTTACCTGGGATTTCTCCAAAAAGAAGGATAAAACGGGAGGAAAGACAAAAAACACCTTCTCACAGAGTGGTTGCCTGTGGAAAAAGTGACCACTGGAGAGGAGTTTAATCAGTGCAGTGAGTAACTGCAGGAACTGCCATAAAACACTTCCCAAATTTCATTTCCCACTTCACATCCTACCTCAGGTCACTCTGGAAACCCTCCCATGGAATTGGTGGGGTCACACTTTACTTCCCATGAGTAAGGCCCTGGACCTGGCCGGGCAGGGGAGGTTTCCCCTTGGAGGCACTCCCTGGGCTCCTTCTGCTTTCCACTCGGAGATCTGAGAGCATTGATGCACAATTCCTATTTCTCCTGCCCCACTCAGGGCATGGCCACCCCAACCAGGCATTTACCAGCCAAAATTCCTGCTGGACACGCCCACCAGAGCCCCAGGGCGGACTGGGAGGCTCTGGGACAGCCTCCTGCCTGCTGCTGCGCTGCTCCCCGGTCACACAGAGGCCGGCAGCTCCTTTTGGCACCTGGGCCCAGCGGGGATCGTGACGAACGAGCACCAGACCAAAAATAGTGGCAGCCCTGTCAGGCAAGGCTGAGAGACACCCTGGGATCAAAGATGGGAAGCACGAGCAGCAGTGCACTGCCCAGTAGTCGCAGCAGAGCAGCTGCCTGACACTTGTGGAGCTTCCTAGAGCCCGGAGAAAGGATGTGAAGGAGGAGGATGCTACGGATGGCTCAGCAGATGTTTCATTGGAGCTCCTCCCGTGCGTGAGAGAACGCACGAAGCCGCTCCGTGGAAAATGTGCATCCAGAAGTGGACATGGCACTGGAGATGAGATAATTATTCAGGCATTTCTATTCTGGAGCCTTTCTGTGCGGAGTTTTACACAATAAACGTCAGCGTTGCCTTTCTACACGCACACACGTTCCCTGGCCCCAACCTGCGGGCGGCTCTCGGTCACTGATACGTCCCCAGGCCTGTCCCTTTGCCCACAAATAGCTCGTGGCCCTGTTTGAAAGGTTCCCGGTGGAGAGCAGCCAGGTTTGCCCGGCTATATTTACCTAAGCTGGCACATCGGGCCGCCTGCCCCCAGCCCCGCTGCTGTATGTAAAGGGGGCGATAGAAAATAAACCGGCAAACGCCGGATCAATTCTGGAACAAAACGTGTTGTGCGCTGATTTACGGTGCTGAATCCGAGAGCTGCGCCCGAAACTCCTGGGGCTGGTCAGGGAATACCGGGGATACCGGGAATTCACTGACAACAGGTTGTCTGGCTGCAACCCCGCTTTTTTGGGGTGGCGCTTCGGGACGGGCGGGGGTCCCGTGGCGGGAGGTGCAGAAGGGCCCCCGAGGGT
>VZRO01003600.1:161224-177919 GCA_013397915.1 Daphoenositta chrysoptera
GGATGGGACTGGGATGCGGACAGGGATTGGGATAGGATTGGGATGGGATGGGGATCGGGATGGGGATCAGGATTGGGACCAGGATCGGGATCGGGACCGGGATTGGGATCGGGATCAGGAACAGAATTAGGATGGGATCGGGACCGGGATGGGAATGGGGATTGGGACTGGGACTGGGACCGGGATCGGGATTGGGATGGGGATGGGGATNGGATCGGGACCGGGATGGGAATGGGGATTGGGACTGGGACTGGGACCAGGATCGGGATTGGGATGGGGATGGGGATCGGGACCAGAATGGGAATCAGGATCGGATCGGGATTGGGATTGGGATCAAAACTGGGATCAGGACCGGGATTGGGATTGGGACCGGGACAGAGATCGGGAACAGAAATGGGATCGGGACAGGGATTGGGAATGGGAATGGGACTGGGACCAGGATCGAGATCGGGACTGAGACTGACATCAGGATCAGGATTGGGATTGCTCCAGACCCTAAAGGGGGATGGCAAAAAAGAGGGAGAGCAGCTTGTTACATGGGAAGGCGGTGATAGGAAAAGCGTGAATGGTTTAAACTGAAAGAGGGGGGGTTTGGATGAGATATTTGGGAGAAATTCCCCCAAGAGCTGCAGCTGCCCCATCCCTGGAAGTGTCCAAGGCCAGCCTGGAGCAGCCTGGTCTGTGGAAGGTGTCCCTGCCCATGCAGGGGTGGAACTGGATGAGCTTTGAGCTCCCTTCCATCCCAAACCATTCCCTGATTCCGTGACACACCTGCCTGGGATATCCTCGTGCATTTTTGCCAGCCCAAGGTAACTTTGTGTGGTTTGCCCTGAAGAAACCACCGAGAGGTGTCGATATCCCAGCCCCAAACCCTCCCGGCTTTCCAGGGAGCAGCACGAGCCCAAACCAGACCTGCCCAACTTCCCACTGCCCATGCCCGATGTTCATCCCCAGCAGCTCCTCAGCCACCAGGGCTGACCCCACAAAAACTTTCCAATTCCGGAAGCAGCTCCCGGGCTGTGATTTTTAAGCCCTGTGAAAACACCGACCCACACTTTTCAGCCCAGATGAAAACTTCAACTTCTCGTTGCAGCCTGGTTCCATCCCTGTCACACTTCCTCTCGTCTGCCTGGAAGTGACTCTGTCGCTTCTTCCTTCTCCCTCCTTCGGGCCTCTCCTGCCCACCACAGACACCAACCCCTCTGTTTGCAGCTTCCCAGCTCCAACCAGCAAAGGTTTAAGAGAGAAAAAAAGCTTCCAAGCAATTTTTTTCCCCTCCTACACAAGACTTCTGATGCCCTGGGAGGTACCTGTTGTTTCCTGAAGCGAGCTCAGACCTCCTGCACAGCGTGTGAGAAACGGGGCATAAACAAGGGGATCATGTCCCGTCCCACATCTGAGACCCAGCTTCACACAAACTATGCACCAAATGACACTTGATAACGGGGGAGGAGATGCCAGCGGCCCTAATGAACGGTGGCGAGCAAGGCTGGAAAAATAAATGATATAATAATCTCTGATTATATCCCCTTTGACAGAAATTAATCTTGACCCGGAACAGCGGCGCTGCTTTCCAAGGGAAAATAACCAGGATGAAGTTTTAGCCATGAGTCAGGAGGCCAGTGCAGGGTGGTTTGTGTTTTCTCTTTGTTGTTTAGAATTTTGCTTCAGCTGGTAAATTTTGTGGAAAAGTCAGGGACGGGGTGAGCAACTTTCACACAGAAATTCCAATTCCTGCCTCGGGGTGGCTGGGAAGGAGCTGCTGATCCTCAGCCCCAGGGAGATGTGCAATGCCCTGGAAGGTCCTGTTGTTTTACCACTGAACTGCCCAAAATGCATCCGGCTTGGATGCAAATGCCCAAAATGCATCCCTTTGGGCTGGTGGGAACGTTCCTCCGATGAACTGGGAACGCCTGGAGGGCCAGGTCTCTGTCCCTGCTGGGGCATGCACGTGTCGTTATCTTGGATGGGTTTCTGGGAGGCTTCTTTGCTTTTTTATTGCTTAGGGGATGGAAAAAAGTCCCTGGGAAATGCTCATGGAGAAAGAGCAGATGGGTGAGGAAGAGTCTCACTCTCATCTATCCCATTTATCCTTTTTATCCTATTTATCCTTTGCCCAGTGTCCTGCAGGAAGCTTTCCCAGGTCCTTTCTGAAGGATTAAGAACTGGCTCCACCCAGAACACAGCAGGACCCACCTAAATATAAACCTGGGGAGGAGAAGGCTCCAGGGAGAGCTCAGAGCCCCTTCCAGTGCCCAAAGGGGCTCCAGGAGAGCTGGGGAGGGACTGTGGACAAGGGCTGGAGGGACAGGACACAGGGAATGGCTTCCCACTGCCAGAGGTGGGTTTAGATGAGAAATTAGGGAGAAATTATCCCCTGTGAGGGTGGTGAGGCCCTGGCACAGGTTGCCCAGAGAAACGGGATATGGAAGCTTAAAACTTGCAGGGAAGGGAAGAAAAGCCCAGCGTGCTCTCTCAAGGTGTGTGGCAGAGGAATGCTCTGTATTTTGATGCCTTTATTCACAAAAAAGAAAAGAACTGCGTGCTTTGCCATACATCATTATTATACACAGAGTTTATAAATGGGATAAATGAAATTAAAACAGCAAACAGAACGAAAGCCAGGCTGGTTGAGAGCAGTGGTTCCCCAGAATCCTGTCTCCAGCACGGGCTGGGGTCAGAGGCTGGAGATAAAAGCAGGAGAAAATTGAGAGTCGCTTTTTATGGATTAAGATGCCCAGGAGAGGAGTTCCTTCCTGAGCCTCCTCAGCTGACCCAGGCACACTGTGCCAGCCACGCTCATGGATTTGTATCCATTGTTTGCATCTCTCTGTTCGAAAAAACACAGGACAAACCCCTCAATCAGGCTCCTGGCACTTTCACTCCCAGCAAAGCCATTCCAAAAGATGTTTTTCCAGGGGCTCACAGGGAAGAGAACTGGGAGAGGGAAATGCAGCAGAGCTTCACAGGGGAGCTGCTTTCCCACCCAGCGCCTGGAATTGGGACATTTGGAAGGAATTTGGGGATTTGGGTCACTTATCTCAGCAGTACCTCACCTCCCTGAGTCCCTTCACTCCGTGATGAAGCGAACACCGCGGGTGAGCTCGAGCAAAGTGAGCAGTTCCGCTGTGCCCTCGTGGGACATTCCCTGTTTGTGGAAATCTCGGGATGGCAGAGCAGCAGCCCCGGGGAGCTCCAGGCTGCCCTTTCTGTCGCACTCCTGACTCTGCTTCCTCCTCCATCAGCTTCCCCGAGCCACCCCACAGGTTACAAACCCTCATCTCTGACACCCTTTAAGTGTTTCCTAATTATCTTCCCTCTCTTTCCCCCCAGTTTAGTCCCATTTTTCCTGTCCCAGCCCCAGACTCTTTCCCCCTCCAGCTGCAGTTCCTGTGTTTGAGAGCTCTTTGCCTCCCAACCCTTTTTAGGACTGAAACACCTCGAGTCATTTCCCTCCTTCCTCACTGCCAGGTTTTCCACATCTCCCCATTCCCTTCCAATTGCTCCACGTCTTTCCCAAAAAGGGGTGCCCAGCATTGGATAAAAGCATCCCAGCCAGGATTTGAGGGGTGTGGAAGGGTTAATTCCCATGTCTGGAAGGTGGTATTCCATTTTATTCAATCCCAATGGTGTTTTTTCCAACACCACAGAAGTACTGAGACCCTTCTACATTTTCCTGCATTTTCCTACATTTTCCTACATTCCTTTCCATTTTTTCCTAGACTATTTCCCCCATGTCTGCCAGTGTTTAAATCCAGGATACAAGGAGATGTTTTTTACTGCACTTATAAGTGGTTGCTGCTGATGAATCAGCACATAAAATAGGCTAATTAATGAGTTTTGGAATAACTAACACCCCCCAGGCTTCGGTTTTACCTAAAAGGATCAAGTTTATCCAGAGACAAGTGCTAGCAAAAGAGAAATACATTAAAATAATCCAGCAATCCTACTACTACATGGAGTAAATTGCAGGGGAAAAAAACACTTAGCAGGCTATTTTTTCTTCATTAAACACGATGAGCTCATAAAAACCCAATTAATTAGTCAGAATGATGTGAATGACTCGTCAGAGCTAATTTTAGCAGCCTAAAGTTAGGCAGCATTTCCACAGCAGTCGTTTCATCTCCTTCAGCAATAAATGGAGAGGGATGAACATTTCCTGGATAAACTCATCCTGCTGCCTTCAGCTCCCTCAAAACCCGAGGAAGGTGGGATGGACTCCCCTGTGGAGACAGAGGAGTTCCAGTAACACAGGGAGCACACAAACACTGAACTCCTTTGCTGCTAAGGTCGGGTGAGATCAGTCCCACAAACGGAGATGTGATTATTTTGCGTTTGCAGGGTAATTAAACACAACGCAAATGAACTGCAATCACCAGGGGCAAAAGCACGATGAGGCATTGCTCACTAAATAATTACAGAGATGTGCAGAGCACGGAACTGGCACGTCACAGACACCTTCAGAGCATCAGCATTTCCCTTTTTTTCCCATTTTGAGCCAACAGAGGAGTCATTGGATTTCTCTGTAAAGGATCATTTTTACACAGCCATCCGGGACAAACATTTTTCATTTTTACAAAATCACCCTGTTTGTTCTCCAGATTGATCTTTGTCTTTGCAAGGAAGTGCAGAGCACTAAAAAGAAAAGCAAAATGAAATGAAAGAGGATTTGATTTGAAATATTGCACAGCTCACTCCAACACGATCTTCTCCTCCAGGTTCAACCTGATTTTGCTGATTTAAAACTGGAGGTCTTGTTTTGATTTTTTTTTACCTCCTGCGTCCCTCCAGCTGCAGAGGGAGCGGCACTTCAGGGAATGGTTCATGACCAGGGAATGGAAGCTCTCCAGGACCCCACTGTGGATCTCACAGGACTGGGCAGGGTGTAATAGGTGTCCAAAGCCACCCAGGAACTCTGGGTCAGTTATTCCTTTGTCCTACAAAGAACAGCCCCATAGATTCCCCAGAGGATCTCTGGGATGAGGCTGCATCTGAGGAACCATTTGCTGGGATGATGGAGCTTCAGAGCCTCCTGGAGGGACTGGGAATGGGCTTTCCAAACCAACCAGCTGTGAAACCCCTGACCTCGAGGGCACAGGGCATGGTTTGTGTGCCCTGCGAGGTCACTCTCTGTCTCTGGGCACGGCCGACCCTGGTCCCTGCAGGGGAAGAAAGTTCACACGGGGTTCGCTCAAGTGCAGGGGCTCCCTGGGCAGCCCAGGTGGAAGCTGCTCCCTCGTGCCACAGCTGATCTGTCACTGGTGCCCACAGCGAGCAGTGCAGAGCTGCTCCTGGCAGGCCAGCAGTGTGTGACAGCGTGTGACAGCGTGTGACAGCGTGTGACAGCGTGTGACAGCGTGTGACAGCGTGTGAGAGTGTGTGACAGCGTGGGCACGCTGTCGGTGAGGTCTGGGATATAAATACTGCTGCACACGAGTTCATTGTTTGCATTCGAGGAGCTACGAGGGGAGAATTTGTTGGGAGGGGTTTTGATGGCAGGAAAAGTTAGATTTGGGACTCTATGGAGAGCCTGCTTAAGGTCACGGCTGCTTTCCTGTAGGAAACCTCTCCAGGAGGCTGGCTGGAAGCTTTCCCTGGGTCTTCTGGATCCTCACGGCTGGTGACGAGGGCAACAGCACTG
The DNA here is from genome assembly GCA_013397915.1 of Daphoenositta chrysoptera. Taxonomy (NCBI): domain Eukaryota; kingdom Metazoa; phylum Chordata; class Aves; order Passeriformes; genus Daphoenositta; species Daphoenositta chrysoptera. The sequence continues at coordinate 166,866 of VZRO01003600.1, forward strand.
AAGGACTTTTGGTTAGACTTGATTTCCAGGGCTGACTTCTCCGCTTGTTTTTCCCGCGTCTTCTCGGCACGGTTCCACTCCTGCTCCTTGCGGTCCAGCTGCATGGCGCTGCAGTGCGGGGCGTACACCTCCGTGGTCTCCTCAAACTGCAGGCAGTCCACCTTGTAGTACTTCTTCTTGACGTGCAAGATATCGTTGAACCTGTGGCCCCACAGGATCTCTCTGGGGACGTAGGAGCTCCGTGACTGGTGGGAAGTCCCCGTGGAGTCACCCGTGTAGACAAACGTCACCAAGATCTCAAAGTTGTCCTTGGCCAGGGCTTTGCGGTCCAGGCCGTACAAGGGGCTCTCGCTGTCGATCTCGTGGACGACGGTCACTGGCGTGACCAGGATGATCTGGTCATTGAGCAGCTTCAGGTCCCGGTACTCCATGGTCATCCTCCCCTCCTTGTCCTCCTTGTAGCGCAGCAGCTGCGCTCGCACCGAGCCCTCCACCATGTGGTTGGGCCGGAAGTCCCCGATGCGCCACATGAGGCAGAATTTGCCGTCCCTCAGCCCAACCACGGCGTAGTAGCTGAAACGGATGGTCTGGGCTCTTTTCCGGGCCGTGGCCATCTTGGCCAAGGCGGCTCCGATGATGAAGGTGTCGATGATGCAGCTCAGCACCGACTGCAGGATGACCATGAGGATGGCGAGCGAGCACTCCTCGGTCACGCAGCGGTACCCGTACCCGATGGTGGTCTGGGTCTCCAGGGAGAAGAGGAAGGCTCCCGTGAAGCTGTGCACGTTGGCCACGCAGGGGGTGACCTCCCCGTCGCTGAACAAGTCCCCGTGCTGGACGGCAATCAGCCAGAACACGAGGCCGAAGAACAGCCACGAGAGCACGTAGGACAGGGAGAAAATCACAAACATGTGGCGCCACTTGATGTCCACCAGCGTGGTGAAAATGTCCACCACGTAGCTCTCCCACTCCCCGAAGATGTGCTTGAAGTAGACGTTGCAGCTGCCATCCTTGTGGAGAAATCTCTTCTGCAGCCTTCTCACCTCCTTTTCCGGGCTTTCCCGGCAGCTGCCGCGGTAACTGACCTTGTTTCCCTGGATATTTACGGGCCTGTAGCAGCCGCTCTGGTCGTTCATCTTCATCTTTGCCTCAGCTTACAGAAGGTCCCAGGGCTTGTTTTCTTTTTTCATTGGAAATCTATGAAATAAAAGAGAAAGTCTATTTTTATTTGAATTTCCAAATCCGAACACATTCACTCTGTGGCCATCACGGGTAATTTTTGGCATGTCCAGGCTGTGACATCCATTATAGAACTTTGCTCAAAACCAAGCCTGGAAATATGAGACAGCTAAAAATTCAACCAGTTGGAAATGTCCTTATCAGCCCTAAAATTTGGTATGCAGATGCAAAGAGAAATCAAAACCTTTGTGGTGACCCCATTGAGAGTAACTCTTTTAATGATCCGATGAAACAACGTTATAATCAAGATGAGCTCCCCTAAGCAGTCACAGGAGTGGCACAAACCACTTAAATTTGGCCGAATATTGGAGGTAATTAATTGTTTTTTGCAATTTTCTTTGTTTTCCTCCATTAGAAAAAAAAAAAAAAACCTGGGAAAATCCCCTTACCTAGAGGTAAAACTTCATTCACATGGGAAGACAAGCTCAGTGCTGGCGTGTTTTAAGCAAAGAAATGTATCAAACACACAATCATTCATCATTATTTATGTTTCAGCATAGAAAAACCTGCTCACAGAAGAGAACTTGACTGGGCTGGTGCTACACAGACATGTTTGTTCAATTTGGAGAAAATTATTTACATTTCAAATGAAAAAAGAAACCTCTCTGAGGTCCTGGAAAGCTTCTGAAATCGTTCCTTAGAACAAACAAAAAAATATCCACCTGCCAAAAATATTTAAATCTTGATTAATGAGTTTGAAACAATCATGTTCATGGAAGTTGTGGGTGACACAAATTTAGGAAGTGATGTGGATTAGGGGATTCCTCTGTCAGAGCAGAGAAGAACTGAGCAGTGCCGGTGCTGGGCCATATTTAGTGACCAATAACAAGAATTACGTTAGAAATTGAGACCTCATCATCTGGAATCCAATAAAAAACACGGCATTTAAAAAGGCAAATCCTTCTCCTGCAGGTCTCCAGCTCATTCCATGACATCCCAACCATTACACACAAACCAGTCAGATATTATGGGGACACAGCAGAACAATTCCATTTTTTTGCCAATTTCATGCTTCTAACTGATATTCCTAAAGGAAAAAAAAAAAACCTTAATATTTTTGTGAGAAACCTGTCATTATCCTTCCAGAAACTGCAAGTTTTTGATGGAAAAATGACAAGCACTTTTCCCACTTTTAAGCTGGTTTCAGAGTTTGGATGTAGGTTTTCAGTGGAGCCAACAAATCCATGGAAAATGAATTTAAGAAAAGCGAATTTCAGAAAAACCAACTTTCCTAGGGGAATTTTTTGCCTCAGGTCTTCACTCCCTTTGCCTGAGCAGAAATGACTGCACACACTTCCAGGCAGAGGAGAGTCAGGCCCATGAGTGTAAAATATATTGGATGGACTGGATTAACAGCCCAAGAACTCTCCCCTCATCCAAGGAACAATGACAAGCATGCAGAGACATTCATCCAAAAACACTTAAAAGCCAAACATAGTTTCCATTTCTTTTTTTTCTCTTTTTTTTTTTCCTTTTTTTTTTTTCCAGCCCAGAAATGAATGTGACATATGGTGTCGTAGCCTCAGAATGTGGCCTTCATTAAAAAACACAACATTAATGTTTCCAAAAATACTTCTTGGAATAGGGTCTTTGGAAACATTCATATGACTTGCTTTACTCAGAGTTTTAAACAAACAGTGCAGCCTGGTCTATTGAAGATGCTTGACCCAACATTTTCGATGTTGTATTGAACAACAAACAAAAACTGGGAACTGTTGAGGGTTGTTCATTTGTTTTGTTTGAAGGGCCTCATAACGTGAGGTGTGAAAATGAAGTGAATTGTAATCAGGAGCCAGGATAATCTTAAATAAAAACATTTGTAGGGTTTTGTCAAGAGGGGCAGCTCTGATCTCTGCTCCCTGTGACGAGGACAGGATCCAGGGAATGCTGGAGCTGTGCCAGGGGGGGTGGGATGGATTTTAGGGAAAGGTTCTTCCCCCAGAGGGTGCTGGCACTGCCCAGGCTCCCCAGGGAATGGGCACATTCCCAAGGCTCCCAGAGCTCCAGGAGCGTTTGGGCAGCGCTGCCAGGGATGGACAGGGTGGGGTTTTTGGGGTGTCAGGTCCAGGAGTGGGACTGGATGATCCTTCCCCCCTTCCACCTCAATATTCCATGATTCTACTGGTTTTACTGACTGGTTCAAACCAGAGTTCCTTGAAAATATTCCCAAACATCCCAGGACTCTAAAAGGACTCAACTTCATGAATCCAAGGTTCCTGAGTGGACCCCACTCTCTGCTGTCGCCATCAGAAAATCGTCTTATTTCCAAAATTGTGTTTTGCTGGCACCACCTTTGGATTTTGGTGGGAAGAACCTTGGATTGTGACACACACAGCAGTGGGGTAAAGGCCACTCTGATTTTCTGGTCATCTGCCACAACCAGGAGACAACTCTGACAGGGAGGGACCTTGTTTTAGGAACTCTGACTCTACACAGGTTCTCTTCTAGGTACAAGCTGTAATTATACAAATACTCCCATGGATGTCTGAGATAAGTTTTTGGCTGGTATAAGAACCCATGGAACAGGTTGGGATTTTCCAAAACAACCCAAAATATATCTGCAATAAGAAAGGGAACGCGATGCACAATTCCCTAAACCAAAACCAAACATCCAGCCCTGGAGCTGGATGGAGCAAAAAAAGAACCAGTGCAGAGCAAGGCTACCAGACCAGGATTGCTCCCAGGGCCTGAGTTCAGCTTTCTTGGTAGTGTTGAAAATTGGATTTCTCTGAGGCATTTGGCATTGCCCAGTGGAGACTGGCCCAGGTCACCTAAAACCCCAAATTGCCCAGCGGGGACTGCCCCAGGTGATGTAAAATCTCTGGAAATGACCTCCTCAGCCCCTCCAAAGCATCAGAAAATGTTGCCCAGTATTTTGGGTGTGCTTGAAGATAAGCCAAACCTGCACTTTTCAAGGCCACCTCTTCAAGTCTCTCGAGTGCAATAATAATCACAATTAATGATCGTGCATCATAATTAATAACTCTTTGACATCAATATTGCTCAGAACATTCAGGTCCAAAGACCCACCCTAGGATTAGGAATTGTCCTTCCTAATCAGGAACAGGAATCAGGGTTAGGAATCAGGATTAGGATCTGTCCCGCATTCCTGGGGACACCATTGAACACACACGTGATTTCCCTGTTCCAGACGAGGACAGGGAATTTGGGAACCCAGCTGCTCCTCCCTCCCGCTGCTGAGGCACTCTGACTTCTGCAGAACACCCCGAAGACTCTGATTATCACCAAATTATTACCAAAACCACAGACTCCCAACCAGACTGATGAACTTCAGAGTCATTTCAAAAACCTCATTTTCCAAACTGGAAATATCTGACACATCCCTAGGAAAGCCACACGATTCCATGAGAGGTCCTGTTACCTGGTAAAGATTAACAGAGGGGGTGGGGGAGGATTTAAAAACATTCTCTACTCACTAAAGCTCAAGGATCTGTTGTAGCAAATGACTCTCAGATGTTGCCAGGAAGCGTTTTCACCTTCCTCTAACACTGACACATAAACCCTCCCCCTTTTCTCTCTTGCTTTTACTTTCTGTGGGTTTTTTCCTGGTTTTCTGGGCATGTTTGTGCACATCGTGAGCCTCCCCTTCACTGCTGAAGTTCGCAGCACTTTTGCTCTCCGTTCTTATAAATGTATTTCCTTACCCCCAAATGAAAGTTTGTCAGAGATAAAAATGGAGCAGTGAAGTTAGGCAGGGTGGCAGGAAGACAGAAGCAGAGAAATCTCAACGATTTCTTTAGGGCAAATGGCAGAGAGTTGTTCTAAAGAATAAATGTATCAGAGTTCAGAAACCAGAATAATTCTTAATCAATTCTTAATAATTCTTAAATATCTCAGCCAAGGCCAGAATTTTGCTGTGTTGGATCCTGCAGTGCTCAGGGAGATACAGAACTGCTCCAGAGATCTGTGTTCAGGGGCTCCACACTGAACCCCCAAACTGGTGTTGTTTAGAAATGTCACCCCAATCAGATACGGGAGGAAATCCCTGTATTTCAAAGGTCACAAAGGAGTGCAGTGGCAGAAACAGAACAAACCCACTTCTACCCAGTACCCAGTGAAGAGCTGTCCACCAGCAAACACCAGCAGGAGCAGATTTTCTTATCGTATTTATGTTTTCATGTAGTTCCTCTTGAGCAGAGCAGCTGTGCCAGAACAACTCGAACTCCTGATTGTCAGCTCGCTCAGAACAGTCACTTCAAAGCCTCGAGCATCAAGCTGAGCCTTTCAAAGACTTTCACTGGATGTAATTGTCAATTTAATCCCGATATTTGGAGTTTAGGGCTCAGTGCTTTGTGAGGATAATCCCTCTTGCACCGTAACCTAATACCTAACAAATTGCTGCTACACCCCTTTTATGACTCTCTTTTCCCATTATGTAAACAATAGGGGTGAATTTTTGTTCGGTGACAACTTCAGTCAACAGCCTGTTTGTAAAACATTAAGCAAAACAATGTGAAGATCTGGGTTCCAGGATAATTCTGTTCTGGGATTAAATCAAGAAGAAAACAACCCCAAACCTCCAAATTGGACTGGGTGCTCACTCTCACCCCCACACATGGAAGTGGTGTCTCTCTCCCTCTCTCTCTCTCCGGTGTTGCTTTAGCAATCACCTCAGTTCCTGCTTCATTTTGGAAATGATCTGAAAGGTTTCCAGTTTTAGTCATTGTTGTGTAACCCTGGAAGGGTTTCAGCTCAGAGACCAGAAATGTGACAAGTCAGAACCTTCAGAGCTGCTTTGGAATTGGCTCCAGTCGTTGTTCCTTAAAAAAAAAAAAAATCCACCACCCACAAAACCTAAATAAATCTATTGCAGGACAGCATTAAGGCTCTTCCTTCTTTCTTTCCTTCCTTCCTCTCACTCTTTTTGTTGCAAAGGGACTTCTCCTGATACTCACAGCCAATCCTTCTGCTTCTGATCTGTCCTTCCACTGTCCCAGGCTGCTCCAAGCCCCACTGTCCAGCCTGGCCTTGGACACTCCCAGGGATCCAGGGGCAGCCACAGCTGCTCTGGGCACCCTGTGCCAGGGCCTGCCCACCCTCCCAGGGAAGGATTTATTCCCAATATCCCACCCAACCCAAACCAATGTCAGTTTAAGCCAATATATTTAATGTTTGTCAGCTCAGATCCCCACAGGTCACTAAAAGCAGCTCTACAAGGGGAAAGGGAACACGAAATGCCCTGAACTGAGCCCAGAGCCGGCCCGGGGGGAGCAGGGATGTGGGAGAGGGGTTCCCACGACAGAGCATGACCAGGAGCATTCCGGCTGTGCTGCCTTTACAGATGGAGCACGTCCCGACGGAAGCTTCGATCACAGACCGCTCCTACACCCACAGTGACATCTTTGATGCCACCAGAGCGAAGCTTTTAAAAGGCTCAACTTTCCCTCAAGAGCAAATGTTTTGTTCTTCCCATGCCTCCAGCTGAGACAAGCGAGTGCTGCGGGTCACCAAGGGCTCCACCTGCAGCCCGCAGCTCTGCAGACATCACCCCGCAGTGACACCTGTCCCCTGCAGCAGCTCTTGGACAAAACCCTCTCAGCAGCAGAGGAAAACATTGTGAGTGCAGAAATCAAAGAAAACTCCGGATGATCTTTAAGGTCCCTTCCAACCCAAACCATTCTGATTCTAACACACCCAACTCAGAGCAAAAGGTTATTTATTTCTTAGACTTCTTATTCAATGGCTCCATACAGGCAGAGACCTAAAGAATCCGTATCAAAGTGTTTATTGAACATTTTAAAGGACAGACGTCGACACCAAGGAGCAGCAGAGCTTTGCAGAGGTTTTTGAGTCACGCAACGGTGCCGTGATCCCCACTGGAACAACTCACAGCAACAGAGATATCGACATTTAATTCATCTAAGTGAAACCAGATCTGCTTACAACAAAACCAATAAAAAAGTAAAAATAAAAGTAAAGAAGTTTGGCCCCTTAAAGTCTGAGAAGACAGAGTGGGAGCTGCTCCTTGGTGAAGGCTGGTTGCCCATTTCGGAGCCACAGGACAGGTTCAAAGGGAAGCAGCTCCCTGCTTCGCACTCAGGGCAATTCCCAAAATCCGTAAAAAGCTGCAAATGTCTATTTTAATTTATTTGCACTGCATGCACTGCACAGCTTTAGCCAGGAGCCAGCAGTGGAAACACTGAAATACCAGGAGAAATGGAAAGTGCTGGCAGCTCGAGGCTCTTGATTTGGGGCCTCGCTGCCATTCTCTGTCCCAGACACTTTGGCCGGGGGAAAACCTAAAACTGTTCCCTCTGGGGAGTCCCTTCCTCTTCTTAACCCTCAGCTCCCAGCAGCTCCTGCACGCAGGGGACGGGAGCCAGCAGGGGCTGGGCCCAGCAGTGCCAGCTCAGCCTCCCCTCTGCGGGCTGGGTGGGTGCAGGGCCCCCAGGCTGCCCCAGTACAGCTGAGCCTGAACTGGGGCTGAACTGGGACGGCCCAGCAGGGAAACAGCGACCAGGAGCACCTGAGCCAGGCCTCAGAGGGGACCCTGCCGTGCATCCCACGCTGGAATGGGGCTGCTGGATCCCCCCAGGGCCACTGTCATCCCCTCCCCCTGCCTCGAAATTCCCCCTCCTGCCTGGAAATTCACCCTCCTGCCTGGAGATTCCTCCTCCTGGTTCTCTTCCCATCAGCTGAGAGCCATTTGCATTTTGATATTGAGCTGACAGGGCCAAAGGGTCTCCATTTCTGCTCCAGCTCCTGCGGTTTCAATGCTTAGAGCTGGTACAGATGGCACACATGCCAGAGCTGAAAATCACGGAATGGTTTGGGTTGGGAGGAACCTCAAAGATCACCTTGTTCCATCCCCCTGCCGTGGGCAGGGACACCTCCCACTGTACCAGGGCGCTCCAAGCCCCATCCAACCTGGCCCTGGACACTTCCAGGGATGGGGTGGCCACACAGAGACGGAACAGCTGAAAAAATGAATTTTATATCCGGGCTTCTCCCTTTGGAAATCAGTAACCAACCTATTCCTTAATTCAGCAGGCCCCTGGGCTTTAATGCAAATTAGCTGTGAGGCAATCAAATACCAGTGCCAGCACTAATTAGCATTTCCTCCTCTCCTGACACACGGGTGTCTGCCCTGACGCCCAGGGAAGCTGCATTCCCATCCTTCTGCAGATTCCACCCCATGCTGCATCTCATGGATTTCCCTCAGCCTTCAGAGCCACAGCAAAATTCCTCGAGGAACTTTTCCCCCGGCCCTTGCTGGCCAGGAGCAGGAGAACAGTTTGTTGACGCTCTGAATAGCCGTGATGTAATGAATGAATCAATGCGTTCAGCTGCAGGTGAGTGGCGGGTCAGGAACAATGACAGAGCGAGATCACAGAGTGCTGAGCACTCACTGAACGGAGCCAACACCCTCAGCTCTGTTATTTGCTGTTCTGTCCCTTCCCAAAACACAACCGGTTATTAATAATCTGGGAATCTGGGGGCGGGCAGGAGCTGATATTCCAGAAGGAGCTGATATTCCAGAAGGGTTCTTCCAGTCTCAGGGACAGCTTCCTGTGCGTCACCCTGTGCAGCTCTGCTTCCTGAGGAGGCAGCGCTCCTCTCCTTCCTGCCCGCTGGAAACCGCGGAGCCGGGAAAGGACACCGGGACAGCACAACGTGAGGCACTGTGTTCCCATAATATCCCTTATCCAGGGATATCCCAGTGTTCCTGTGCCCCTTATTCAGTCTGTGGAACAGGAAAGGGGCAGACAGGGCAGATTGGGCTCTGGCGTTCCCGTGGGGCTCAGTGCTCCCAGGCCTGCATCCCAGGGAGGGGAAGGTGGTGTGGCTTTCACCAAGAAGGTCAGAGAAGCTCTGAGATCACCTCTGCAAGTCCTGATCCTACTGATGCCTTGAGAGGCTCCCTGGAAACAGAGACTGGACAGGGATAAGGGAATAAAGGTCGGGATTTATTGGAAAGGCCTTCAAAGGTGCACCCTGGGGAGCCAAGGGCTCCAAGCTGGACCCCAAGATGGACCCCGAGTCACGAGCTCCCCACACCTTTATAGGTTTGGTCCATTTGCATATCAGCATAAATTCACCAATTAAAACTTTAGCTAATGATGTAATTTCCCCTCAGCTCGCCCCCTTCAGAGGCTTTGGGCCTGCACAGCCTGGGTGTCCTTGGAGAGCAGCCCCAGAGAGGTTTGTTCTGTCTCGGCATGAGAGAGCAGCAGCTCACAGGCCACGAGACGCCTCAGAGTTACGCACCGGATTTGAAAAATATCAAGGTAAAACTTAAGACATCACTGCCAATTCCAAAGGCTGCAGTTCTCACACAGGAATCCCTGTGTCCACACAGTTTGGAGCAGATGCTTTCCTGTGGTATTTTACAGGAACAGAACAAATCTGACTCCCAAGGTGACATGAGTGAGTTCTGTATGACAGATCAGGAGGGAAAACGCGAGCAGGAAGCCTGAGGATCTCTGATTTAGGATTTTTCCTCCCCAGTCCTTGTAGGAAGTTCCCTGAGATCCAGCTCGACACCACTTATTAGCAGCCAGGGGAGACAGGAACACCTTCAAGTCACCACTTATCCCAGCTTTAGGTCACTGACCTCAGTAGGAATTCCACTATAACACTCAGAAACTGCCTCATCCCACCTAATGAAACATCCCAAAAGACAGTTAAATCACCAAAACTTTTACGTTTTCAAAGCTAACATCAAGTCTAACAGTGAAAATACCATTTTGCATTATTTCTCTGTGGAAATGGGAAGGAGAATAGAAAAAAACCAAAAAATTCATGTAAATAAAATTAATCACATCCACTACAATCAAATTTTTTTAGGAAATACCACCAAAAAACTGCTGACTCAGACTTCTAAACTCATTCCTAAATTAAAGAGAGGTTGAGATACAGCCAAGCGTCAAGTCAAACAATGTGTCAGTGCTTTTTTCTCTTTAGGAAAAGCACCAGAAAACTCCGTGAGTTATACTCAGATAAGGCAGGCAGTCAAACACTGCACTTCAGGAAATCAATTTATCCATCAGCACCGGGTCAGGAACCACTGTTTGCTTTTCTGAGCAGCTTTGTGTGGCTGCCCTTTCATTTGGGAGCACAGATAGAGCAGAAATCCACCTCTGATATGATTTTCCACCCAAATCTGATTTTCTCTCCGTTCTGCTCAAGGATATCCCAGCCAAAGCCCAGAGTCCTCCAGAGCATCCCGAGTTTCCGGCCCCTCATCCAAACCAAAGCGCGTTTGCTGGGCTGTGGATGTCACCACGTTTTTCGGCAGGCCTGTGAAATGGATTAAATGCTCTCAGAGCTCAGAGGGCTGATCCAAACCCCGCTGAAGCAGCACAGGGGTGTGGTTCATCTCCTGCTCTGGATCCCAGCTGGCCCTTGGGTTTCTCAGCATCTCCACAGGCAGCATCCACCTCGGGATTGGCTTGGCCTGCTGGAAGTGCAGCAGCACTTTCTAAGAAACCAGGGCTTTGTTAAACCTTCACTCCCTTTTTTTTTTGGTTTGCAGACTTTGGCAGAGTTATGAGTTTCCATGTTGTTATTTAACTCCACGAGTTCTGGAGGAAATTTGGGGTTGGGATGATTTTCTCAGAGCTGACTTTCAACACATTGTGGAGCAGATGGCTGGACCTTGGTCTGTTCATCTATCGTTCCATCCCTCCATCTTTCCCTCCATCTATCCCTCCATCCAACCCTTCATCCATCCATCCATCCCTCCCTCCATCTATCCCTCCATCCCTCCATCCCTCCATCCATCCATCCATCCATCCATCCATCCCTCCATCCTTCCCTCCCTCCCTCCCTCCTCCCCTCCCTCCACCCCTCTG
>VZRO01003600.1:177941-192275 GCA_013397915.1 Daphoenositta chrysoptera
TCCATCCCTCCATCCATCCCTCCATCCCTCCATCCATCCATCCCTCCATCCATCCCTCCATCCATCCTTCCATCCCTCCATCCATCCCTCCATCCCTCCATCCCTCCCTGTCTCAGCAGGGCTGCCTGTGGCCTGGACAGGGAGTTTATCCTGAAGCCCAGGAGTTCTTTCCTCAGAGCTGACACTCTGTGTGGTGCTGGCCACTCTTGGATTCCACTGCCCTTCCCTCCCCAAGCCCAACCCTCCAATTTACAGGATCTCCGTGTTTTGCAAGCCAGATAATTGGGATAATGTGGGAGTGAAAAATCATGGGTAGCTGTGTGTGTTTGGGCCCTATATCCCAGAATTTCATTTTAACCTCAGTGTTTGGGTTGCAGAACTTCATTTCTGGTCTCCTGAACCTGTCCCACAGCTTATTCCTGATCACCTGAGGGAGTTTTGGATAAAGAAAATAGGATTTTAACCAATATTGAGATAGGCAGAATATCCTTTTAAACCTCTCTTCTCCCCAATATTTCAAACATCCTCAGATGAGTTACTCATTCCTCTAAAGATGGAAATATTAACCCTAAATCAACCATTTATGCCATGGCTGCACTTCAATGATTGTCCACATCAAATATTTCCTGGGATGAGCTTTATCCATCATCTCTGACTCCAGTTTAAACTTTCCCCTCTCTCCTCCATCCACAGCCAGGTTCAGATCCTCATCCTTAAGACCCTTTTCGATATTCCCACCGGCACCTGACGAGTCCTTCCCCGCAGTAATTCAATTCCCCCTTCTTTGGATCAATGTCTCACCTCTACAGCAGCATTTCTCACATCTAATCCTGGGTTTTTTTCATGTCTTCCCACTGTTCTGATTTTTAGGGTTGGATTTGGGAACATTCTGAGTTCTCAGGGGTTGTTGAGGGAAGGTTTTCCTGGCTGTGTTCTTTCGCTCCTGGCCACGTGGCAATAATTGCAGGGACACTGGAAATTACTTTCCCAATCTGCCTCACCCACTTTAAAAAGGTTCTTTTCATGCTGCTGTAAAACCTTTAAATCTTGACCTTCTTTATTTCATTTGTGTTGACTGCTACCAGCATTATTAATGTAATTTCCTATTTTCTTTGGTTTTGTACCCATTTTTTGACCATTCTGTGTCCAACCTGCACTTGCCAGACTGGTTTGGCATCAAATCCCAAACTTCTTGCATGGGATCCCCAAGGAATGGAGTCTCCAATCAGCTTCTGAAGGGCTGGAGAGGAACCCCAGGCCAGGAATGTGGGGTAAGGACTATCATAGAGCTGAGATACTGGGTTTAAATCTAAGGAAAACCTTCATGCATATATTTAAATATAAACATGTAATAAGAATGAACTTAAACCTGCTGCAAATCTTCCTAAAACTGGAGCCAAAGAGGTAAAATCCTCATTGAAAAAAACCACTGGAGAAATGCAAGAAATTGTTCTTTTCAGTCCTATATTAATGAATTTATCAGCAAATCCTTCAGCTGCCTCAGGGGTAGTTAATACTTTTTTTTTTTGTCCAAAATATCAATCTGTTTCCAAAAATGGCAACACTTCTTTAAAAATAAACAAAACAAAAAAGAAGTATGTATCTAGGAGTTGCCTTTAATAAAAAACTTAAATGTAGGGATTGTTTCAAATGGGATTTTTGCCTCCCTGTGACTTGCACAGAGGCTGATTTGTCCCCCTCAAGGCCGAGATCTGGGCCTCTGTGGTCGCCCTTTGTGTGGAGGATTTTCCCCCGGCACCGCTGAGTGAAGGAGCTGCTGAATGGGAGTTGAGCCCGTTCCAAGCCGTTTGCCACGAAGCTGCTCAGCCAGCCGTGTTTTTCCTGTTTTACCTCTCCAGGCAAACAGTGTGAAGGAGCGAGCAGATCTTATCAGAGCCCATGTTAACAAAAATACATCAAATAAAAACCTGCTACATTGCAAATGTCAACACTCCACACACAAAAAATGATATCTAAACTGCAGCGGGGTTGATTTTATTGCCAAAGCAATTCCCAAAGATTGTTTGGAGAGACAACTTTTCTGTTTGGCCTCACAGGTGCTGTGGGCCTGTGAAATAAATGTCTCTCTCATTTATTACACATTAAATTTACAGGGGTGCTGTCACCAGAGACAAGAGCGTGGCTAAAGAGAATGTCACCCCCTGGTTTGAAATTTACTGCCACTGTCCCCAGATCGGTTGGGAGTTGGATGAATGATCGGCCATCAAAATTAAATTAAATTCAGAAGTGATGTACGTGGCCTCAGCAGGAGATTTATCCTATTTTGTATCCTATATTTTCCCTGGGTCGTTTTCACTCCCGTTTTCTCTGAATAAAATGGAATTACAGCATCGCTTGCTCCCGCTCGGAGCCAGAGTCCTTCCGAAGCCGCACAAATCCGAAGGTGATTAACGAAACCCCAAATCCCTCCCAGGGCCTGCCCAGCCCCGAGTCACGAGCTGGGGCTGGCGGCATTCCTCCTCAGGAGCATTCCGTGTGGAATAAGCCCCAGCATCTCGGGATGAGAGGATCTCCGGGCACTGAATTCTGTGAAGAACACAAAGTGGTGTTTCCCACAGAAAAAAAAAAAAACAACCCAAACAACATCACTCGGGTGTCTTAATTTGGGAGCAACCGCGAGGCTGATGGTGCTCGGCAGGGGCAGCGCGGATTAAGGAGAAGCAAAAAGCGACTCAGAGGTGCTGGCAGGGATGCCTTAGATTTTGACTTTTATATTTTTCAAAATCCTGTAGTGCTTAGTGTGTAACTCTGAGGTTTCTTGTAGCCTGTTAATTTCTGTTCTCTCGTGCTGAGTAGTCATAACAAAGCCTCTCTGGGCCTGCTCTTCAAGGACACCTAGACTGTCCTAGGCCCAAAAAGTGTAAACTAAAAGCCTCTGAAAGGGGGGCAAGCTGAGGGGAATTACATCATTAAACTGAAGCTTTAATTGGAGAGTTAACCCTGGCTATGCAAATGAACCAAACCTATAAAGGTGTAAAGAACTCGTGACTTGTTGCCCATCTTGGGGTCCATGTTGGCAATAGCCTCTGGCTCCCGGGGTGTGCCTTGAAGGCCCCTCAAATAAATACCCACCTTTATTCCCTTACTCCTGTCTGGGCTCTGCTTATAGGTGGCCTCTTAAGGCATCAGCAGGAGGCCAGGAGTGCTGGGACAACGGGAAAGGGATCTGAGAGCAATAGTGGCCCACACATCCCGAGGATGAGCCCCAGCCCTGGCAGCTCTGCAGGGACGCAGGGATGTCCCAGTGCTGCCAGCACGGCCCCGTGCCCGGAGCCCTGCAGGACTCTGCTCCCGGTGCCCGAAGGAGCTGCCAGGGGCTCCAGCCACGCCTGACGTGTGCTGATAATTATGATATTCTGCCATCGCTTTGCTCCTGGGGTGTTTTTCCAATCAGGCTCGGAGATCTCTTTGTTCTGCCGTGTAAAACCCGGCTTTGAGGTCACTCCTGGCCTCCCACACCCTTGGCTGTTTATGGACGGCCTCGCAAAGCTCAGAGCCCATTTCCCATTGAGGAAGACAAGGAACAGGTTGTGTCATTGTCTGGCTTGATTGTTCTCCAAAACTAATTGCAAGGAGAGGAACAGCTCACCAGCTTGGGGCTTTATTGTTGTAAAAGCCTCCTGTCAACAATGAAAGGATGTGCAGGGTACCAGCCCTGTGACTGAGAGAAAAATCTGCTTTTCCTATTAAAAAATGAATGGGAACAACCTCCATTGATAAGAAAGGAAAATTGGTAAAAGGGTCAAGGGCCACCGACTTAAAATGAGTGCTAAGGGCCATTTCTGATGTCACCAAAACGGGTGGTTCTGGATTTCTATGTGTGACAGAGGTCTGTAGGGACATCCCAAGGGATGCCCAACTTTCTGTACTTTTGGCTCAGGGTAGAGGGACAGATTTTGGCTCCCTAACCAGCATTTCCATAAAGCTGCAGGCAGCACCTTGTCCTGTCCTGGTCCTGGGTGTTGTATCAGTTTAGGCAGAGCTCTGGGATCTTCCAGAATAAAAGGATCCTTATTGCAGGAGTTGGAAAAATGTCCAAGCAGGAGGGATGAAATATTGCCCCTCCACACTGAACAGGGAACCTTTTCTTCCAGTGTTGCTTTAGGACTTGCTCCTGCAAGGTCTTGTCTGTCAGCAAATGCAATCAGGTTTAAGAGCCTGAATTACCATCCTGGAAATCACTGGGAATTATTTTGGCGGTATAAAATAAAGCAAGTGCGGAAGTGCTCCAGCAGATTTGGGCCAGCACACTCAGCACCCTGCAGGAAGGAGCCTTTGGTTCCCAGAACCATTCCCGGTGTCCAGGACAGCCACTCGTTAGGGCTCTGTGCAGGGAGCTTGGATTTCACTCGCTTGGAAGATATTCCTCCTGGGACACACAGGCTCTGGTTGGTTTGGAAAACAAAATGATTAACGGCATTTTCCAAGTTTTTCCACTGAGCAGATTTGAGCCGAGGTCTGTCACAAGCTGAAGAATTTGCAGGAATAGTGTCAATCTGATGTCATAGTGGCAATAAATCCTATTGTGCTGGATTACACTTTGCCCATTAAAATGCTCTGACCTCTTGTCATCCAAGTGGAACCACATTCCACTGGCTGCTCAAAAGGTTCTGATTTCACTCCCGATTGTTGCCAGGGCAACTGCACCTCCATCCAAAACTGCCTCACCAGTCATTGAACTCCATCTGAGCAGACCCGAGGAGATAAAGCAAAGCACTAATTACTTATTCCCACTGAAAGAGTCCAAATCAAACTTTTCTGAGGCCTGACTAACAGAAACTCGCTGGAGTTGTCGGAGGGTTGCTTGGGGTTTTTTGCATGAGGCACCAATTGCCTCCCTTCTTTGTGGAATAACTGGTTGTGGTGACAAAATACCATGAAAAGATTAATATTCTAAGGCTATCCAAAGCAAGAGTGCACTGGAAATCTCACCACAGGCTGCTCCTGGAAAGAGTCCTCACTCAGTTGTGGAAAACTAAAAGGATTTTCATGAATAGTCAAACAGCTGGTGAAGGCTTGGGAGTGGAAATAGAAATATTTGAATTTCCCCGTTGAGATTTCTGGTGGAAAGTGGTCTGTGTTTTATGGCCTCTGCTTTTATGAGGTGAATATCATCTCCGTGGCTCAGAGTTGTCTCAATCTATCTTTGAGTGGGACAAAGCCAGGTAGAAAATTGCTCTTTGTCCCGGGGCTGCTGGGGTTCAGCATTTCCTGGAGAGCAGAAGGGGCCACTTGGCCATCCCAAACGGGGTCTGTAAAGTCAGGAGCGAGCAGGGCCAGGTGCTGCTGGTTCTGCCTCTCCCAACCAGTGCCCCAGGGCTGATGTGCTCAGAATTCGGGGCCAATTTGAAACCAGTTTGAGGCAGAACATTTTAAAAGGAACTGAGATGCTTTGTGGAGTTGTCTCAGGAATGGAGATGCCTTTATTACACGTGGAAAATTTCCAGCTGGTTTTGCTCTTTTATCCAGGTGAGTCTCTTCACACAGCTCTGTGAGCCCCTGTCCTGGTTTTCTTTGAGGAAAACTTGTCTGAAAAAATGGTTGTTCACCAAAATTGCCTCTTTTTTCAGTTTGTTTGCCAGACGGTTGATTTTTATCAAATGTCAGTTCTTAGACCTTCTCAGGGAAGTGTTGACCTGCTCTCCTGTACCACGACAGCAAAGAGAACCCCAAAATTCAGTGGTTCCTCTGCCCAACACTTCCATAGGAAATTAAGGCCTGAAACCCTCTCCACTCTCCCAATTCCCCACCCCACTGTGCCACCACAAAGCACTTGAGGCGTTGAAGATTATCCTCCCCTCTCAGCACCCTCAGAACATGAATTTAGAAAGAGGAACCAACGAGGGAATCATGACTGGAAAACACAAGAAATGAACAGTTCCTTGTGAAATGCAGCACAGAGACTTCTTGAATTACAGCTTTGCCTCCTGCCCGACAGGACAGACGAGTCCTCTTTTACAGCAGAAGATGAAAAGATGAAGAATCAAATCAAGCCCTTATCCCGGTTTAAAAGCAGATAGAAATGTGAGGTGGCATTTGCTTGTTGGGCTCGTTTGTGTTTATCACGTGGCAGTTTAATTGCACAATGAATTACTGGAAAGGGGAGTTCTGTTACCAAACTTTCTCACCAAAAGCTCGGCGGGAGAATATTGGGCAAGAAAGGTGACTAATAAAAGAAAAAGGGGCAGAGCATCAGCCGTTCTCCAGAATTTCAGTCACTCCAGGGAACAGCAAGGTGAGGGAGCAGCGTCCTGGTGAAAGGCAGAAACTTTCTCAGCGTGAAGTGTTTTCCACCTGACCCTCCCCAGCTGTTCACAACCTCTGCCGGCACAGGGGCGGCTCAGATTTCAACCTTTGTGTCTGGCAAAGCGTCCTTTGCTAAAGTTTTCTCTCTTTAGAAAGCGATCCATCAGTCCCTGCTCTTGCTGCCTCGGAGCGCCAGGTACAGCGGTCCTGGGGAGGACTTGGCTGCTGCTCCCGACACTTCGAGCACGGAGCTGTTGCTAAATTAATGAAGCCCATCTAAAATATGGATTGCCTGGATATTGCCTGAATTTAGCGAGTTTGCAGCTGGTTAACTCTGATTGATCAGCTGACATTTGCTGAGCGCTGCCAAACCATCCGTCAGCAAGTGCTGTAACAATCCCGGGTTTGTCAGCAATAGATCAACTGCCCCAGCTCGGCTGATTTAGCAGCACCAATCTCGTTATCTCACTGCACTCACACCTTGTCCAGGGCAGGGATTAGGAGAGCGCAGCGGAATGTCTGCTCGAGTTTCAGAAATGCCCGGAGGCATCGTGGAGAAGAGAAGAGAAGAGAAGAGAAGAGAAGAGAAGAGAAGAGAAGAGAAGAGAAGAGAAGATGCAAAAGTGCTGGGAGGTTAATTAGCCAAGTCTGTGCAGATCAAAAAGTTGATTTTCCTCCTTTCCTTCGTTCAGTGACTAATTTCTGTTACTGTAACTAGGAGTAACAGGGTTTATCCCCACCAAAACTTAAATATTCACTTCCTCTTCTCCACCTCCTCCATTCTCTTGAAAAAGCACTTCCCTCTCCATTCTGGCTCCAGCAAGAAAGCTCACAACAATACAGAAAACACTCTAAAAGAAGGGGGTTTTGTTTATTAAATGTTTATAATCACACTCTGTATCACCATCCCCACGGGGAATGAGTCAGGGCTCCCAGGAGAACACAATCCCAGAAGAAAGGAAAATGATGTAACACCAGGACTTTGCAGAGTTTTTTATCTGGACAGAGCCCCCCTCACAGCCTGGATCCCCTCTGGATTTCCAGGATTGTGGCGGCCATGGGAAAGAGCTTTGATCCACAGCACAGGCGCAAGGATTTGAGGAAGTTTGACAACAAGGAAGGTGCAGAAGCCAGGATTGTGTAACCCAAGCCCTGGCAGAGCATTCCAAGCCTGTCAGTGACAGCTGCGGTGTCTCTCTCTCTCTCAGCTCGCTCTGTCTGCCAGGTGAGCTGCAGCAGACAGGTAACCTGCACCTGGGCTCCAGGAGTGAAACCCCAAAGAGAGGCAGGGAGAGGAAATCCTGCCCCCACTCCGCCTCCTGGGTGGCCTTCCCAAACCCTCAGCCTGCTCTGAAAGGTATTACAGAGTTTACAGGACAGCTTCAAATGTTTGCTCAGGGTTTAGAAATATAGAAATAGAGGGATTTCTAAGGGGGATGAGCAGGATTCTTCCTTCCTGGCCTTTGTTTGTGGATTTTCTTGGCATAGGAGGAGGCAGAACCTCTCAGCAGGCTCCTTGCACAGACACATTTGGGCACAGGTCACACAGATGCTCCTGCGCGGACACTCAGATCCAAAAAATTGTGTCCATTGCTGCTCCCCAGGCCTTCAGTGCTTGGCCCAACCATCCCAACAAACCCTGAGCGGGCTCTGGGGCACCGTGGTCCTTCTGACTCACTGCAGCCACCCTTTCTCACCGTCTGCAACCCTCAGGGAGCCGAGAGTGCCGGCGCTGCTCTGCCCTGCTCTCCCCGGGATTCTCCTGGGCAGCTCCGCTGCTCCTCCAGAAGGGACAGAAGGGAACGGAGGAGCTGCCCAGTGGGTCAGCCCCACGCGGGGTCTCACACCCCATCCCATCCCATCCCATNATCCCATCCCATCCCAGGCTGGCACAGCCCTGCACCGGCGGCTCGGGAAGGGTTTCCCTCCTCTGACAAGTTCTCACCCTGCTCTGCGGCAATTAGAGCCTGGCTCAGCCCTGCAATTACACAGCTTAACACCCTCCCTAAACATGGGCTCGAACAAGCACCGGAGCTCTGCCTCCCTTTAATATTCAAATGAACGCCGTCCTGCTGAATTCCAGCCACACGAACGGAGTTTCCAAAGAGCAGCTAAGGAGCTGCCGGGTGACACCCCAAACACCCCTCCAGCTGAACGGGAGAAGCGCTTTATCCCCACACAGGTTGTTTAGTTGGTTTACAGCTCTCTGAGGCAACAGAATTTCTGTTTATGTGTACAAACACGGGGAAAAGCGCAGTCAAGGAAGTGAGAAATTGGCTTTACCTTCGTGTCCTGCTGAGGTTTGAAGGAATCTCCGCTTCACTCCCTCCTTTCTTTTCCTCTGTCTCTCTCCCTCTCTTCTTGCATGGCTGGACTGACAGGTTGGCAGAGCTGAGAACGACAGGTTGGGTTTGTTTTTTTAGACACAACTCCTCCCCCTCTCAAAGAGAAGGAGAAAAAAAAAAAAAAGAAAAAGAAAAGGCAAGACTGTTTGGGAAAAGTTCACAGAAAATCCTGTCCTTTCAGCACATTCGAACTGGTGAGAAAAATGCTGCTTTGGGGAGCCCAGCAGTTTTCCAATTGTTTTCCTCAAAAAGGCTCAAGGTCTGCTTTGCAGTAAGTATGAAGCAACCAAAGGATTTACACCAAGAACTGACTTGACCCCAAACCTTCCCCATTTCCCTGATAACTGATCCAGGGGTAATCACAGCCCCTTCGGTGCAGCCTCGACAAGAGGGCCTTTGCAAAAGTGGAAAGGGCTTTTTGCAGGCAGCACAAATATCTTTGGGCCTTGGATTTTACCCTTGCATCCCAGCAAGATGTCTGAAAACCTAATTTTTTCCCTCAGAACCCTGTGCTGCTGCTAACCTGCCCTCACAGCAGGTTATTTTAAATTCCTCTTTTACCTTATGCTCTGAGCTGGTTGCAGTGACACCAGCTCAGCTTCTGTCGCTGTCACCTGAGGGCTGAGAGGATCCCAGAGAGCTGGGGGAGGTTTTTGACAGGCCACAATGACCACAGAAATGAGATCAATGTCCAGAGCTTCCACTTGCACTGGCCTTCCCAGGTGTTCTGGCCCAGGTGGGCAGAACACATCCCTGGGAATGCTCTACTACAACGTTTTTAGAACCAAGATGCAGACACTGACCTTAGCCCGGGTTTATCAATAAATTCTAGATTAGGGCTGTGTCACACTCTGCCTGCTCCTAAATCAGCGCTGCTGCTGCCTGTGCCCTGCTGGCCGTGGAGCTTTGCCACGAACATCTGCCAACAAATGCCAGGAAAGAGCAGCCAAGAGGTTGGTGGCCGGTGATGAAAGAGCTTCCACCCTCCCACTCCCCTGCAACCCCCAGAAGAATTGACAGTCAGTCCCTTTCATTCTCTAAAGCTTTTTTAAGTTGGCAGTTTGGGCACAAATCTGCAATTTCCAGGCCTGTTCCCTGCAGAGGCGCTGCCTCTGTTTCAAGGCAGCAGAAAAACAAACATACAGTAAACTAATGACTGTCATCTGCATAAATTTGCATCGCGGACTCCTTGAATAGGATCCCATCTCCTCTGGGTCAGATTTGCAGCTGGCTTGTCACACTGAGGTTTCAGAGGCTTCCTTTACCTGTCACTGCGAGCTGAGCAGCAGCAGCGGCTCTGCAAAGCCACAAGGGCTCCAAAACTTTTGGAAAAAAAAATAAAAATCCCAGGCAGTTTAATTTAACATTACAGTGAGCTAGATTGGAGGTGAAAGCAGCGGGTCTCACACGGAGTGAGTGTGACATCATACCCAAAAACGTCTCGTTCCACTTCTTGCAAGCTCAGCCTTATCTCCTGCACCAGGGGAGGGCCACATCCATCTATTCCATCTATTCCATCATCTATTCCGTCTATTCCATCTCTTCCAGGACTGATTCCCACACCTCCTGCCTCCTGCAGAACGCATTCCCTCCCTGCCTCTTTCATCAGGCAACTGTTCTCAATTGTGCTCTGCTCCCCGCTCAAGATCGACAGAGAGATAACACAAAAAGCTCACAAATCCTTCCTGCCAGTGGAACAAGTTCCCCGAATCCAGACAAAACTGGGCAAAGTTCAGTGCTAATGGATCATGGCTGGAGGCACCGCTGCCTGCTGGGGGAAGTGAGGAGCTGCTCTTCAGGTTACAGCAGGGTCACAGGCTGCAGCTTTCTGCCTTAATTTCCAGTGCAGATGGACGGGGAGAAGAATTTTCAGCGTTAAGCACACGCCAGCGTCGGCACTGCTGGATCAAAGGTAGATTTGCCAGCAGAGATCCGGCTGCAGCTCCCTTTGGCACTGATTCAGAAGCTTTTTCTCAGTCCTCCCTCCTCAGCATTACCAGGTTGGAGATCCAAACCCTTCAAAAGATTTGAAGCTTGCAGAATCTTTAAGATCTCTTAGCAAAGGGGCTTATTCTATTTATTAATTCAGGTGACCTGCCCTGGCACCAAAAAAACACCAAAAACATGCCCAGCATGATGCTCTTCCTTTACCTCTGGAATTTTGACCCCATACGGGAGTCCTGGAGAGGGAGAGAAGCTGAGCAGCATCACAAGGAGAGGGAAATCTCCCATCTCCAGCTGGAGCTCCAGCCCAGCCCCAGCCCAGCCTGGAGTGTGACATGTGACAGTCACAGCTGTGTCTGCCCCAGGGGCCAAGGGTGAATTAAAGCCAAGAGCCCTCAGCTCTCAGCAAACACAGTTGCTGGAAGAGCTTAAAACCAGTCAATAAATGCACTTCAATTAAGCACTCGGTGAGGTCAGGTTTCTTGTTTTTCCTGTTTAACCAGCAAGTTTCGAGACAGCCTCATAATGAACCCTGGGAGCACAGCTCGTTATGGCATCAGAAAAGTTGCAAAATTGCACCCAACTTCGGGTTGTTGTGTTCTGCTGGTTACACTCCCTAGAGGAAAAACAACAAAGAGGAAGGAACACAGCTCGTAATGTAGGAACTTAATCCCAAACGCCTTGGTGCCAGTGACGAGATTCCCATGGTTTCAGTGGGTTGTGGATCAATACAACCGAGATAAATCCCATGTTTTCCTGTCAGCCTGGTGCTTCCTATTGATTTCCAGGTGGATCTGATGGTGGATCTCTTCCCTGATTCCCTCTCCTGCCTTGAAAACCCCTCCCTCAATGCCTGCCAACACCCCTTGTCTCCACAGGTTTCTTGGGCAGGTCCAGCTGAGCAGACACTGGAGGCATCTGTGTATTGCTAAGGGAAAAAGGGGGAAAAACCCCACATTTCAATCCCCAGCTTTTATCCTTCGGGAGGGCGGATCCCTCAATCCACCCTGCAGTGGCCACTGCTCCACATCCGTCCCCTCCAACCCCACAAACACGTGCAGAACCCTTTTTGCACCCTGGCTGAGGCTGTTGCTCTAAATTTCCACCCATTCCAAGTTCAAACTCTCTTAATTCCACATAAAGCGCGGGTGCTGAATGTTTGATGGGACAAGAGGAGGTCCCTGCAGAGAAGAGCAGCACAGGGGACAAGGTGTGGGACCTTCAGCGCTTACAGAGTGGTGGTCCCATGAAAATCAGCCCAGAAATCCCTGTTTGGGGGCACAGAAAGCCACGGGGGTGTCACAGAGCCTCTGGCACATCTGAGAGGGTGTTCAGGGTGTTGGGAATGACAGGAGGCTCCAGTCCTTTCCCATGCATAATTCACCAAGAAATCAGCTGGCCGGTGTGGAAATGATTGAACTGAACCCTTAGGTATTGCATTAACTGATCTCCAGGGGAGGATGTGGATTACTGCAGCTGAATGCAGCCCTTATTTATCAGATGGAAAAGGTTAATGTCATTTCCTTTCCTTTCCTCCATGGTTTTCCTCACCACGTCCCCGTTTCTGGCGAGCAGGAGGCGCAGACAGTGTGAGAACATGTGCTTGATTGTTTAAATCACCAGAGCTGTTACTTCGGGCAGGGACGGGGGTAAGAAATTAAGATTTCTGCTGGTTTCCTGGGGAGAATTACAGGGCTAGGAAACATAAAACACCGAGGAAAGGAAATGGGTTGTGGAGCACCTGGGCTTCGATTTGACATCCAAGAGTCCTAACTCAAGGAGGGAATTTGTGCATTCTCATCTACTGTGGTGCCTAATAAGAACCAGGATCAAACTAATCTAATATTCTTATTCCATACTTTATAAAGCAAGAGTGCATTAAGAAAGGTCATTTTTTTTTGCTTCTTAATGAAGTTTAAATACAGTTAAATTAAGTTCTACTAATAAAGAGTCTATGTTTTTTCTAATTTGCCTCTGGAGTCTCAAGAGCTGTTGACCTCAAGATAAATATCAGAGCAGTCCAGCTATCTAATATGTGCTCTGCTAATGATGTCAACAAGTTAATTCTAATGTCAACTAAGAGAAAATTTCCATGTCGGGACTTAGCTCGGGCTAAGAGGAAAAACAAAAAGCTCTTTTTGTGGTAAAAAGCTCAAGACCTCCAGGTTGATTTCCCAGTCTCCGGCACAGGATATCCTTGGATAAGCCATGTAGGGATGTTCTCCTCCTGCGGTAACTCAGATGGACCTAAACCACACTGAATTCAGACTTCAAGAGAAGGATAAACATTTCTGACCACCTGGGAATTTCAGGATTCCAGGTGCTGGCTCCCTGGCTGTCCATGAAGAAGGATGAGTGTGGCATTGGGGTTTGGCTTCTGACCACGGCTCTTCTTCCCCCCAGGGTCCCCAGGTACCCACTGCACATCTCCTGCCCATTTCTGCTTGCCTTGCCATGGGTCAGAGATGGTTTGAGCTCCTCACCACCNCATTTCTGACCACCTGGGAATTTCAGGATTCCAGGTGCTGGCTCCCTGGCTGTCCATGAAGAAGGATGAGTGTGGCATTGGGGTTTGGCTTCTGACCACGGCTCTTCTTCCCCCCAGGGTCCCCAGGTACCCACTGCACATCTCCTGCCCATTTCTGCTTGCCTTGCCATGGGTCAGAGATGGTTTGAGCTCCTCACCACCGTCCTGTTTCCACAGCCATCAGCAGAACTTAATTCCATCCCTTGGTTCCAGCCAGGCCCCATAAAAAGGCGTCTGGACACAGCTGTTGTTCTCTCTGCCTACACAAGATGTGAAATCACCCCCAGTTTCCAGCTCCAGCTGCTTCCCTGCCCCTGTACCCAGCTCCACGCTGGACAAACCTCAGCTCTCCACATCCCACTGTCCATGGAAATAAACCCAGACCGAGGGACAACGAGGGTCAGGACCTCTGGGTGATGCTGAGGTCGCCTTTGCGGCCCCAGCTCTCCATCCGTGACCTGAGTCAGTGGCTTTACCTTACCTTGCAGAGGTGCCTTGAGGACAAAAAATCCATATTTCAGGGCACAGCAGCGGGGCTGGCTAATTCCAGCTCTGAAGGAAACGGGGACAGAGATGCCCATTGACTCATGTGGGATTTACAATGAGCCCTTATCCATTTTACATTGGCCCCGAGCAGCCATCTGAGGATAGCAGGGACTGACCATTAATTCCCGAGCGGGTAAACAATCAGCATCCCAGTGATAATGCAGCAAATTAATGGGTGTAGCCAAGGCAACCCCGGCGTGGCTCCTGAGTTGGCTTCGCGGGCTATTTGCAGAGTATGAAAAGAGCTGAGTGCACCTGGCCTCCTTTTTTTGCTCGCCCATAAAGGAAAAGCTTTCCTGGACAACCAGGCAGCGAGGATATTCCAGCAAATTGCCTTTCGCAGAAAGCCAACCTTGACTTTGTTATAATTGCTGTGTAAATATAATCCCACTCATCAATTAAATGCTGCTCTCCAGGGCTGGAACATTATCCATGTTCATGGGGATGGAATCCCTGGCAATTCGCTGGGCTGGCTCCATATTCATGGGCATTAGCCTTGGGAAAGAGAATGTGATTGCTTGANTTCTGAATTTCACCAAGAAATATGTTGCCATGGAAATCCTAAATATTCAGCCCTCAGCAGGGGGATTCAGCTGGGATAACTGATAAAGAGATCTGATAGTTAACTATATGGATAACTGATAAATAGATATGATAGATAACTATATAGATAACTGATAAATAGAAATATAGATAACTGATAAA
>VZRO01003600.1:195044-280086 GCA_013397915.1 Daphoenositta chrysoptera
CGGGCTGGTCCCGGTGCGGGTGGCACAGGGGTGGGACACAGATGGGACACGGACGGGACACGAACGGGACACGGACGGGACACGGACGGACACGGGACGGGCGGGGAGCGCTCAGAGCTGGGTGTGGGATGTTCCCAGTGTGAGTGGGACACAGATGGGACACGGACGGGACACGGACGGGACACGGACGGGACACGGAGGGAACACGGGCCGGGCGGGCCCGGCGCTATCCCTTCAGCACCACGGCGGCTCCGGAGCCCGGGCGGGAGCGGCGCGGGCAGCGCGGGAGGGGAGAGCCCCGACATCCCCGCAAACAGCGGGACGGGCTCAATCCCCCGCCGAGCAGAGCGAAATGAAAAAGAAAATGCCCTTCTCGCGGTTTAGGTTTCCTGTGGGTCTGTGCTGGAAAACAAATTAACCTAAGAGGATTTGGGGAATTCGAGCCGGGAACAGAAGACAAGGTGGAAGTGTCTGAGTTTTGAAAATGTGCCCAAGGCCCCGGCTGGCAAATCCTTTCTCTGAATGCTCTTGCTAAGCCCTTTCATCAGCATTGAAAATGCAGAGAAAAGGTGCTTTTTTGCTTTGAGTTAGCAGAAAAGATTACCTGGAAACTATTTTCAGTAAAATACTGGTTGTGCTTTCTCCTCGTCTCAAAAAATGTTTCTGTTCATAGAATTTTATCAGAAGAAAACTTAGCAGCCACACAATCTGTGGATCTGGTAATTTAGATTAAACCATCATTTGGGTTAATGAAGGTTATAATTAATTTGTCCAGGACACATCTCTTGAATATCAATAATTAATTTTGGGCTGAGACTGTTTCATATAACCATGGGGTTTGGATTGGAAGGGACCTTAGACCTCATCCCATGGAATGACGGAATTTCTAAACACTGGTGGAAAAGTTTGCTTAAAGGACTGGATTTCTCTTCCTCCAATAATTTGTTCTTTACTTTTGGCAACTTTCAAGTCTTTGTGCTGAACAAAGCAAAGAGTTGTGCAGAGCAGATTAAGAATTTTAAAAATATCCATCAAGAAGGGCTGAGAAACAGGAACAGGAAAATGACAAAGCAGCCTCACATCATGTGCACAAAACCTCAGCATTTCAGGTGCTACCATCCCATCTCCCTGCACTTTAAAAACCTCAATTTTTAAGATGTCTGAGTGATATTTCAGCGATAGACCAGTGTTGTGCATTCTGTGCATTGCAGTGGCCTTCAAAATGTGTGAAGTAACCTCATCTGCATCAATAATTTGTATTTTATTTATTTTGCGTTTCAAAATATACGACTGATGAAAGGCTTTGTTGGTGTAGTGGTGGGGTCAGATTTGGGTTTCCACAGGAGGTGTCAGAGCCTCAGGTGCCCTTCCCGAGGGCTCCAGCCGTCACCACCTCCTCACCCAGGCTCAGCCACCCCCAGCCCGTGCTGGTTCTCCAGCAGTAAAATCACACAGGCACAGCTCAGACCGCACAGCCCTTCCCTAAACACTTCTCACTTTCCCTCTTCCCACCACCCCGGAGATTTCGTGGGTGCTGCACCCTCGGACCCAGCGCGGAGCGTTCCTCGCTCTGGGATTCCCGCGGGGTTTTTGGCAGAGCTCGGAGCTCCCGTGCAGCTCGGGCAGCACCGCCAGCGAGGGGGAGAGGCACAGGCAGAGCCCTGACTTCATCCCACACCCACCGAGCCCAGGGGGAACACTCTCAAGGAAAAGAAGGAAAAACTTCCCACTAGAGATGCTGCCGTGATACTTTCCCCAATCCTTTTTTTCCAGCTCCTGCCCACAACCCCAGCTTCCCTTGCTGCTTGTTGTAAAGCATTTATCACTTTTTTTGGAACAATTGAAAAAGAAAAAAACTCCAAAAGGCCACATCTGGCCTCAGGAATCCTGAGGAAGATGGGAAAAAACCTTCCTGGAGCAGACCAAAAAGGCCCTGAGCAGCTTTGGGCAGAGGCTGCTGCCTGCCAGCCCTCATGCCCCTGATAAATCTGCATTTGATCGTGAGCTCTAAGTCCTTAAGCACATTGTAGAAATGGGGCAAATCCTCTTTGGGAATTTACTGACTTAAACAAAGGAAAAGCAACATAATTCCATTTATTTTAACATCATTAGGCTCTGAAAAAGAAACCCTGATCATATCATGGGATGGGTTTCTGTTATGATCAGTGCATTTTACCACTTGATTGCTGGGACTTGAAGGAGTCTTTTGCTGTGGAGTTATGCGGGAAATAAGAAGCTGGAGTGAGGAATAAAAACCAGTTCCTACTTTGCACTTTTTTCCCCAAGAAAATCTGAGATATTTATTGCCAGGATATTGGCACCGAGCTTGGATGGGGCAGTGGAGCTGGAAAATGAGGTTTTTCTGCTTTTTGTCCCTGTCTCTGAAGTAGAATAAGGTGAAATCCAACATGTCCTATCCTTCACTATCAGAATGGGTTTGGGACTGGCTTTCCAAAAAACCAACCCAAAAAATCCCAAAAACCCAACTAAACCCCAACCAACCAATGAACCAAACCCCCTCCACAGCTCCAGGTGCTGCTGGACTGGGATTTTGCTGCTGCCTCTCACAGCAGCAGAGCCAGACCTCAACTCGGGCACGAGGAGCTTGTCTGCTTCTGCTGCAGGCAAACTAGAATTGAGCCACCTCTCCTTTCCCAGCTTTTTCTCCAGAAGGTCCCTCTAGGAATCTCCTTTCCCACTTTTTTCCCTTAGCACTGGAGCCGAGATGAGGCAGCTGGGCTGGCCTAAGGGATTATCCAGGAGAAAGCCATGAACTCGTCCCTGTTCTTCCTGAGGTGTGTTTGCCTTCCCCAGCAGGCAGAGCGTCCTCTCCCGAGAATTCCAGCTCTCCCTGGTCCATTGGCTCCCTGGCTCCCTGACAGGTTCAGCCTCTTCAAAGCTCTCCTGCCCCGTTTGATGCCATCAGCTGTGTTTGCATTTCGTGGCACCCAGAACAAGCCAGGGAAATTCCTTTAAAGTCCAATTTGTGCTTTGTAGAATTGCCAGATTGTGGGTTGGAAAAAGCTCAGGAAATGGAGAAATCTGTGGGCTCTTAACAAACATTAAACTCCTGATAAAAAACGGTGACAAATTCATCCTTTGCTGACCCAGGTCACCTTTGAACAGACACAAGGTTCTTTATCAAGTTGCCAAATCCCCCCTTCTTTCAGAGCCCAGGTTTATGTTTTGTTCTCCTTTCTTTGCTTGTTTATCTCTTAATCTTTGGGTAAATTGCAGCATCTGAATCTGGCCATTGTGGAAACGGGTTCAGAGCTTCCCAGCTGACTTCCCACTTAATTCATAGCCAAGGTTTCCATTTCCTGAAATCAGGCAACTCTTCATTTATTTTTTCTTTGTTTTGATTTAGATTTTCAGGGTCACTTGGACCTGTGCTGACAATATTCCAATAAATACTAATTTATACCACCAATACTCCCATTCATTCCAGGATTTTTCAGTGGGGGAGCAATGACTGAACCTCTCTGGATGTGATGGAAGCTTTGGAATTATCCACTGGCCACATTATCATCCCTTGCTAAAGGAGCCATGATCCCTTAAATAAACAGCTGGCTCTGAGCACGGAGTATCAGAGTTTTCCTCCCCAGGCAGGGGCACAGAGAGGAGAACACACCCAGGAGTCCCTAAGGCTGAGATGGTCTCTGCCCTGATGGGGATCACACCCATCCCACAGGATTTACTCACGGGGCAAAATGGAATTGGGAGCAGCTGGAGACTGGACAGATTTGGTTCTTTTACTGGTTTTTCAAGCCTCATTTCTATTAAAATGTTATTGTTTTCAGAAATGTATAATATTTGTCTAATAAGCAATTACACAACACAACGAGCAGCTACTTTTTGGATGTCTTGAAGTACCTGTTTAAACTTCCACTCTCAATCATCAGCCCAATTTCCTTCCATCCTCTACTTTGGCTAAAGTTCCATTCTATTATTTTCCATGTCAATTTATGTCACGACAAATGAAGCAAAAAAGATTTGACCAAGTGAATCCTTCCCTCTGCAGACCAGTTCTGAGCCACCACATAGCACACACGTGAAACGGTATTTAAAAACAACTATTCATGATTTGAGAACAAATACGCATGATTTAAAAACAAATACTCATGATTTAAAAACAACCATTCCCACCATATTGACACAGCAACCAGAACAAACGTGAGATGGGTGTCCCTGTCCTTTCTGTGCTGTGCTGAGGGAATTTGCCTCAGCAAGAAGTTTCCTTCTGGAATTCACTTTACCCAAGGGCAGAGAGGAAAAATCAAAGGTGCAGGATGAATGCAAATGGTGCAGCTGGATCGGGTGGGTTTAGTGAAAGGACTGATGTCAATATAGATTTTCCCTAGTGCAGTCCTGCCTCTCCACAGGGAGAAAAAAACATGAACCTTGACAGGCTTGAGCATAAAACATGAAAATATACAAGTTATTAAGAGAGAGAAAAAAAAAAAAACAATTACAGAGACAAGGCTGTTGGTGTGGAGAAAAAAGCAATGGAAAACAGGGAATAAATAAATTCACAGTGCACACTCTTTACCTGTGAGTACAGACTCTTCAGTTTGGGTCAAATTAGGATGAAATAGCTGGATGTGTGCAGTGATTTAATTGAAAGGCACAATTAAGCAAAGCTGGCTGCTGCCAGGTTGTTCTGCCCCAGGAGAAGAGCAGAAAGCAGGAACGTGCAGCTGCTTTGCCCGTGCAGGAGCGGGAAGGACACCAGAGGAGCTTTACCTTTGCCGGGGCTGCCACCGGGAAGTTCCTTGGAGGCTCCTCCGTGTCTCGCTGCCAGCAGCGCTGCAACTGTGCAGAAAAACAGGGCTGGGTTAATCATAAAGGGAGGCACGAGCTGTAAACCCCGAAGAGCCCGGTTAAACATTGACTGGGGCTCTCGGGAGCGAGCTCAAGGCTCTGCCCGGCTGCCCGGGGCATCCCCAAAAAAGGACCCCAGGCTGGTCCCCAGCAGCCGCCCCCAGGGGGGACACACCGGGCAGGGCTGGGGCCGCCCGGCACATCCAGGTGGGGCTGTCAGCGCAAGGAGCAGGAAATTCTCCCGAGTAATAAAAGCCCTTCATCATTCCAATGGTACTGCAAATATTTACCCACGGGACTGCGTTTGGAGCTAGCCACTGATAGACAACTCGGGAGTAAACAGGTTTAGACTTGAAGTCTATTTTATTTGTTCTTTTTTTTTTCCTATAAAAAGTCTTTTGTTTCTGGGTTAGCACGAGGTTAAGGGAAGGACTTCCAGCCTGCACAAGAAGTGCAACCTCGTTTTCTGTTGAAGTCACAGACCCTGTCCTTTTCTGTGCTGAGGGAATTTGCCTCAGNGACTTGAAGTCTATTTTATTTGTTCTTTTTTTTTTCCTATAAAAAGTCTTTTGTTTCTGGGTTAGCACGAGGTTAAGGGAAGGACTTCCAGCCTGCACAAGAAGTGCAACCTCGTTTTCTGTTGAAGTCACAGACCCTGTCCTTTTCTGTGCTGAGGGAATTTGCCTCAGCAAGAAGTTTCCTTCTGGAATTCACTTTACCCAAGGGCAGAGAGGAAAAATCAAAGGTGCAGGATGAATGCAAATGGTACAGCTGGATCCGGTGAGCTCAGGGAAAGGACTGATATCAATACACAACTTCCCAGTCCTGCCTTTCCACAGGGAGAAAAAGACACCTGGAAAAAGGTGAGGGTGGAGCACAACCCTGATCCCTCCACAGGAGCTCTGCAGTGTTGTGACCTTTCAGAAGGGTTTTAGCTCCTGCTTTTCCCTTTTCACATCATGTTCAGGCTGTTAATTAAGATTAATTTAGGCACTTAAAGGTGGATTTAAACCATTTGGGTTTCTGGGTATGGTTCGTGCAATGCCTGCACAGAGACCATGCCTGGAACTCGGAAATGAAAGGAGAAGAGAAACCCAAATCTAAAGGACTAAACAGGAATGAGTTGATCCGAGGTGAAACGTGTCTAAATCCAAGGTGGGTTTGTATTTAGATAAAAAAAGCAGCTTTGACTCTTTCAATGCCAGCTCAGCCCTGCCGTGAGGCACCAGCTCTGGCCCAGGAGAGAGGAGCACAACTCCCCGGAGCTGCACAGCTCAGGGCAAAACGCCCTTTTCTGTCTGCTCTGGTGCCACTCCGGGCTCTGGGAGGTGACACCAGTCCCTGCCTGGGCATTTGCACTGCCCCAGATCCTCTGCAAATCCAGCCCCGCTTTGGTCGCTCTGTAATACAAATTAATAACAATAACTAGACTTGACTGCTCGACAAAAAGCAAATAGTTCGGAAAAAGCTGTCTTAAATCTTTCTATCCCACTTCCCCAGACCAAAAAAAATCTACAAATGTTATTTCTTTTGGCAGCTGAAACCTAATCCTACCTTGGTTAACATAACAGAGAGAACAGGAAGCGCTGCGAAGGAATTTTTCATTCCCTGAGACGTCTTTGATCCCACTCCCCTCCCTTTTCCTATCAGGTAATTTTCAAATCTCGATGTTTCCAGTTAGTCTACGGATCTTCTTGTTTTGTCTACTCCGGGCAGGCCTTATTTAACTCCCATTTCGGGGATGAAAATCTGCCCTGCCTTGAGACTTTGCTGTTGTGTAAGCCGGAACCTGAGAAGTGCCGAATCCAGGAGGGAATCGGGCTGAAATTCACAGCCCTGGCTGGTGGAAAACCCATCATGGCCCTGCTTTAGCTCAGGCAAGGGGCATGCAAGCATCACAGAAACCCCAAACAAACCCTTCCAGCATTTTCTCCTGCAGCCACCACTTTTTGTCACGTAGTTCCACTCCCCGACATCCGGAGGGAATTTTTGCACCGTTCTCCATCTCGATTTGTGCCCATCTAAAACGTGCAGAGCTCCAAACAAATTAATGGCTGATTAATATTTGGGATTCTGGAAGGATTTGTTGACCCTTATTCCAGTCCCACACGGAATGCAAGGCTGCACCTCTGCTTTGGACAATAAACAAGCCATAATTAAAATATTGATGACCCTGGAAGGGCTTAATTACCACAGAGCAGCCTCCTGCTTGTAGCCAAGGCAAGTCTGGAGCTCTCCAAAGCAGAAGAGGACATAAAAATCATTAAAATGATACCAAGATCATCGTGGAGCAGATAACACAACAGAGGGATAAAATGCACATCTAAAATAATACAATATTGAATTCAAAGTGAAAATATTGATACCCTTATTAATACTTTTTATACTCTTTATTGACACTTTTGCTGTTGCAGTTTCACTTATCCTGCCAGTCTCCATGAAATAGGATTTAGAGGACCATTGGAAAATAGAGGTAAAAAGGGATCTAGAAGAGAAATTTTGCAAACTGTGAGTGTCAGGAATGGGGCAGGAACCTCTTTACGAACATTCCATGATGGAAATCCCAGAGGCAAACTGCACATCACTTTATCTGTTTTATTAAGAAGCTTTTCCTGATAATTACACCGAGCTTCTCTCTTTGGAAAACATAAACCCTCACTCCCTTTGTGTCCCAGCATCTGCAGGACCATCAGATCCTTCTGGTGCACAGGACCACTGTCCTGCAGTGTTCCATGGGACCTTGCATATATCCTTCTGCAATTCTGGGATTTAAGAGAGCACAACTGATAGGAAAAAGCATTTTAGAAGGTCACTGGGAAAAAATAAACAAACAAAAAAAAGTTGTCATGACTCTACAGATAACAAGACTTAATGACTTTTTATTTCCAATTTAATCTTTGTGCTTTCTTATGGAAAGAGTCTCTTTTGGGGTGACGGTTCTTCATTACATAAAAAAATGAACAATTAATGGAATGAAACTGGAATGCCAAACCGTGCAGCATTGTCAGGTCCTTTTATGCAGCCCTTCCAGTAGCCCCAGTGAGCTGTCAGCCTGTGTTTTCCTGCCTGTGAGCCTTCCTGGCTTTCAAAGTGCCAGGATAGGAATTGTTATTTCGAAAAGCAGCACAATAAAATTTTATGAGCCAGAAGAGGCTGGTGGTGTCCCGGGCCGGCCCAGCGGCAGCGCTGGACGCAGGAAGCCCCAGGCCAAGCACAACAAGGAGAGAAGCTCTGGAATGTGCCCCTGGCGTTTGTCTCCCGTGGATTCCTCACCTTGCAAGTAAGATTTCACTCCGCAGGAAACTCTTTCTTCTCGTCCATTGACAGCTGTGAAATTAGAGAATTGTTCATCCATCGGTTTTTGGGGAGGCCAAAACAGCTCTGAACCCCCCCAGAGCCCCTTGGCAGCCCAGGAGAGCTCCCTGGCTGCTGCCCTGGGCTCTGGGCTGCACTTTCGGATGCTTTGGTTAAACTTTCAAATGTCCTCAGAGCTGTGACCCCTCTCTTTTCTCTCTGCAGTCTCTTGCAGCCCAAGAAATAGTTTAAGGAAGTTTTCCCTTCTAAATACTAAATATTCTCACCCCTTTACAAGTAGCTGTTGAGATGTTTCTTTTCCCTTTCACCTGCCTGATTTTAATTTTTCTAATTCTTTGGCATATCCAGTGGGTGGAAAATGTTATATTTTAGTGAATTCCTTTCCTGTACAGAGCTGAAAAAGGAGCCTGGGGTCAGCTCCAGGTTTCACACGACTGAGGCCAGCCCTGGTGCTCGCCCACATATAAAAATGCAAATTATATTTACCTGCCATCAAGAAGTAACATTTAGTAGCCAAATTCATTTTTATAAGGATTCATAAATGCTGTTTGCATAACACAGCACTATAGCCAGATTTTTCAGTTGGGCCTGTAATGAGATCTTGTAAATTGGCTGTTATCTGAAGGGTTTATTTTTATTAAACAAGTGAATAGCACAGCCCAGCAACTTCCCTGTGGCCAGGCTTGTTTTTTTTCTCCAACAATCCCCTTTTGGTGCCTTTATCCTTTGGGAATTCCTGGCTCTGTGCAGGGGGTTCAGGCACCTTTCCCAAGAGAAAACTCCAGTAGGAGAGACCACATAAAGCCACATTTTTCAGGGGTATCTGACACAGTTTATCCCAGGCCAGGCTTGAAACCCACGTTTCACAAAAAGGGTGCACTGGGACTTTTTCAGACCTTTAAGAGGAGGGTACAAAACTTGAGACCAGTGTCACTGCATGAATGTGCAAGAATTTCTTGAAGAAGCTGTTTTCTAAATTTAACATCACTTTAGTTGTTTCATTTCCAATAACAATAATTAAAAACAACATGAGATATTGTCTGAAGAGCGTATTTATAATGTATAATTTATAGTAATTTGTGCTTTAGTGGAGGCCGTGACTGACAAACTGGAAAAGTCCTGATTTTAATTTTTCTCAGGAACTCAATGCTTGTCTCAACAACCCCAACCCAACTGTTTTCCTTATCAAAACAAAACACACCTCCAGGGTGTAAAAACTGACATGGGGGTGGGGAAAACGGTTTTCTTGTGAACTGGAGAAGATTATTCACCTGCATTCTGGGAATAAACGTGACCTGAGCTTCCCCACGGAGACTGGAGCAGCTCCTGCACATCTCACTTTGTGCTCTATGGCATTTTGGTAAAAACTTTATGAAATGGAGGCTTTGTTACCTTTGTAAAATTATTGCTGAGGTGTTACTTCAGCTAGAAAAGGACCGTGGGAAGGAGGCACAGCTGAGTCACTGCTAGAGAAACGTGCTGCGTGTTTGTCGTGTGTGCACCCAGTGGTGTGTGCTGATGGGTTAGGTCAAGTCTGTTCTGCCTTGAAACTATGTAAACGCTAAAATTCTGTACAAGAGGCTCCCGTGGAATTAAAGATAGCCCTTTCTTTTCCTCTCAGAGGAGCTGGTGTGAGCTCTGCGTCGCATCCTCTCAACCGCGGCCGTGCTCCTTCCCCAGAGCCCCGAGGGAGCCGCGGGCTCTGGCCCAGGGATGTCCTTTCTGATTAAAGACTGAGCTAGGCCAAAACCACAGATCCCAAAACCTCTTCAGCTTTCCCAAAATACAGCCCTCCCTGGGAATTCAACATCTGTCTCTGCAAAGAGCTGGGCCAAAGCTTGACCTCCGCCGCCGGTGAACTTTGGGGAGGTTCCGTTTCCTGTTCGAAGCGGGGTTTGCTCCCTCCAGAGGAGCTACCCCAGGAAATCACTTGGGGTGTTGATAAGCCCACAAATAACGCTTCTAGGTGTTCTATATCCAGGCTGCTCGGTGCCAAAATGTTCTTTCCAGCTCCCTCCAGATGATATCTATTTAGTGAGCAGCCATGTGCGAGGCCTCGTACACCTAAAGGAATTAACAGCAGTGGAAACTATTTGAGGAATTGCAGGTGAGGCATTTCCCTGTGCCCAGGGGGATTTCTGACCTGCTTTTCATAATGAAGACGGTGTTTTCACAAGGTCACCAACAGCATTCAAAGCTGTCCCAAGAAATGCAGCCAGCAAAGAGCTGGGATCAAGGAGGGAAACAATAGCAATAATATTATTGTATCCCTCACGCCGTGGATAAAGCAGGCTGGGTCTCCAACTGCAAACATCCAAGGGTGACTGAGGATCACAGGGATGCTGCATCCCCAGCGAATCCAAACCCTTTCTTTCAGGATGCTGAGGTGTTACACAGTCGTGGTGGGAATGTTCTCCAGAAAAATTCCTATTTGTCTTGCATGGTGTGTGTGATTTTAGAAATGTGTGCAGGCAGAACCCCTGGGCAGCTCAGCATCCTCCCTGTGCCTCAGCCACAGCAGTGCCCTGCAGGCAAGGAAAAGGTTTGGTTTAGCAGCCAAAGAGAAGTGAATAAATAAAATAAGATGAAACAAGCCAGCGAGTTCCTCTGTTGGCAAATCATTTAATTAATACAAAGATTTCCATCTCCCATGTGTCACAGACAGGACTGAGTAGACAAACACTGTGCAGCGTAACCTCCTGGAGCCCTGAAACAGGAGTTCTGTGTGCCATTAATTAACTGCATAAATATCCTGAGGCGGGTGAAATGACTGGAATCAGGGAATCACCTCCATGATTTGCTGCTCTGGAGTTCAACCCCTGCTAGGGGGGTGAGGGGCACTGCATCCCGAGGGAGCCGGAGAGGGGGAGTGCAGAGCGTTCCCTGGGAGCCCCAGAGGCACCTGGAGCCGCCTGGTTCCTGGTCCTGGTGTAGCTGCATTAACGACACCCGGCCAATAATCCCCAGGTCAGACACGCACCGCAATTTCCATCCCGTAATTGCACGACGAGACACCCCGGGCCCTGCTTTCCAGGGGATTATTGCACTCCACCGAAAGCTGCAGGCGCTGGCCTTTGGCCTCCCAGAACCACCCAAAGCTCTCAGTAATCTCCAGGGCTCTGCTCCCCGTTGTGTGTTTCTCAGACAAATGGAAAACACATTTTCGCTTCAAGCTAATCCCCATTAAACAGCGCTGAGAGCAGGCAAACCCTTGAGCTGATTCTAATAAAAAAAAAAGAACATATTTAGAAACAAATTAGCCCTGCAAGTGAGGCAGTGCAGGATCGTTCTGTGAAAGCACTGCAGGACAGCCGGGGCTGAGCTCCCGGGAGGTTCCTGGGCCCGAGTGACACCAACCACAGGGAGCTCCAACTCAGCCATCAGATGGGCTCCACAACCACCTCAAGTCTTGATAAAAATTGGTGTGGGGGTTTCTCAGCGCTGGGAAGTGACACAGCATTGTGGGGTTTGGTGAAAAGAGGAATTCTGAACAGGCTGATCCAGAGAAGGGAGCTCTACCTGGCTCCCCTGGGTGCTGTGAGGGGTTCCCAGCATGGGAAGGATATGGAGCTGTTGGAGAAACTCCAGAGGAGGCACCAAAGTGATCAGAGGGATGGAGGAAGGCTGAGAGAATTGGGATTGTTCAGCCTGGGGAAGAGAAGCTTCGGGGTGACCTCACTGTGGCCTTGCAGTGCCTGAGGGGAGCCCACAGGAAAGAAGGAGAGAGACTCTGGACAAGGGATGGAGGAACAGGACAAGGGGAATGGCTTCACATTGAGAGACAGTAGGGTTCAATTGGATATTGGGAAGGAATTCTTCTGTGTGAGGGTGGAGAGGCCCTGGCACAGGCTGTCCCTGGATACCTGGAAGTGCCCAAGGCCAGGCTGGATGGGGCTTGGAGCAACCTGGGATAGTGGAAAGTCCTTTCCAATCCAAACCATTCCCTGTCCCATGATTTAGCCAAGTGTGTGCTGTGATTTACTGCAACACTGAGCAAAATGTTACGAGTAAAAATCCCAGCTTTGGGGTTTTTGTTAGTGAAGCCCAAGGAAAGGATTTTTTCAGGATGATCCATCGAGCCCTTCCATCTCAATACCGTTTTCCTGGGTCACCTTCCATATTGCATCAGTGCTGCCCCAGCAGACGGCAGCTCCTGCTCTGCCAGGTCTGGAATCCAGCCCCCAGCAACACCCCCTGCCCCACAAAGGTGAAGCATTCCTGTGCAACACCTTTGCCAGTGTGTCACTGTTCCCAGGGAATCCATTCCTCCCTGATCCCTGCAGTGATCCGTGCACACAGGGAACATTTCGGATCCCTGTCTCCAGCTGTGCCCTTTGGAACGTGGAGCAGAGCTCGCCTTCCTCGCCAAGCATTGTTTTGCACATGGCTTGTGAGGGCTGGGGCTGGTTTGGGGCTGGCCTTTTCTCTGTTGCTGTTTTGGGAGAGAAGGGCTCTGCATGGAAAATGGCTCCGTGAGCTCTCTGTTCTGCTCCCCCTGGAGCTGATGTGGTGCTTGTTTTTAATTCTCCATTCTCTCCTCCAGGCACCGGTTACATCCAGAGATCATTTAGGATGTGCAAATGTCTTAACAGCCTATTCCAAAGCCCACTGAGGCTTTCTCTTTCCTTCAATAGGCTTTGATTGGGCCACAAGTAAACAACCAGGAAATCTGAGTTGTTTTAACCTTTGTTCTGCCTTTCTCCTTTCCTGCACCGACTGCGTTACTTCATTTGTTACCTCACACCTATTTAAAGATAAAAATTCTTCCAGTTAAGAGTCACGCCTTTAATTTTACTCTTTTTAACTTATATAAGTTTTTATTTATTAGTTCTAACCACCTTCAATGGCTTAGATTTGTTGAGTAAGTGCAAATGTTGACAGAGCTAATTTTTGTCCCCAGGCCTCTGCAGGAGTAAGGATGTGGAGGATAAATCTCTCCAGGGTTGGGTTATTTTCCTCCTGGCTCAGGAGATGGACAGCACATTCCCTGCTGTCCCAGCCTCCCTCCTCAGCACGGAGGAGGGTGAGGCTGTGCCTGAGGAGGGTCTGTGCTCTCATTTTGAGGAGGGGAGGAACAATTTGGGCCTCCTTTGGCCCACGGAAGGTGTTCAGGAGGCCTTGTGCAGCTGAGTTTTCTGACTGGCCGTGGGTGACCACCTCCATTCCTGTCCCTTCCCTCATTCCTGCTGTTCCACTGAGCAGCACTTTCCGGGATGATGCCATGAGGTGCTCAGGGAGCAGCAATTGGGTGAAAAGGACGAAAAAATGCCAGATTCAGTCTGCCTCACCTCACCTGCCCTGCTCACCACAAGCACTGGCCTTTCCCCATGTTCAGCTCTGTATTTGCTGTCCCTCTGCACAGGGAACTTTTCCACTCATCCAAACACTGGCTTGCATTGTCCCATCTGGTTTAGAAATTCCGTGCCAGATATTTGACAGTGTCTTCATTCATCCTGCAAATAGGAAAATGGATTATGGTGTGTCATGTTACCTGCAGGCCCTGCTCGGCCTTCCCCGGGGCAAAGAAGAGCACTTTTATTCTTCTCGGCAATCCTTTCTGGAAAACAGAAAAGTTTCCAGCTCCCAAAAGTCTGTGAGGGTCACAGGCTTTGCTTAGCAGTGGCTAAATTCAGATCAGACTCAGTGTTATACCCTGCAGCTACACTGGGGCCACTTACTTGGGATTTAATGGCTTTTATGATGGTCTTAGTTGGCTTGAACAGAAATAGTTAGCAAATAGTAGTTAAAATTCAAACAGCCATTAAAGTCTGGTCCTGACAAGATGCAACTACTCTGTTACTAATGGACTTTTCCCCACAAGGACACATTTGTTAAAGGAAAATGTTTGAAATATTTGGCCGGTTGACAGCGGAAAAAAAAAAAAGGAGAGAGCAAATTCTAAAGTTCTGAGGAAGCTGCGGTGGCAGGATCAGTCTGCAGACATCAGCAAGATCCCTGGTCAGGAGAGGCAGCAGCGCCCCAGGAAAGCTCTCCATGAGCTGTCTTTGTTTGAACAGATCTGCACTCACTCGTCCCCGTTGGCTGCTGGGGAGCGCTCAGAGAAGAAGCTGCTGGCAGCTCCAGGAGTGGTGTTTGACCACTCATTCAGCCAAATAAAGCCTCTCGCTGCTGCTGGAGCCTGGAGCAGCTCAGCACTGCTCTGGCACACCAAATTATCCATTTCGGGAGGAGAAATCGAGTCAGAAAGACTCAGGGGCCTAAAAGTTTGAATGTCTAAAACTGCACGTGGTGTGGCAAACACCATGCCCAGAATTTGGGGCAAGAACTGGGAGGTTTGGCATCATTTCAAGGAGGCAGAAGCACCTGCACAAACTGCAGTCTGGAGGTGAAGATAATTTTGGTTTAGTTCTTCGTTTAGGAACACTGAAGCTCTGAGCAAGTGGGTATTTTCCATCAGAACAGAGCTGAGTCTTGGTTTTACACTGGATTTACTCCTTGTTGCTCCCTGTAAAGGTTTGGAGTACAAACTTCCCTGAATGGATCAGCACCTGGAGCCCTCCCGTGGCTGAGCAAAAGAGTTTAATGAACTTTCATTATTTGCCAACACAAAAACATATCCTAGAGGTGACAACACTCAGAATTTTCCATCTGACCCACCCAAGCGTTCAGATCTTCCAGCTGTTCCGAGAGCTTCTCGGGTTGAGTGCATAAAGGGCTGGAGGCAAAGGTGTGTTTTGTACTCCGTGAAATCACTTTGTTCAGAGCAGTTGAAAGTGCAAATAATAGAAACAGCTGCTTTTAAAACTGCAATTTAAAAAGAGGAAAAAAAAGAGCCACCTAGGAGCAGTTTAACTTATTTTTGTTTCTAATTGATGCTGGTGCTAGAAACCACTCCAGAGCTACTCTTTGCATGGTGTTTGCAAGTTCTCTCTACCAAATGAGCTCTTGGAGTGGCAAGTAGAGATCTAATAAACCTCCTGATCCTCCTCTGCCTCTGTAGTAAATTTATTCCCAATATCTGTGATTTGTTAATACTTTAAATGAAGTTTTTTACTCATGGTTCTTGCACTTTCAGTTCTCCAAATATCCATGTTCAGTTTTTCTTTTTTCTGCCATTCAATTTCTGTTTCAACCTCTCAGTACCTGATCTAAGTGTGCCATGAAGGGACTCATTCCCAAATTGCCCAAAGTTTTAGAGCAAAAGCCAAAGTCTCTCATCCTTTCCCTCCCATTGCATCCACATTCCAGAAATGTCAGAGGAAGCTGAACACCTTTAAATGAGGACCTGTTGGTACCTGCTTTGTATATGAAATATTAGTCCCGACATTTTGGCCAGGTTGAATGTGATTTAAATCTCATTAGGCAAATTAGCATCAATATTAATGAGAGCTGATCTCCCTGGACTTCAGATCTTAGCAGCCACTTGCTTATTTCTTAATTTTACTGCATTCCTCTATAGATTTATTTTCACTCAACAAAGACATGGTGCACACACAATATTTTAAAAAATATGTTTTTGTAAAGAAAAACCTGATCCTGTGAGCCAAGGCCCCTTTTTTCTCCTGTATTCTGCACTGTGCTTGCCCATTCCGCACCCATGTAAGTCGTGAGTGATCATAAAAACATCTGGTGTGGCTTTCTGCAGCTCGTTTCACGTCAGCTGAAGGCTGACAGATAAAACTCAGCCCTGACAGACCACACTCAGCCTTTGTGTTTCTCCCACCAGAAATCATTTTTAACTTAGAGTGGACGTTAAGAAGAGGGAGAAACCTTCATTCTCACCTATAAAAGTTGCAGCTGTTTTCCTGTTTTTATAGAAAGCAGCGGGCAGATTTGCTGTGAAGGAGTCCAAGCTCTGCTGCAAAGAGCTGTTCACCTTGAGGGGTGATGTCAGAGCCATAAATAACAGCTCGGGAACTGGAGATGTCCTTAAAGGCCCATTAAGAATGATGTGAAAAGGAAGTGGGAAACAGAGAAACGAGTGTGCTCTGCACAGCAGGCACATGCTAAACATCACTGTAATAGGGGAGTCAAGAAATACCAGGGGAAAAGCAAAAAAGGAGGAAAGGAAATAACAATTTCTTCTTTGAAAGCCAGTTGTGCGTTCTGACACTTGGCAAAGGAGGATTGCAAAGGTATCAATGGTTAAAGAACTCCTGATGCATCCACTTCTTAGTGCCAATTTCATGTTTCATTCTGCTGAATAAAAAAAAACTATGCAGAATATCAAAGTAATTGTAGTATTTGAAGAGAAAAAGACACTCAGAAAGAGTAACTTACAGTAATACAAGAGTAATAATTTCCTGTCTGGGGATATTTCCTCTGATAGAGTCTAGAGCTGGATTAATCTTTTTCCTCTGTTCATAACCACATCTTCCTCTTTTCCCTTTTTCTGTATCTGTCATATTCTGATCATGTAGCAAAACCTCTTGCTATTGCCATTTATGCTCTGACACTGTGTTATTAAATTTCCATCTCACTGCCATTACTCAGTCCCTTGGGACTGCTGGGTTCTTCCCCTTTGGTATTTCCCTCCTCCAGCATCTCTGTTTCAACCCTGACTTTTCAAGAAGTTCAGCATCATTGATAAAAATTTTAAAATCAGTTTAATTTGAGGATTGATCCCAAGGAGCCTCACAGCAGCATTCCTGTCTCGTGTTCCCTTTGATTAAAACACCCTCTCCTTCCATCTCTTCCACTAGGCTGGATCTTTAGTTTAATGAGTGTCTTGGATTTTGAGTTCAATGAATATCCCGGATCTTTGGTTTAATGAATATCTCTGCATGTGGCGGTTCAGGTAAATTTGCCTCCCCCGTCTGGAGAAGCTCAGTAAACATTTAGCAGTAAACAGGTTCACAATTAACCACAGGTGACCTTGGGAAAACCTTCTCTGACTCTGATCCCTTCTCCTGGATGAGTCTCAGCGCCTGGCAGTGACACTCCAACAAAACATTCCGTGTGCTCCACCTGCTCCTCTCTGCTCCTGGGGCAGATTCTCCAGGGTGAGAACAGGAGGAGAACTCGTTTTCCTCCCTCTGTCCCATGCTTCCAGCACCCAGGATGGCTGGAGCGGCTTCCACCTCCCTCCTGAGCCAGCCTGGTGTCTGCAGCCCTGGCAGGCTCTGGCTCCCTGGAGAAGCACCAAAGGGAAAGCAGCAGGGACGGGAGAGGGTGAAAAGCTGAGCTCTGTTCCTAAAAACCAGCGACGTAGTCAGAGGAGGTGAGTTCTGTGGACATGGCTTCCAAATGGCATCATCAGCTCATTTTTGTGGTTTTGACTTGAAAACTCTCGCCATGGCTCTCTGAGCAGAACAGCTGTCTACCAAATGCTCCAAATGCCTCCAATTAGCTACCCAGGAGCACCCATCCGAAGGGAAGGGCTGTGCTGGCACTCGGGAGCAGAGGCTTTTATGACATGTCATTCTTCGCTCTGTCCTCGTTCAACCTCGCATTGTTTCCCAGGCAGGGCATATCTTCTGCATGAGAGCAGGACTCGTTATTGGGAAAACGTGGGGACTCCAGTGATTGTCCTTGTCCTCGCTTGTGTAACCTCGGCCTCAGCTGCATCCCACTCCTGCAGCACCAGCGCTGACACCGCTTTCCTCCAAGGAAACGGGAACAAAAGAGTGCCGGGGCAGAAAGAGGAGACGTCCCCAGTGCTGGTTTGGCATTTTTTGTTACAGAGTTGACACAATGTTTTTAACGAGGAGAATAAAGGAGAAACTGCATCCCAAAGTTTTCTGCCGCCGTAGCCCTGGATGGTTTCAGAGCAGAAATTTGCTCCAGGTTTCCCGTGACAGCTGAGTTGCTGGTTAATGACAGGCGTGTTCAGAATTGAGTCTTTCCTTCCTTATCACGGTCCCACAGGGGTTTTTGTGAGCCAAAAAGATACTCAGGTAATCAGAATTCGTGGAACAATCTGCTGTCAGCCAAAAGCACCGAC
This sequence comes from Daphoenositta chrysoptera, assembly GCA_013397915.1. NCBI lineage: Eukaryota > Metazoa > Chordata > Aves > Passeriformes > Daphoenositta > Daphoenositta chrysoptera. The sequence continues at coordinate 213,085 of VZRO01003600.1, forward strand.
GCTCTGCTGATTTCCACAAGTTGTTGCCATGGAGATGGGCCCCTTGCATGCCAGGAGCATCTCACCAGAGGAGTGAAACAAAGGGGACCCTCACCTGTGCTCAGTTGTTGGCATCAGGAGTGCAAAGGCCTTGCAGGAACACGGACCTCAGGATGTTCACTTGGGATGGAATCAGTTCTTCTGCTTTTGTTCGGTTCAGTGTCTACTGCCCGTTCAGGGTTTGGGGTTTTCTGCCAGGCACAAATGGAAAAAATGGCCTCTTCCTTTGGGAGAGGGAGCCAAAATCTCTACTGGTAAAAATAGTGGTTTGTTTATTTAAATCTCATCTCTGTCAAAACAACAGGATGATCTTAGACTTGTAACTGACACTTGTTCAGGAGAGAAAGTGCTCCCAGAAAAGCTGGAGCCTCCTCCAGCGCTCCTTTCCAGCAGACATCCCACCAGTCCGGAAATCTTTTCTCTCCTCTCACCTCCTGGTGTGCCCCAGTGTAGATCCCACCGTGGCACCAGGCTCAGCAGGGAATTCTGCTCCCACAGAACAATTCCTGCTTCTCAAGGCAAACCCCACCAGGCCTTTAAAAGCAGCCAGGGAAGGGAGATTTAAGTTACATAAGCAAGATTTTTTTTCAAGTCTAAATTAATCAGTGGTCAGCTCAAGCCATGTGTGACACGAGGAGTTCCAGCAAGCTTAAAAAATCATGCCAATATTCTATTTCCAGAGACTCATTATGCACATATCATTTTCTTAATCCACTAAATCTGTGATGACAATGATCTCTTATCCTTTTATTTGTACGAGGCAGGAGAGTCCTTATTCATCCCAGCAGCTTATAGGCACTGGATGATAATAATAGCAGTAGTAATTTGTGCCTCATAGTAATGAATTTCATGGGTTGCTTTGTTTTCCAAAAGCTGCCTTTTCTTCTCGCTGAGTTTTGCTGCCATAAAGTTTGTGGCAGGCTTATTATTTTAATATTATCACTTCGGGTGAGTAGGAGCTAAGTTTGGTGCATTCAACACTTCCAGGCTCGGACTTCACTGCCAAAAATCCCGCGTGGATTCGAAAGAGACAAAGGCTATAGAGCAGGAAGATCTGCAATCCAAACTGGTTTTTCTCTGTGGGATAGCTGTGAAATGTTTGTTTGCAGATGCGGATCCAGTGCCCAGCTTGTTTGTTCACAGCTTTTTCAGAGTATAAAGCCATTGTGACCCACGGATCTGATGAGCTGCAAAACACAGACAAGGGAATTCTGCCCAGTAATTTGTGCATTAATTCAGTAACTTACGTTCTAACTGCACATCAGAAATCCAGGCAAGAGTCATTTTCCTTCAGAAATACAGGAAACACTGGATTTAAAGATATATTTAATACTAATTCATTTCACACTATTCACAGCTATTCATACAGGCTGTGCAAGTGCTAAAAAAGTATTTCCTGAGATCCTTGGTTGTGACAAATGTTTCCAGTTCTTGTCATTTGATCAGCACTTTAATAACCCCGTAGATAAACTGGTGATGTAATGAATGAGCTCATGCACTTTAGCTGAATATAAAAACCTCACTTAAATCAAATGAAAAGTTTGTAGGATAGAGGTGCTCTCAGTGGAGAACGCAGACAGCACTTCAGCCTTCCCTCAGAGAGCTGCCACGGAAACCTCTGCTGGAAGGAAATGTTTCGGGGCTGGGAGGCAAACTGGGGTTCCTGGCAATCCCATGGTCTGTGTGCTTGTTTGCCTGTCCTGCCTCCTTCCCCAAGGTGAGCAGGGAGATAAGCACCGGTTATTTTTCCCCCTGAACGGCTGCCTTGGCTGCCCTTGAGCTCAGCAGCCCTCCCGCACACTCCAGGTCCGGGTGGGATCCGAGGGACGCCTGCCCAGGTCCCTGAGGAGCTCTGTGAGCACCTCCAGCACCTCCTTGCTCATCACCCTCAGCCTTCCTCCCCCATCTGATCCGCCCTTTCCCTCTGCAGGGACTTCACAGGAAGGTGACTCCGGGAAGTGTCATTGGGAAGGGTGACTGGGGATTATGGTGTGTCCCTAACACGATTTGACAGCCTGGGCCACCTTCCTGTCCCTGCAGAAAATACGTGCTCCTGTTTCCCTCCCCTTGCCTAAATACTGCTTTTCTGAGCCTCGTTCTCCACGGTGGGGCTCTTTTTATCCAGATCAGTGTAGACTAAGCAGGATTATAAAACCAGATTTATCCGAGGCCATAATACTGTAGTTGCAAGGAGCACTTTCCAGTGGCTGTGAGGTGCTTAATCTTTTAGATTAACTAGAAATATCTATGGCTTTAAACCGCTGGTTTGCGTCACGTCCCGAAAGCCGCTTTGTGCTGGGAAACGTTGGAACAGTGATTAAAAAATTGTCTCTGCTGGTGGGTTCTGCACGAAAAGTGGGAGGGGAGAGCATCAGTTCTTGGTGGTTGAGTCCCCCTGTGTGCTCCCAGGTAGCCAGGCTTCCGTGGGTGCTGCAGGCAGCAGCGCTTCCACGAGCGATGGAGCATTGCCTGGGGATGTGGGAAGAGAGAAGGGAAACACCAGGACGTGCACTGGTGACGTGGGAGAACACTTCCCTTACCACTGCCCAGCTGCCTCTTTGGCTCTTTAGAGCCAAATATTAGCCAGAAAATCGAAAAGAACCTAAATAAAGCAGGTATGGAGCAGCAGTGAGAGCTCCACTGCAGCCCCCCGAGCACCTTTCCCTTTCTCCCCCTGCTAACTTCCATATCCTCCCACCTTTTCCTGTTCCATGTGCAGAGATTCCTGACTCCAGCCCGCTCTGAGCCACACCAGGTCACCACCACAAGAGACCTGGCTGGGATTTAACCTGCAGGAATGCCCAAGCCCACCTGGAGTCCTGTGGGACTCTCTGTGCCTGGGATGGAGGCGTTGGAATGTGGAAAGGCTTTTCCACCTCCAAACACATTCCCTTCTCCCTCCAGACTGTTGGGAAAGAGGGAACAGGGCACCTCCTCTGCCTGCCAGATGCCTGCACAGAGCTCGGAATTTTTGTGAATTAATAAAGTCACCCGCAAGCGCCTGGGACTTTTTATTGCCTGTGCAGCCACTGAGATCATCGGGACAGCAGTGAAAACTCTGTCCAGGTAGGAGAGGCTGGGAGTGCTTCTCCTGGTGATAATATTCTAAAAAAGGAAACAACCAGCAGAAAAACAGTTCTATAAATTTGTTTAGAGAACATCCAGTGACCGTGAATCCTGCTATAAATATCCCAGGCTATAGGTTTCAGGGATTCTTCACCGGATTGGTGCCGTGCCTTGTCACAGACCTTGGTAACAGGAGCCTCATGATGGTTGTGATAAACTTTTTTTATTCCTTATCTCCCTCTCTTCCCTCCTTCCTTCCAGTTCCACCAGGCTTTTACCCGTAATGTTTATTCCTCACCTCATGGAAAATTTTTGACCGAGAAAAAGATCACTTCAGTTGGAAAACCAAAAATGTCCAGCCAAAACCAACGTTTTCATTGTTTGGCTGAAAATGAGAGGTTTGCCATTTTAAGCTTAAAGTTTTTGGTGTGGAGCCAAAATAGTTTTGCTTTTTGCCCAAAGTCTGCAGTAAAAATTCCCGATTTTTCAGGGAGGCAGACACTTGTTTTTACATCAACAAGGGAGAAGTTAAAAACCTGAGTGCTCACCAGAAGTAGTTTAGACAAAAGCAGCTCTAGACAAAAGTCCTTTTTTCCTTTAAATAGCCAGTGAAACGTGTCCCAGTTCTTCTCCCTGTTACATGGACGTGGCAGAGCTGCTGGAGATCCTGTGCCAAAAGGATTCATGATAGGAGCAGAGATGACTCCATGTGATTTCCGTGTTTGGTGACAACTGGGGCTGTCCCCGCGCTGTCCTTGTCCCCTGCAGGGCAAACCCCAGCTCCAGATCCTGTTGGAGAGGGAGCCTGGGATTGTGTGGTGGCTGCAGCCCCAGAGCTTTGATGGCAACCCCACAACTCCTGATTTCTGGGGGGCTGTGGGGGCCATGGATTTCCATTCCACTGGGGATGGGGGTTTTCCTCGCTGCCATTCCTGAAGTGACTCCTAAGCCCCAGGAAAGAATGAAATCAGTGAAAACTCTTTGATTTCTGACACCATATCAAGAACTCCTGTAAGAAGTGGGGAGAATAAGTTGTTTGCAGCTCCCAACACCACGTCAGTGGAACTGTGCTGGATATCCAGGTGCTCCCTTGCCTTTCTGCAACATCTGTTTCCAAGGATTTGCTGTTTGGTGGGAGGGCTGCAGCAACATCTAAACCCCTGGTTTTAACTGGAGAGGTGAAGAGAGGAGTGTTACTGCTCCAGGTGTCTTGTGGATTCCTTGGTGCAGAGCTCCAGGCTCAACAAAGGCCAACAAAACCAGTTTGAACGGAAAAAAAAGGATAAAAAGAAGCAGGAACTGTAAATTTAAAGAAATTAGAAGAGTTGGGCAGCCCAAGAGTGGTGATTATTAAATGTTTTGATAAACCAGGCTATTGTTTGATTTCAGCTGGCAGAAGGACACAGAAGCCACCAGGATGGCAGAGCCGTGGCATTCCAAATGAACATTCCAGGGCTCTGAAACCTTTGCTGCTCCTCTCTGACAGGGAACTTAGGGATACTTTTTATTCCATGAGATCTCTGTGGAAAGGACCAAGCCAAGGAGGAATTATCCACCACGGGTGATCTCCAAAAGGATCCTGAGCCCAGTGAATCCCAGTGCCTTGATGGGAATCAGGTAGATCATGGAAAGAATCTAAAAATGGCATTTCTGGCTGCCCTGCAGTTGCCTGATTTTGGAGTGGGTGCCTTTATTTTGCTTCTCGTGTTTGTTCTCTTGAACTTCAGACACATTTCAGCAACACTTCCCTCAGGAAATCACCACATGGAAAGTTGGTGTTTTCTAACGATTTCCAGGGAGTTGTTTCCAACTGGATCGAGATCCTGTGCAACCCTAGACCCAGAAATGACAAAGCCTTCATTTTCTTACCCAGGGACCTGTATTTGTTACCCTCACAGAAGCGGGGCCAGCGCCGTGGTGGTCTGGGCTTGTGATTTGTGTGTGTTTCCACTGCATCAAAGCCCACGTTGTTGTGGTTGGCTGGGGCTGGGGGTGAACAGTTCATCAGGGGAGGGACCAGAACACATCCCCCAAAAAACTGACTTTGATACGTGGGGATGGCTGAGTCACTCAAGGCCACCACAAAATCTGCTGACACGAGCACCAGGGTTACTGCAAAGCTTTGAACTTCATCTTCAGGCGTTTCTGGGGCCTGGGGTGAACTCGAGATGGAAAATGGTTTGATATGGATTTGATATCAGCAGCTGCTCTGATGGAAGGTGTCCCTGCCCATGGAGGCGTTGGAATGAGACGAGTTTTAAGGTCCCTTCCAACCCAAACCACTCTGTCATTCCATGATTCTGTGAGTGATGATTTTAACTTCAGGTTTGGTGTTTTGCTTGAGAATTTTAAAGATCAACTTTGATCTGTCGGAGCAAGGCCAGAGTTGATTTGGGGTGTGGAACTCTGCTCCTGTGAGGAAAGGCTGAGAGAATTGGGGGTGTTCAGCCTGGAAAAGAGAAGCTTTGGGGTGACCCAAGTGTGGCCTTGCAGTGCCTGGAGGGGCTGACAGAAAAGATGGAGCGGGGCTGTTTACAAGATCATGGAGTGACAGGTCAAGGGGGAGTGGCTTCAAACTGCAAAGAGCGGGTTTAGATTAAGTATTAGGAAGAAATTCCTCCCTGTGAGGGTGGGGAGGCCCTGGCACAGGGTGCCCAGAGCAGCTGTGGCTGCCCCTGGATCCCTGGCAGTGCCCAAGGCCAGGCTGGACATTGGGGCTGGGAGCAGCCTGGGACAGTGGGAGGGGTCCCTGCCATGGCAGGGGTGGCACTGGATGGGCTTTAAGGTCTCTTCAAACCCAAACCATTCCATGACTCTATGATTCTTTGATTCCATGATTCTATTCCTTTCCTTATACTGGCACAATTTCCAAATTGCCTGTAAATTAATATCAAAATAATTAACAATTGTATCCTGCTGTTTGAAGAAACATCATCATTGGGACCAGATAAAAGAATGGAAAGAATTGATAATAAATAATTGCTCCCTGGCACAAACAATGGTTTCCTTTACTCCACTTGAAGTATCTTTACTGGGCACTCTGGTGCAGGAGAGCTTAAAGATTTTTTTTTCCTTAAGGATTTTTTTTTCCCCAGAAAATTGGTTTAGACATTGGTAGGTTTGGGGTAATTTTTTTCTTTTGTCTCTCTGTTCTTTTCCCTGCCATGTCTTTCTCAATGAGGAAATTTTATCCCTGCATTCTGTATTAAGAAAAGGGGGAGGGGGGGGGGGAATCAATCTGTGGGTTCTCTTTTGTAGAAAGCTATGGTTTCCTACATGACTTTTCCATGGAATTTGTTTGGGAAAAATGCAGAGTGCACCAAAATGAGGTAATGACAGGGTTTGGCATTTATCAAAGCCCTTTTCCCCCTGTCATCAAACTGCATCAAACTGTCAGCAAACGTCCCGCTGCCTCCGGGGGCAGAGGAGCTGCACGAGCCCAAGTGGGAAGCAGAGCTCATCCCTTGGGAAGGTTCTTCCCCGCAGAACCCAGCCCAGGCACCTGGGACGTCTCCGGGCTCGGGGACTTTCTGCTCCCTGGATAATTTCAGGGGAGGTCAACGAGGGTGTGCATGAGCAACAGCAACGAGGGCTCAGTGATGGAGTAAATGTCATATAAATCACATTAAAAAACAAAAGATAACTCCATTTCTGCCACCTAAATACCCTGTGGGGTGGATACCTCTAAATTAAGCAAATCAGTGGCTTTTTGTCACTGTATTGTCACTACTGAGTGACCTGTTCCTGCCAACCTCTGTGGGATAGGATGAGTCTCATTTTCTCTGAGACTTCTCTGTGACTCTTTGAAATGAGTCCTTTTAATGAGTGCTTTGCTGATCTTAAATCATCTTAAATATTGACAGTTTTACCTTTTTATTTTGATCTTGAAATACTCCTTGACTCTGTTTGACTCTGTACTTCAGGGCGATGTAATCATGAGGTTGATCATAAAAGTAACCTCATCCCTCACCTGTGTTGGATTATTTTCCTTCTCTTCTGTTTTCTCTGTCATTTTTCAAACCCTAAACTTCTGTTCTTTACACTCTCTGTCCTTCAGAACTGTATCTCACAGTGAGAAAGGTCTTTTCTTTCTTTCTTTCTTTCTTTCTTTCTTTCTTTCTTTCTTTCTTTCTTTCTTTCTTTCTTTCTTTCTTTCTTTCTTTCTTTCTTTCTTTCTTTCTTTCTTTCTTTCTTTCTTTCTTTCTTTTTCTTTCTCTTTCTTTCTCTCTTTCTCTCTTTCTTCCTTCCTTCCTTCCTTGCTTCCTTCCTTTCTTTCCCCATGGAAAATATTGAGTATTTCATGTTTTTCCCTTCTTGCTGTGGGTGAAAACCTTAAGGGGTATAAATCAACACAGGCTCACTCTACTTCCACTTCCACCAGTGGAGATCACCTATTGGATTTAGCATTTTTCACCAATTATCCTAAGTCAGAAGCATTTCCGATTCTCCTTTATCCCATGGATAAAATGGGGTTTTATGTGTCTGACTCCTGGGGTGATAATAGCAGGGAATAGTTTTACTGCACACATAGAACCTCTCCCGAGGCCAAGAACAGCAGCCACAGCTTTTCATCCACTCCCAGCAAAAATTAAGCAGGATTTAAAAAAAAAATAAATTCAATTGATGGGGACAGAAAGTGGTGGGAGCAGAGAAGCTGAAGTATGAAAATTAACAACGTGAAGTACACAAAAATCACCCTGAGTAGTTTGTCCTCTATTCTAAATGTTTCTAAACCCTTTCAAATTAAACATTCAGCTAAATGATCACATTTTCAGGATTTTTTTTCTCCCCCCTACAGCTACATGAGATGAAAATCAAAGGAGGAAGAGTAGAAACGGGAATGTTTGATCTGCCTGTGGCTCTTGCTGGCTCTTCCAAGTGCAGTTTCCTGGCTGCAGGGTAGAACAGCAGCAAAGTCGCTCCTGAGGGGATCCTTGTCCAGGAGAGCTCATCATCCTGCCATTAATTGTGGGAATGGGGGATCTTCCATCTGCACAGGAACTGAGCAAAAAATATCCCTGGCAGTGCCCAAGGCCAGGCTGGATGGGGCTTGGAGCACCCTGGGATAGTGGAAGGTGTCCCTGCCATGGCAGGGGGTGGAATCAGAAGATATTTGAGGTCCCTGCCCACCCAAAATATTCCAGGACTCTATGAAAATGAGCATTATTCTGGAAAACAGAGGAGAACAAAAAGCAGATTTGGGTGAAGGAAAGACCAGGAAGATCCCCCTTGGAGCAGCATGCTCAGACACCTGAAGTATTTTGTGGGATTCAAGCTGTGAAAGAAATCTCAATTTAAGTTTATCTATTTCCTGAAGAATTTGGTTCAGAAAGAAAATGGGTCTTCAGCAGCATTGCACGTTTCACACACAGACAAGGAGGAGGATCCTATAATTTATCTCTCTGCCCTTTTCTTCGGAGCCGTTTAATCACAGAAATCAGCAGGTTGTTCATCCCACTTTGCACCTGGTAAATCAGTGCTGACCTTTGCTTCCTGGCTCCTCCCTCACCTGCCTGGGTCGGCCTCCAGGAGCCTTTTTTAAGGACCAGTTGCTGTTTTTTAATTAATTCCAACAGTGTGGAGAACTGAAAGGAAAAGGGGAAGATCCCACAGTGTTTGGAAACACAATCTGGGTGGTTTAGAGCCCAAAAGCCACACATGCTGTGGGGTTTATGGACAGTAATTAATGCCTCCAGTTGATTGGGCACAATCACCCCCTTGCTGGTTCCCTCGCAGTCCATTCCCCCCCTGCAGTTATTAATTAGCATTTTAGAAAATCACGATTAGTTCCAGGTAAAGCAACACCAACCTCAGCCTTTGATTGAACAGGTTGGTGGGATGGATGGGGCAGCGAGTTCGGATGGTCCTGAGGCTGGGGAGGGAAAACGGGCAGCAGGAGGGAAGGGAGCAGCAGCACCCACGTTTGTGGCTGGGAATAAACGTCAGAGGGACTTCTGGGGCTCCACGAAACGAGAGAAGGTCCTGCCTGTTCAGGGAGCAGAAGGCAGGTGGAGCCAATGGGAGAGAAATTCGAGAGGTGAATCCGTGCGAACCTGTCCTAAATCCCATTAAGGATCCCTAGAAAGCTGAAAATCTCACTACAAATACCCACAGACCTGAGCTCCTCAGTGTTCTGCCCGTTGAACTTCCACGGGAAACTTCAGAGTTTGTTGTTGATTAGAGAAACTCTGTTTAAATTCGAAGACATGGCAATATTTTAATCACCCCCTTCGACAGAATTTTTATTTTCTTGTTGGACTGCTCATGGCAGGGGTTTCCCAGCTCTGACAGAGGATTGGGGATGAATCTTCAGCCTGATTATGCCCTTCTGAAAGGAAGTCAGTGGTGCACCAGGAAGGCGTGTGAGGGAATTATTGACTCCTGGTAAGGCACTGGGGTTTGTTGATGCTGCTCAATGGCCCCAGGAAGATGTCTTTGCTCACAACTTCACTTTCCTCTGTGCTCATCTCTCCTGAAATGTGCTCTGTGAGTCTCCTGAGGGGCACAGCTGATCAAGTGACATTTATAAGTCTGTAGGAAGACACCCCGTGCACACACAGATGGGATTTTTGTAAGGTTGTGTGTTCAAAAGAAAGTAAACTCGCTGGTTTACATAAGCCTGCCTCTTCCTTAAAGGCTGAGCTATTTTAACAGTGCATTCCACCAAAATGAATAATATTTGGCTTTTGGAGGCAGATTTTTCTGTGGTTACAACCTCTTTTGCACATCATAAATGTCCAACCCCATCCCCTTGCTTTTCTTTCATTAAAAAGAACAACAACTAACCTTTAAAAATACCGTATTTGTCATGGGCTCGCTTGGGTTTCGGCTGGTGTGATTTATGTGTCTGTGCTCAGAGCAAACACACTCATAGAGGAGAATTAGCAAGGGTGTCACACTGCAGAAGGGAGGATTTTGGGTCATCTCAGGTGGTTCTGCAGAGGCTGGGGTCTCCTTGCAGCTGAATGTGGTTGAGGTGGGTCACGAATTCAAGGTTGGGAATGGAAAACCTCCAGCACTTGCAGGTGACCCGTGGGTCTCACAGGGAGCTGAGGTGACAGCAGAGCCCTCCTGGGAGTGTCACACTCATGTTCTGTGCCAGAATGAGCAAAGCCAGATTCCTAAATCCCGAATCCTCCCAGATTTTACGATTTTGTGGTCCCAGGTTACCTCTGGTTCCAGCCCTACTGGGCATCAGCACCTTCCATTCTTCCACCAGGTCCTGCTCCCAGTTCCGCTGCCCTGAGCCACCAGTGGGTCCTGCAACACTGAAGAACAAACAAGTGGCACCGAGGGAATCTGGCCTGGCATCAATAAATTTGTCCCCTGACTTCACAACGACAACTTTCAGCTGGTGCAGATCTCTCCAGACCTGGAGGTGTCCCCTCCTTACACAAGCAAGAGATCAGATCCAAAACGAGCAGGATTTCTTGGAAGAAGGGGAAAACTATTTGAGGAGGGAGTAAACGGCGCTGTACCGTTCCAACTGCTCAGAAATTTGTTTTGCCAAGGGAACAGGAGAAAGCTGTTAAAAAAAGATTTTAATTGTAAGTCCTTTCGGCTTTCCCTGTAAGAAAACAAGGAAGAAGCAAACACAATGGCTAAAGAACATGAAAAGATCCCAAAGGTTAAGAATGCTCCAAGAAAAATACGCTCCCAATCTGCAGTAGCGAGCAATGGAAACATTATTTGCACCACTCTGGGGCTGGTGTTGGTTGCGAGGGCAGCAAAGGCTCCGGGGGAAGGGGCAGGAGGGGGCAGGAGCAGAGCTCTGTGCTCAGATGGTGCTTGGGGCTCAGCTGCTCCCCCGCCACAAGGGCTGAGTTTGCACAGCTCATTTGCAGGGTGAGTGAGAAGGCTCAAGTGGCAAATTGGATATTGATAACTTCCAGAAGCCTTGCTGGGACGGCGGTGTTATTCCGCTCACTGTCTGAAAAATCGGCAAACACTCGCGGCAGAAAAGTTCCCTTGCTGGCAGAAGAGCGTGGCTCCAAATGAATTAACTTCCAAACCTGATATTTAAGGATGTTTTATTGGTCTGATGTCTCTCCAAGTCTTGCCAGAGCCATCATGTCAAAGAGCTGCGGACTCGGTTATAATAAAAGAGACGTTATTTGTAATTGTTTCCTCTCGGCATTATCATGGAAGGGGAAAGGCAAGTGGAAAAGCACTTTCCAGAGCTCTGGTCCATCTCCCTCACGGCTCAGCCCCCGCTCGGAGCTCCTGGGAAGGGCTGAGCGGGGAAACCTTGGGGTGCTGGGTGCGAAGGGCTCTGGGGACACCCCGGCAGGGAGCAGAGCCAGCACAGGCACATCCAGCTCTCCCACACTGGAATTCGGTCATTTTTAGCAAGGGGGAGAAGCTTTTCCTTGCTTTGCTTCTCTTTGTTTTGCTGTTGGTTTGTGTCATGTTTTTATTAATTAAGGATGGGATTTTTAATTTATTTTTTTTTAAAAAGTAGGCTATGATCCAAGTTGGGGCTTATTTTGCATAAATATTGGCAGAAGAACTTATATGGGAGAAGGAAAACAAAGGTTATCATGATCAGCACATGATTTTACTTAGGCAGGATATCAGTTAAATTAGTCTTGAAATTATAACGTTTCAGCTGTTGGTACTTTTCATATTAAAAATTAAATTTAATTTTCCAGTTTTGCAGAAACAAAAATTCCAACTGTTTGTTGCTTTCCACCACCAGAAGGGAAGAAAAAAAAGGAAAAAAAGATAGAATGAATCCAGCCTAATCCTCCAACAGAAATCTCCACAAAGGCTGTTTCTACCTGGGAGAGGTCACTGCAGATTTTTCAGCCACCCTTGGGTGGCACCTCCCAGGTAGAGGAGGGCGTTTCACTCATGGTCTCCGTGGGGACAAACCTGGCCTCAACCTTCCAAATTCTGGGATTTACCCTGAAATTACGGCTGCATAACCCAGGTCAGAATATTCCGTTTATTTTGGAATATGAGCAGATGCTCCTCATTCCCTGTCAGTCGCTGGATGTGAAGAAGGATTTGGGGAAGCAGCATCCTCAGCTCAGGAGCCGAGCCATTCCTGACCGTGTGTGGCAACATTTTTCAATGCTTGGTTTAGTTCCATCCAGGCTACAAACCAGAGAACCAAACCCAAAACAGAGAAGGAAAAAAAAATTTAAAAAATAAAAAGAAGGGAAAAAAAGTCCTTTCTGATTTTCAACATAAAGCTAGGATTACCACCAAAGAACAATAAAAATTCCTTTATTACCAACAACAGGAAGAGCAAAGAGAAAAATAAACCACAGAAAATCTTTGTTATAATTTTTCCATAACAAATAAGGTCTTTTCTGGTCATGTTTGGCTTTTTTTTTTTTTTTCCCCTTCTCCTTAAAATTGTATCTGTTTAGGAAAAAAAATAAAAATCTTGTTTAGAATAAAAACAAAACTGCAGAGGAAAAAGCAGAGCTCTTATTAAAGAGTTTGACATCACAACCCATCTATTAAATAGCAGGATTCTTAAAGGAAAGTCCTTTCCAAATAAAAGGGAGGAAATGAAAGGTTCTATGAGTTCCCAAGCCCATTGTTGATGCCGTAGAGCACAGAAAACTTCCACTATCCATGGTCAAGGAAGTCTTGTAGGAGCAGGAACCGGCGCTGGAGGTTCCCACAGGGAGAGGATCCTTGGAGAAACGTGGCCGGGATTGCCTTGGGTTGCTTTATTCCCCACACCTTCCTGCAGTTCAGCGGGGGATTAAGGAAGATAAAGTATCAGAGAGGAGGGAAATGTGCTGTCCCACGGCTGGAAATTGCTGTCCCATGGCTGGAAATTGCTGTCCCACGGCGGGCAGGGCTGGAAGGGACCTTAACCTCCGTGTCCTGCTGTCCCTGCTCCACCCCGGCTGATCCCACCAGCAGCATCAGCTGGAGCCCAGCTCGTTGTGAGGGGGATGTGAGCCTGTCTCCAAGAGGTTTTTCATGTTCCCCTGGATCTGGGGGCTGGTTAGGGTTTGTTTTTCATGGGTTTCTGAGGGACAAGGCTCCTTTTTCCCCCCAGATCCTGGCACACTTTGTTCCTGCTCCGGCCTTTGCCGTGTGGATCCGTCCGGGGCTGATTAGGGGTGATAAGGGCTGGCAGTGAGTTATTGCCCAGCCAGACTGAAAAGCCAAACCCGGCAGTTTTGACATAAAACAGTCACAGAAGTGCCTTTTTTCCCTTATCTGGCCCTGCTCTCGATAGCAGAGGCAGCCTGGAACAAAGGCTTTTGTTCCTGGTTGATCCGGAGTGAGAAGGAGCAGGGACTGACCCTTCCATCAGAGGGGTTTGTCCTCTCTGATCCTCTGCCAGGGGGGACAGGAGGAGCTGCTGAGCCAGGCAGGGCAAAACCTGTCCAGGGCAGTGCCTGGGGCTCCCTGGCACATCCCAAAGCACAGCAGGAAGGCAAGGCTGGCATTTTCCCTTCAGTGAACAGGGATGCTCTTCCCAAGGGGATACTGAGGGTGGACCAAGAAGCAAAGTTCTCTCCAAGTTTTAATCGCAGAATCCCAGGATGGTTTGGGCTGGAAGGGACCTTAAAGATCATTCAGTTCCACGGGCAGGGACACCTTCCACTGTCCCAGGCTGCTCCCCGCCCCGTCCAGCCTGGCCTTGGGCACTGCCAGGGATCCAGGGGCAGCCACAGCTGCTCTGGGCACCCTGTGCCAGGGCCTGCCCACCCTCACAGGGAAAAATTCCTTCCCAGTATCCCATCTAACCCTGCCCTCTGTCAGTTTAAAGTGAATTTTAATGTATTGGAGCAGGAATAATTTCCAGGTTCTTTAATAAAATTCCTGACATGATAAATAAACATTAAAATGCTGTCAAGACCCTCCTTATCACGATATATCCTTATTTTCCTTCCTTGTTTCTCCTCATCTCCCTCTCCCACCCAGGTCCCTCTCACCATCCCCGATTGCTTTGCTGTGAAATTATGGCTTGAACTCAGCAGAACTGTGAACAGGCTTGTTGGGGTCAGACCCCAATTCCCTCTCAAAAGATAATTTGGGGTCACCTGGCCATGAAATCCAAGGAAAGCTTGAGTTTTCTTGCTCTGGATCTGCGCAGAATTTAGAACTGGGGGTGTTTGTGCAGCACCAAAGGGATAAAGTTCTTTTGGCCACCTTGAATTGCACCCCCTGCTCCTGCTCATTTCACAGCCAAAGGGGTCAGAGCTTCTTTTGTTTTGAGCACCGATGTCTGAACCCAGAAATCAATGAAGAAAAAAAAAAAATAATACTGTTTCCATCTACATTTTTCCAGATGTAAATACTCCTCTAATTAAGTACAAAATTATTGTGCTGTAAACTCTTTTATAACATTGCTAAGTTTCATTTTTGGTTTTGTTTTTCATTTTCTGATGTCTTTTGTGGATTTGGGATACAAACAAATGACAGGGTACTAACAATGACTTGAACCAGCTTCTGAAGGATGTGTTTTTGTTGGGGTTTGGGTTTTTTTACCTCCTTGCACCACTGGTTTTTTTCTCTCTGGCTTCTTCATCCTGGACTTTCTCAGGAGGGCAGCACATTTTGGGATTAGGATTCCCATGGTCAAAATCTTTCAATTTGTAGAAATATTAGAATATCCCTCAAGATAAACTCTGCAGTGTGGTTTGAGGAGATCTTTGTGATTAAATGATGCCAGGTCTCAGGTAGAATCCAGAGGAGGAAGATGGCCTAGAAGGAAAAAGCCAAGTGCTAAGGAGTTATTCAGAACACAGGGATCACACCTGAAATCTCCAAAGGGAGTAAAATTGGATATTTTCCTGTAAAAGTGCTGCTGGATACAAATCTAGATCTAAGAATTCTACAGAAAAAAGGGAAAATGAATGCACAAAGTGATTTTAGTGCATGGGACAAAGCTGAGGTTTTGGGCTGGGAAGGGCCAGGCCAGCAGGGAATGGGGACGGGATAAGGAGCAGAAGAGCTCCATGACTGGGGATAACATTCCCACGTTCTCTGACACAGAACAGAAACCCCACTCTCAGTAACCCCACGCTCCAAACACTCATTTTCTGTTTGACAGGAGGTGATGCAGCACCAGAGGCCTCCAGGACCAGGCAGAGCTTTCCCTCAGCTCTATCCCACCCTGAGCTTCCCACTGCCCATCCCTCTGTCCATGGAACACAAATCCATCCAGAGCTCCCTTCTGATTCATCCTTTCCCAAATCACTTTCTTTTGAGAACAGTGGAAAGTACCTCTTGTTTTCTTTATTTTCTTCTTTTTTTTTTTTTCTTGTTTCCATGACCATAATTTAATTCTTCATTTTAACCAACTTGCTACGTCCTCTCTCCTTGATAACTCCCGAGCTCGAATGTAAAAAATGTATTATTACAAGAGACAATTACGGGGTTCAAAGCATTCTGAAGCATTCCGTGCTCCCAGCTTCTGGTACTGATATAAGGAGAGGAATATTTGTGGTTTTTTGACTTGCATGAAGTGGAAAGGTTCCAAGAGCTGGTGGTAAAAGGCCTAATGAAAGTCTGCCTTCATCAGACACAACAAAGCTCCTGCATCCTGGGAGGTTTAACTGTTTCTATGGACAGGATGCCCAGGCCCCAGCACTCCACACAAACCACCCCTGACCGTGTAAACTCAGCCACTCCATGCTCAGTCAAAAACAACAACGGCAAAGGAGTAAAAAAAGAAAGAATCCAGAGTTTGTTTGGCTTAAAATTCTTTTTTCTTATTTTTTAAACAGCGCATGACTTTGGAAGTTGAAGGTTTGCAGCTCCCGAAGTTTGTTTGGACTGAAGATGTATCTCACAACTTTGGGATACAGTTGGACAGCAGAAAATTATGGAAATAGGGTCTGTTTTGAAGGACACCCAGTGGCTGCACAAACATCTGACTGCTGCAGAGCAGGAGGTTCTTCTCTGCTGAACCTTCTGTTTGTCATTTATTTTTCCATTTCATAAATACCGATTGGAAACTTCTCCTTGGAAGGCAGAGGGAAATCTTGTGGATTGTAAACAAGGAGGAGAAGAGGAATTGTTTAGGATGGTGAAAAGGGTATAAGGACTCAAAGCATAACGTTAAGTAGAGGAAAGTTCAGGCTGGATAAACTTCCAAGGGCTGAAATCCTATTAGGCTGTGGAAAATTCTTCCAAAAGGTGTGGGAGAAGCTCCACTGTTTGAACAGTTTGCCATGAGATTGGACAAAGCACTAAAAACAAACCTGAAACAATCTTGCCCCAGAAAAGGGGGTGAAGTGAAGAGGCCAAAATCAATGAGCCCAACACCTCCTTCGATTTCCTGGACCGCGAATCCATCCGTGCCGAGGGAGTGAGAGCATCCATGGGATTTGTGTGGCTACAGATGGATTCACCATGGCATGGGCTCCACTCGGAACCTGCTGGAGAGAAACCTGTGCCACCCAAAAAAGCAGGAGGTGCCAGAGCCTCCCGTGCCAGCAAGGAACAGCAGTTCTAAGCCAGGAAAATGGGAAATAAATAGATAAATTTGAACCGTTCTGCTGCCCAGAGGACAATTTGTACCTTGGGGTTCAGAGATCCTTCATGGGGTGACCTGGGAGGGAGCACAAGGAATGTTCCCGACCATCAGGAAGGATTAAGAACTGATTTGACACAGCTGAGCCCAAACACAGAGATGTTTCACCCCAAAATCTGCCATCTGTCCTCAAAGGACCTGTCCAGGTTCTGCACCAGCAGCGATTCCCATGAGGGAAAGCAAGCAGCAATTGTGGGTTTGCTGTGTCACTCCAAAATGACTCCAAGTGCCTCCTATCAGAAGATCCAATGTTCAGGAGGGAATTCCAGTTTTAAATATGCGTGGATTTAATACCAGGCTGATAAAATTATGGCCAGAGGGGAGAACTATGAGGTGATGCAAATTGTTAACTCAGTTTATGTGGTAAACACAAAGAGGATCCAGCAGGATTTACAGCTCTAACGATTCTCCAGGAAGATTAAAATAATTTGGATATTAATCCACTTGCTATCTTTTCCCTTCTCTTCATGGATGATCTAAAAGCAAAATCTGGGGTTTTTTTTAAAAATCCATTAATGATGATGTTGACCTGAAGCTCCTGAAGAGACAAGAAGTCCACACACTGATTTCCTGGGGCCTTGGATTTTATCAGACCAGATAAATTTATTACATAAACACCAAATTTCTGATCGCTCTGCTCTAGGGACTTGTTAGGAGCCTTCAAAACTTGATCTGAGTTGCTTTGTCTGGTCACGTGGTGGGGTTTCCAGTCCTGGCTGGAGGCATTTGGGAGCACATCTGGTGTAAATATTTCCTGGTGGAACCCGAAATGTCACTTTCTGTAAATACTTCTCTGTGTGATTCTGAAATTCATTTTCCACAATGTTTTTGGCCAGTAAAGCCTGATAACTCCGAAGTTCTTCGAAAGCAAAGACAAAGAGATGAGAACGTGGCCAAAGGGACTGTAGTGCAAATTTGGATGAATCCAATATTGGTTAAAGCACACTCTGAATCTGCTGTAAACTAAATTTTTGTAGGCTGGAGAAGATGCTCAGATCTTGACCTGGTAGGAGAGCAGAGGGAAACCTCGTGGGTGTAAGTGAAAAGAAAACCAACTGTCACTGCTCCATGTATGGAAATATGGAATATTTACTTTTAATAGAACAAAACCACGGTGTTTGTGTGGGTATTTGGTGGGTTTTGCTGTACATGCTCTGTTGGTTGAGAGGGCATCTGAATCCATAAACCATGGAGCTGAAACAATCAGGGGAACTAAACCAACCTCCTAAACATCTCTGAAAATCATTCTTATTGAGAGTGGCAGACAGGGAAAAACTTGACTACTTCATGTCTAAACCAAATCCTACCTTTTTTTCCCAAAGGAACTGATGGATATCAAAATTAATTTGAATTTTCTCCGTGTTATTTTTTTTTTTAATTGTTGCAATTTGAATGTTTTTCAGAACCTTGGTGTCTTTAGAGGCAGCAATGGCATTTCTAAGCTCCAGCCTCAGTGGGAAGGGCCTCCTCATCCCCACCTTTCCCTGGCTGATCCCAAGCCTTGGATAAAAGATCCAAAGTGCTACAAATCTTCTTCCAGAGTGGCCACAGCAAGTCCTGATGCAGTCACAGGACGGGTTTGGCCTGGGGGTTTCACTCAGGTTAAATCAACAGCAAAATCCTTTAATTCCTCTGAACACGCAGGAATGTTTTGGATCCTTGACTTTGAGACCAAAAATAAAGGGATTACTCTTGTCTTTTCTTAATTATTACATTTAAAAGCAGATTTCTCATCTTTATCCCCCTTTTTCTAACACATCTCTACGTTGTTCCTTCTCTTTTTGTTCCGTTTTTCCATCAAACCCTTCTTCCTCCCCAGCTTTGTCCTACACCTTTCCCTTAGCACTGCTCCAGATCTTTTTCCTTCTCCCACTGTTATGAATCCTCAAGGGCCACAAGAATTTTCCATTTTCCTGCCCTAAACTCTTCGTATATCTCTCCCCACCTCGTTACAATAAAATAATTCTTCCATTTCGCTGTCACCTCAATTTAGCTCTCTCACCCTCCACTCCCTCTTTTTCCCCTGGTTTAAAGACCGACCAGCATTTCCTGAATTGGAAAAGCCACAATAATATTTTTTCCATTGAAAATACCACAAGTACAGTATTTCCATTGAACACACCACAAGAACAGTGTTTCCATTGAGTGTACCACAAGGACGGTGCTTTTGAGGTATCTAAATGCTGAGATGAACTCATAATGTTCATCTTGGACTCGTTAAAGCAAAGCCCCTTCCCTCCTCAAAAAAAAAAAAGTTTCCTCAGACAGAGAAAGAATTTTTATTCACAGGTTTCAAAAAAGAAAAAAAAAATACAATAAAAACAAGACCTAGACAGAGCCAGGACAATTTTGCACTTGCTTTGTGAGTAAAATATAAATAGGTTTTAGCAAGTTAAAAAAAAATCCATTAAAAATGCTTAGAGTGGTTGAACAGCTGGAAAAGCAACTTTTTTTTTTGATAACATTTAAAGCTGCTTAGCAGCTGGGGAAAAAATCGCCTGTAAAAACACTTAACATTTACAGCCACTCAGTGGCTGGAAAAGCAACTTGTTATAAAATTGATTTAACATCTCAGTGGCTGGAAAAGACATCCCCACACATCCATCGAGCTGCAGTGTTTTACACAGCTATTTATGGCTATTTAGACACAGATAAGGCTATAAATAGATAAGCTGGGCATTTCTGCTGATGCCATTGTGGCAGGGAATAATTTCCATGCAGATCATTCGCCGTTTTATTTTATTTTCTGGGAGTTTTCAACTAAGCCCTTTAAATTCCCATCAGTCTGGAGTCTGGCGGGCCTGGATGCTCAGCCCCCGGGAAGGCTGTAAATCAGTTTAGTTACAGAGCACTTTATGAAATAATAACTGAGTTCTGTGTTTGATGGGCTCCAGGGAAGCTCTGGCGGAGGCAGCAGAGCCCAGGTTGCCCAAAAAACCTTTGCAGTCCGGGGTGCTAAACGGGGATGTCTCCACAGCTCACCTGGGCTGCGGGAGCTGGAGAGGTGGCAGGAGCCTGCCGGCCCCAAAAGCCCAAAAACAAGGGCTGCCAAAAGCCCCGTCAAAGCAGTAATTAGGCACATTTGTCTCTGGCTGAGATTAGAGCTCTTTAAGATGCTGATTTCAAACCTGACTCATGCAACAGCCCCCAGCAGCCACGGGCACTGGTGCTGCTGCCCTGCACCCAGCTGTGCCCTCGGGCCCTGCACCCAGCTGTGCTGTGCTGACAGAGGGGATGCTCTGGCACATCCCTGCTCAGCCCCGCTCAAAGTCCCCAAAACCAGGGCTAAAGCTGCTGCCTGAACGTTCGCAGGCTCCCTGTATCCATCAGCCCCTTCCTGGGTGGGAGCCCTGCCGCTGTGGGCACCCACTGGAATTAATTGCTGTCTGAAATGACCCCAGTAACGCAGCAGAGCTGATTGCTTTGTTCGGTTCCTTGAGGCAGGGATTTTCCCCGGCCCCTGGGGAGGTGTCAGGACTCTCTGTCGCTCTCCCTCAGGCTTCACCTCCATCTGACTTTCCTATTTCATTCTTCCCAGTGTTTGTCTCTATGACAAAGTTCACTGGACGCATCCATTGTGCTTGAAAGATGTCATAAAACCCTCGAGGCAGTTATTGCACTGCCACAACAAATTGGGGCAATAAAACCTTTTATGTGATGCGTGTTTTGCTGGTGGGGGGCAATCCAGGCAAACCAAGAAGCCTTGTAAAGCCCAGGGATCCAACCTCGCTCCCCAAGGGCTGACCACAAGCTCCTGGTGAGCCCCTCGGGAAGAGCACAGAGTCTCCTGGAGCAAAAGCAGCTCCTTACATTTTGTTTCCAAGCAAGGATGTCCTGTCTGGCTGGATTAGGGCTGAGGACCCAGTAAAGAGGGAGGGGAAATGTTGCCATGGTTGGGTGTCACTTCCCAAAGTCCCAAACTTCTCCTGAAGTCAGGGGTAGAGCCCAAAGTCCTGCTCTAGCTGGGTTTGATGCCAACTTTTGGAGCTCAGATGAGAAGCTGGATGCCTCTGCCAGTAACTGCAGATAATGAGGCAATGTTCCCAAAGTATCTGAGGCTGGGATCTTTGAAGTGTAACCACTTTGTGGCCAAATCCTTGTGAAAGTGGAAAAAATAATAATTACCTATGAATATGTGAAGACGTATATTCCTCAAGGACAGACAGGAATTGTTCGGTGTCGTCCGGGTGAAGGGAGGAGGTGCAAAAAGAAGATTTTCAACAGAGTTTTCCTGCCAGGGAGAGCTATTAGGCACTGGAATTATTTCCTCAAGGAAAGCAGAGGAAGGCAATTCCTTCAGACATTTAATAATAGCTTGGGCAAAGAATTAGGAAATATAAAGAAGCAGCCTGTGCTGGCAGGTAATTGAGCTAATCAGGACTAAGTAGGACTCAGAATTTATTTTTTTTTAGGATCATTTAAAGTCAGCTGCAATAGATATTTCATTAATTCATTGCCCTTTTCATTGCAGTCCAACACCCAGGAGGAAGGCAGAACAAGTTAATATTGAAAAAACACCAGCCCAGTCAGTGCTGGGAACACTGGGGCGAGGCGGTGCCAGCAAGGAGAGATTTCGTGGGCACTCATCAGACACAAAAACGAGCTCTCAAACAGGCCACAACAGCCAGTGGGGAACAGAAGGGGTAGAAGGAGCCAAGGTCTGATCTGGAAAATAAAAAGGGAAAAGCAAGGATGAAGAACCAGGGGGTTGGACAAGATGGGATGGGATGGGAGGGGGTCCTGGAGAGCCTCTGTCTTGGCAACAGCCATGGAAAATCAAAGTGCAGAATAAAAAAGCGCAGTAAGAACAGCCCGTGATCGAATACCAGACTGGCTAATTTGTATTTCAGGGGCTCGAGGAGAGGACGCTGCAGTCTGCGCCTCTGTACCTTCCACACATTTGGTGTTCCTGGACAAAGAGCCAGCACTAAATCAGGGGCATCCGGCTCAGACTCGAGCTGGGGTGTAAAGGCTGAGCAGCATCAGACTGAGAAACTAAATTTGGGGAGAGGCAGACGCTTCAGAGCCCTGTGGTGTCTGGATCACCCAGAGGATGCCTAAGCCAGGTACTTTTTTCTCTCCCTGTTCATCCTGAACAGCACGGTGGGTGCCAGGTTTTATCCTTTCATCCTTTCTCCTTGTTCTGCGTTTTAAAAAGAACATTTAGAACACGCTGCGATTATTCCATATGGGATTATTTACCAGTTACATCCATGGCTGGGCATGTCCAGGGTGCTGGGGCAGGAGGGGACACAGCCTGGGACATCCCATCAGCTCCTTGAGTGGCAGAAGATGCCGAGTGCATCCCCCTGTGTCCCTGTTTCCCTGTGGCCCCTCCTGCATCCAGGTGGGACAAAGGTTGTTCCTAAAACACAGCTGAAGAGAAAGAAGGAAAGAGAAAGTCCTCAGGTGACCCTCACCATAAAATCCTCACCCATGAATTCTGTCAGAGCTGAGTAGATGCAAATGAGGTTTATTGCCTTTTTAACAACCTAATGGCATTTCAGATTATCTCGAGGTCTGATGCAGCAATCCATGCATGTTATGGACAATAATTACTCCCAGTTGGAATTCCATGAAGGCCATGAGTGTTTACCAGGATATGGAAAAGGGGTGTATTAGTCCCAGAGATGTCAGAGCCAGATTTCTGTGTACTCATTGATGGCAAGGGGTGGAGAGTCACAACCCAACACACTTGATCTGCTTTAAGACATTTCCTCCACAGGCATCATCACTTTCTGATGCAGCTACCACTAAACCTGAGCCACGACTTCAGAATCCAGCTCTGAGCTTGTACAAATGCTCCACAACCTGCACAGAGAAGTCATCAGTACAAATCCAACCCACCCTAAAAGCTGCTCAGAAACCCCAGTTATTCCCTACATGTTTGCACAGTGGCCACAGCCATTGATTTATCCCTTATTAGAAGCTGATATCACCACTGGTTTAAATCATGGCTATATTAACATCCATCAGCAAGCTGACCTAGAAACTTATTTATTTAAGAACACCAGTGGTCTGAGGAAAAGCCTTACTTCAGATGCCAAAAACAAAAACAACTACAATGGGGTTTGGATCTGGACAATGCTTGGGAACCGTATTGGCAGCCACCAAGTTGGAATATTTGATCTTCACAGCTTGACGTCAAGAATGGCTTTTAAGTCTCCTGGCTGGTAAATACATCTGGCTCATGCCTTGTTTAACATTTGAGGTGCTTATAGATATTGTGGTTTCAAAGTTGATCAAACATGCAGGGCATTATTTGTAGGAAAAACATTTACCTTACTGGAGAGGTTTGACTTATACCGAGGGCTCAAATGATTTCCCGTCTGCTTTAATGTGTGGAGGAAAGTGGAATTTGCTTTGGGAAGCGAAGAAAAAGGCGGTTCAACACATCCTGCCGTGCCCAGCGTGGCTCGGGGTTGCCTGTAGGAAGGCTCAGCACCATTTATTTTGTGAGATAAAACTTGCTCAGAAAGTCAGAGCAATTTAATGTTGTAGAGCAAAGGAAAAAAGAAAACGAGCTGAGGTTCAGGAGCTGGATGTGAAAGTTGTGGTCGTCGTTTCAGTGGTTCCTCCGTCAATGGAAAAATAAAATGAAAGGGAGAAGGGTTGGGAAGGCAGGGGAAAAGAGGGAAGGAGAAGAGGAGGAAAGAGAAATTAAACACAGACATTTTGGGCACCTTGGTTGAAAAGTGCACTCAAGGTTTTGCGTTAAAAAGTTTGGGGAAGAAAGAAGGGTCCTGGTTAGGGGAGGTGTCTTGCAGTGGAGTGAAGGAACTGGAGGGGGTTGTGGAGCTACATCGGGCCTTGGGTTCCAGTGGGATGCAATGAAGGTCTCCTTGCTCTGCTGTCCCCATCTGGGGATGCTTCACCTGAGTAGGGGAAGCAATATTTGGAAATGTTTGCTCTTCCCTCAGCACAGCAGCGTGAGGCAGGGAAAAACTGCTGTGGGAATTCGTGGAGGATTGCAGCGGCCTAACAGCAACAAGGGAAGGGAAAAGGACTGATTCTCATCCTGACAACTACTAAAGCCAAAAGGAGCAGTATCCGTGCTGGGATCCCCTCCAAAGAGCAGCACAGCAGCTCTCCAGCTCTGCCATTTCCACCTCCTGGGGGTGTGTGACCCATGAGACGTCCTTGGTTTTGTCTGGCAATGTGCTACCACGAGCAAGGATGGTGGAACCATGAGTCCCACGTCATCCTGATGAACCCAAACCCTGGTGTTTGCTGCCTCTCTGGACACAAATATCTCTTAGAAGACACCCTAGGAAGAACCACACAATTGCCACCAGGAAAATGCTATTTTTTCCCTGCAGACTTCACAATTTTTCAATTCTTTCAATTCT
This sequence comes from Daphoenositta chrysoptera, assembly GCA_013397915.1. NCBI lineage: Eukaryota > Metazoa > Chordata > Aves > Passeriformes > Daphoenositta > Daphoenositta chrysoptera. The sequence continues at coordinate 237,055 of VZRO01003600.1, forward strand.
TCAGGAGAAAGGAGAATTCTGACTACTCAGTGAGAGGGCAGCTGGCCCGTGTGGGTTCAGCTCTGTGCTGCTGCTGCTGTTGTCCATCATGACTGAGATAAAGCTTATCTGTCCACTCAGCTTCAAAATACTCCAAAAGCCTTCTCCTGGGAAGAGCAGATTTTGAAGTCAAGCAGTGCAATTTGTGCAGGGCCACTGCTCTGATGACAGCAGACACCAGCTCTTCATCAGCCACTCAAGGGATTTTCACAGAGCTGCAAGAGGGGAGATGTTCCCAGTGGCTCTGCTGAAGGATGTCCTGCAAGAGTCCAACCCTCCAAAACCCCCAGGGAACAGACACAGTGGGAAATCCCCGACAGTGGGAGAAGCCTCAGCTGGCACTCACACTTGTATCAGCTGTCAAAGAACCCAAAAATCCATCAAAACCCAGTCTTCTTGGGAAAACCTTTCCCTTCTAACTCCCAGAGTGTGGAATTTATGTGGGAACATCAGCGTGCTTCATTTTGAGTCTTGGTTTCCAGCAGAGGGGATGTGGAAGCCCTGCAGACTCAGAAGCGAGAAAGCGAATAAAAAAGCAACGATTTTGATAGGTTTTTACTAAAAATAATCGTGTTTTAAACTCCAGTTGCCGGAGTTTTGGGCATTGACTCAGGGCTTCTGAATGCCTGGGACAGACAGAAACCGAGGCAATCCCGTAAGGGAAGGGGATTGTTACCGTAGGAGCTGCAAAACTCCCGATTGGCACTGGAATTGCAAAAGTCTCACATACCAGGAGCTACTGCCGAGAAAATTTATGGACTCTTTGGAATCACAGATTCATTCGAGAATCCGACAATTTGTAGACAACCATTGAATAAAAAAAAAAAAAGCTCCAAAAACCGAGTCCAAAGTCTCCGGATCAGCAAAGGATATGCACAAAATTCCCTTTCGTGTTATTATTGGACTGGGCCAGACGTCCAGACACACCGAGTTACTCAAGCTCGCTGTCAGCTCCGCCGTAAATTTATATGGAATTTCAGGGCTACCTCAGAGGGGCAATATTGGCTTAAGGCGTTTCCATTTCAGAACCTTGTCCCGCTGCAGACTGGTATAATTTTTTTTTTGCCCCGTTTTGAGCTTTCTGAATGACTTTAACTTCCCAAATCTTTATTGGCCGCATATTCCTCTCCCAGCCCGCTCCAGCTCCACATTGCTGCGATCCAGATCCTGACTGTTAAGTCAGACTTAACACCAGTCTGCTGTCAGTGGATGCTACTGTGCTATTTATAAACCCTCTGCTACACACAGGTATTTATGGCACTGAGTAGGGTCAGGAAGAACAAAAAATAAAAGAGGGAAAAAAGAATAGAAAAAGTTCACTCCATTTTTATTAGCCCAATTCACAGCCAACCATATGGCCACGAACTGGGAGCCGCCAGCTCAGACAACTGGAACAGCAGCGCTCCCTGAACCCTGCAAAATCCATTAGATTGTGTTATAAACGTGGGTATTTATCTCTGTCATAAGAGAGAGGTGTCAGATATTTAATAAATGATAACGAGTTCCTCCCTGAGCCCCCTGTGCTGGCCTTGTCCCTGATCCCAAGCCAGAACAGGAGGCCCTTTGCTGTCTGTGCCTCCCGAGGAGCTGCTGCCTTCCCGCCCGCTGCCACTGCCCTCCCATCGGACTCTTCCCCAAAAAGGTTTGTTTGCTGGAACAAATCATCCTGATGGAGATACACAGCCTGAGTGGAACAGGAAGGACGTGCAGCTGCGCCTGCAAGTGCTACTGGAGGGAGCCTGGGAGTCCCCTAAGCCCCCTGCTAACCACGGGATGCGTTTTAGAGATTATTTCATGTCGTTCTTTGCTCTTTGGGGTTGGGTGGCTTTTTTCCCGTGGACAGCTCTTGGAGGTAATTTGAAAAAAAAAGAAGTTTCTTTTGGATTTGTAAGGACAGAGGGTCAGCCACCCACACAGAGGATATTGTGCACAAGGAACAGGAGCTCAGATGTTTGAGGCTCACTCCGTGTCCCGGCAAACCCCACATCTCCCAAGGACCTGTCCCACATCCTCGGGTGGATGCTGATGAAGCCCGTCCAGCTTTGTGGAGATCCAAGCTCTCATCCCAAAGGGGTGACAGCCACGTGAGTGCCACCCCAGGAAGCTCCTGCCCCTTGGCACATCTCCTGAGCTGAGGCATTCCGAGATGCCCACAAACATCCTCCTCCCAGGGCTGTTTGGGTCCCTGCCCAGCGCTGAGCCCCGCAGGCACTCCTGGCATGGATGTTGCCTCTTATTGTGGCTTTCCCAAGGTCACTCCCATTCTTTTTGCATCGGTTCCCTATCTCTAAGATAAAGGTTCCTCATACCGATCTCCCTGAGAGCCTGAGTGAGGTTTAATTAATAATCCTGGCCTCTGAGGGAGTAACAAAGAGGCGGAAGGACTGGGGGAGGGAGCAGCCGGGTAACAGTGGTAGGAAACACATGGTCACGGAGCTGAGCCACGGGCAGAAATTCCCATCAGGGAACAATGCTGCACCAGCTGGGACAGGAGAAGGTGACCTCAGGGCTTCGCCTCTCCATCGCCTCCAGCCCATTGTTCTATTGTGTCATTCGCAGGCAGTTCAAGGGAATAAACAGCATTTTCAAACCGGCTTCGCCTGCGGGATGGTTTTCTCCCCTGCTGGATTTATAAGAGGAAAGAAATCCAGTGTTGATGCACTCAGCACCTGCCGGGGTGCGGGTTCAGCCTGGGGGTTTAGAGAGGCCCTTACCCTGTCCCCAGGTGTCCCCAGGTGTGTCCTGTGCCCTGGGCTGGAGGCTGCAAGGAGCCGGGAGTGAGCCAACTCCAGTGAAATGGAGGATGCTGCTCCCAAAGGCTCCCCAGGGATCTGCAGCCCCGACACCCCAAACAAGGGGGATGATTGGGAGTGCAGCTCTTCCTCCGCACCACAGCCATGGCTGAGGCACCCTCAGAGCCTGCTGGGGGTGGGAATGAGCCCAGGGACGGTGAGGAGCCATTGAGGTCCTTCCCAACTTATACCTGGAGCGATTCATCCCCACAGAACCCAGTCCCAAAGTTCCTTAATGATACTGAAGCTTTTAATCCCCTTAGGGGCTGTTATTTTTTTTTATTAAAAATAAAATATTATTTTTTAAATTTATTTATTTATGTTATTTTTTTTATTACCTTCTTCTGTTGGCTTTTCAGAGCTTCAGAAAGAAAGCACTGCGGGGACCTGGTGCAGAGAAGTCCTTTGTCACCCACAGTGGAGCAGCATTCTGTTTGGGATGAGGGCTGGGAGTGGTGTCTGCAGGGTAAGGGAGCAGAGGAGATGCACAGGGAAGCCACCAAGATTCAGTGACAAGGACTTGAACCCTGAGAACCCTGTAGGACTCAGCTTATTTTAAACACGTTATTTATCCCACAACCCTCTGCTATTTATCCCTAATCCATAAATACAAATTTTATGAACACCTCTTTAGCAGAGCGTAACAAGACAACTTGGCAACTGAGAATAATTAAATCAAAATATGGATGTGGAAAGGACCTTGTCTCCTAAAAAAACGCAACAGATGAAACAAGGAAATATGAAAGTGATCAGCCAGGAGGGAGAGTGGAAGCGGGGAGGCCCAGGGGCACAGAAGTGAGGGGAAGGAGAAAATGGGAGCTGGTCGGAGCGGCGTTAGCCGAGCTTTTCCAAGCAAAGGTTCTGCCAGCCAAAACAGCAGCAAGTCTGAAATTGGTTAGGGATTGTTTATTTATTCATACCACAGGATGTAAATTTATATAGTTCAATTCCCGCGGGAAAATAAAGCTGGCTCTTTTTTTTTTGGTATGTTCAAGAATACATTCATCCTCCTTTCCCCTTTCTTATGAAGTTTAAGAGGTTCCAAAGAAACCTGGAAGAGTCTCTACAGAATTCCTTCCTCTTGAGGGATGAGGAACTGTTGTCACATGAAAGAGTGAGTGGTTGGCACCTTTGATATCCACTTGTAGGACATCGATGATGCCTCGTGGTTCATGTTCAGGGCTTTTCCACTCTGAACCACTCTATTTAAAGGTTTGCTGGGCAGCAGATGTGGCTGGTGTCTGCCTGGAATTAATCCCCCTGTGCAGCAGGTTCTGCGCTCTCAGGTTGAAATGTGGTTTTACTGGGAGTTAATTGGAGAATGAGTATTTACCTTCAGCTCAGCTTTTCTTCTTCAGCTGCAGTTTGGAAGCGTTGAAGGTTTCACCTCCTCGATGCAAAATGAAAACGAAAACAACAAGCTCCCAAACTGCTCACTTAGGACAATCTGAATGGAACTTCATAGAAAATACAAATCCTTGAGGAGAAAATAACCCTGGACCTGCAGCTGAAAAACAAGGTCTGCAGGGTTGTGCAGGATAAACCCCCCCAAGCCTGGCATTCCTCTGGCCATGCATTCCCAACCAAAACAAAACCTAAAAACTACATTTAATTGCCCAAAATCCTGATTGTCTTTTCAGACACCCTTCTTGATGTGGTTGGAGATCGGAACCCTTTTGGAAAGCAACTTGACATTTCATAGCTTAGATATTTCCTCCATTGCTTTTGACTCTCGGGCCTCAATTATTTCCACCAGGAGGGCGTTTGCCAAGCGGATGAAATTGGAGCCCGAGTGGATGTTATAAAACCCAGGTAGCTCCGGCCCCTGTGCGTGACGCTGCCTCGTGTGTTTTGTTCATTTGACTTCTCCTGACTCATTCCAAGGCTGAGCATGGCACGGGCTGTGCTCCACAGGGAACGGAGCTCCCTCGGCATCTCCTGCACACACGTGGCCAGGTATTGGCTGGGGCTTGGTTCCTGAGCTGGAAAATTTCTTATGGTTTTTGCAGGGACAAATTATCCTTCCCGGTTGTGGAGGGAGAGGAGGGGAACCATCCTGTCCTTCAACAGTTTTTGATGGAAATTGTGTTCCTGTGCCAAACGATCGCTGAAAACATTTTTAAAGGACATTTATGGGGAAAATGTTGCAATTCCCTGGCTTTTTGTGCCCTGTTTGGTTCTGCGTGGGGATGGAAAATGGTAAACTTTGAATTGACTGCAGCCACCCTGTTTTACAGCTTAGAAAAACACCTCGTGCTGTCCCAGCTACGGGACACGACTGCACCAACAGAACTGGAGCCGCAGGAGCTCAGGAATTTGAGAATTTGGCTTTGGTCGTGGTGCTCAAATATGATGGACTCTAAATTTACACTCTGAGGGGATCTTTATTTCTACCAGTGCTGAGCCTGGGACTGAGGGGGCCGAGGAATCATCTGGAGAGAAGGAAAAACCAGCTGAACCCTCTGCTGACTCTCAAAACAGGAGGTGACACAGGATCCACTTCTCAGAGCAGCAGCTCTGTGCTGTCCCCACCCCTGATGATGCCAAACTGGTACTTAAATATAAAATATTTAAGCTTTATAGCTCTAAATTCATTGGAAAGGGTATTTAAGAAGCCAGTGGCATTGAATGGTTGTGTGGTTCCCACCCTGAGGGGGATGGGGATATCTGGGGACAAAGCTCATCCCACTCACCCAGGGATCCGAGACCTCCTGTTGCTGTGCATCCCACCAAAAATCATCTGGAATAAAAAGAGGCAGATGCCCTGAGGCAACTGTGGTTTGTTTGGATCTGGCAGAGCTGATTACAGGATTGATGGGCCCAGGCAGGAGCGAGATCTGTCCCCTCTCCTGGGGGACTCCAGCCAAGGGCACAGGGAGTGATTTGTCTCTGCCAGCACTCGAAACTTGAGGACGTTTCTGTAGGAAGTGACAGTGGCAAAACATCCTCTGGAGCATGTAAACAATTTTTCCCTATTCAGGATGGTCAAAATAAAGAGGGAGCTGTGTAAACATCTCCGGGCTGTCCCTGCTCCTCTCTCACTCGGAGCTGTGGAGCAGAAAGCTCCGCTCGGGAGCCAGAACATGCTGCAACTTCCTCCTGATCCTCGATCCAGCACAAATACAAAACCAAATCATGTTTCCACGTAATCAATCCATGTTCTTAGAGAGGAAAAGAGCCCTTAACAGCTGAGTAGGAGACCTTGGAGTATAATCGAGCTGTCCAAGTGCACAGGTGTGCCAAAGTGCTTCACCAACAGTGTGTGAGAAAGCACTCACATTGTTCCCAAACCATGGGAAAAACATATCCTGTTCCCATTTCTAAACCGTGCCATTCCTGGGGCTCTGTGTGTGCTGTGCGTTGTCTCCTTGCAGCCATCCCTGCCTGGAGATGAACTTTCCCTGATTTCCGAGCATTGTGCCGTGCTCAGCCCAGCACAGGTGTCCTCGTCCTGCTCCACCAGGGAGCCCCGGCTGTGCCAACCACAGTGCTGGGCTCCTTCTTTTGGGTGACTTGGATCAGGGTAAATAGAGGAAGAGGCTTTTTTTTGCTGCTGTTGAATTCTTCCCCGTCCCTTTCCCACGTGGATGCTTTAATGTGGGGATTTTCCTGCGCTGTTCCTAAGCTGCAGAGAGGAAGAAGATCTTCAGATGGGAAGAGAGGGAAATGAGAAAGAGCGGGATAAGCTCTGATCATAGGAAACTTGGATATTGTGGTCACAATTAAATGAACAACATCACGAGGGAAATGGAGAAGTGACTGTGGAGGAGAATGACAGACACTTATTGTTCAGTTGTCCTGAAGTGCTTTTGTATTTTTGGCTAAAGTGAGAGTGAATCAACAATCTCCACTTGAAATGTTTTGGCGATACAAGTGGCTTTCCTTTTCATCAAGAAAAGACTCGTGCAACTTTTTGATTCAAAGCTCCTCATAAAGTAACAACAACCGGGAAGCAAAATATGGTTTTGCATTCAGAATGTCAGAAATCCCCTAATTTTGACATTTCAACCAGACTGTGGGATGGGCAACTCCTTCCTTTGTGCAGAGGACATTGGAATAGCAGCAAGATTCCACTCAGAGTCATCCCAAAATACCCAGGAGCTTTCTGACAGTCCAAAGTGTGCCTTTCTTGATAAGAATAATAAATTTGGAGCAAAAATATTGAAGCAGCATTTGAATTTGAACACTACCTAAGTGGGGTTTAAAGAGGCTTTATAACTTCAGACCAACTCACTGAGAGCTTCCAGCTCCTGAATGTCCCATAAAGAAAACGAGGATACACCAAACAGCCAAAAAACCTGGAGTTTTCACAATCTGCTCCAAGAATTCCTAACGTGGCATCCGAGCATCACAGGAGCTCCCAGCAGAACTGACGGGAGCCGTGCTCGGTCTGAGCTCAGGGCTGTTTGTTGTGGCATCATCCAGGTCCCACGGGAAGTTTCCTCTCGGCTGGAGGGCAGGGGCAGAGGCCGGGGGACATCCCCAGCAGCTGGGGACAGATCCAGCACAGGGGGGTGAGCACCAGAGTGGCCTGGCAGGGGTTTTGGGGGACTGCTGTGAGGTCTGAGCAGATTTATCGTAACCCGAGCCCCAGGCGGGGCCGGCGGAGAGCGGCTCTCCCTCCCTGCCTGAGGAAAAGCTGCTCCCAGCGCTCCGCAGCCTGGCCTGACTCGGGTCTCATCATGCAGATGTTGGAGGCACAAGGAGTTGCAGCCTGGGCAGAGTTCATTGGAGGTTCAGGATGCTCAGGTTAGGAATTAATTCCCACCAACGCCAGAACTTCCTTAATTTTACAGAGATTGCAATGATATCATAGCAAATAAAACCCGGGCATGGGTTAGAGACCTTTTTGTAGAGCTGCTGGGGCAGGTGGTGGCATCACAGCTGCTCCAAGGGATGTTTCTGTATCACGGGAATATTTCCCAGACACTGTTTTCCACTCCAATCCAGCAATTCTTTCCCTATTGATCATCCTGTTCCAGTGATCCAACTGGGAATGAATAATGATGGAGCAGCCCTTGTTTTCAAACAGAATCACTGGTTTGGGCTGTCCATTTTCTGACAACCATCACGAAATCCTGAAGAAGAGCTGACCCTGGAAAGTGGGGTGATCGTGGTAATCACCATCATCACTGATCCCAGAACGGTTTGGGTTGGAAAGGACCTTAAAGATCATCCCATCCCACCTCCTGCCATGGGCAGGGACACCTTCCTCTGTCCCAGGGTGCTCCCAGCCCCACCGTCCAGCCTGGCTTTGAACAGTTCCAGGAATGTTTCATTTTTCAGGACAGCTCTGCAGATGGAAGATCCCCCATTCCCAGGCTTTACCCCTGAATGAACCCAGGCTTAGGAAAGGGGTTTTTGCTGCAAGGACAAGTGTTACAAACCCTGGGGACAGCTGAGAGCAGAGGGCTGGGTGTCCCCTCAGAGCAGAGCTCACACCCCACGGCTTTACAGCCCCAAAACATCCACCCCGCAGTAACTCCCTGCCTGGGGAGGCACCAGGATCCCAATTCCTCTGACATTTACCAGCTCCCCCTCCCCCGGCAGCAGCAGAGTGGCAGGGAGGGGGCACAGGACCAAACCCCACCCCTGGCACTGTCAGTGCAAACAGGGAAGTGCTTTGTCCCCATGACCCTGTTTTCAACCACAGGCATTGCACAACGAGCCTTTCAAAAATAAAACTTCTTTAAAAACACTCTTTTATTTTCTTTTTCTTTTACATTATCAGTGACTAAGTGAAAGCAGCTTTTTTTTTTTTTTCCGTCTTTTGCTTTAAACCAATGAAACCTAATGTTTATAGCAGTGTAGGAGCTGGAAACCCAACTTAAGAAACACTTAATGTTTAGATCTACTTTGTGGTTGGAAAAAACAACTTCTTAAACGCTCCAGCAAGTGGAAACAGCCACCCCTTGTAAACAAATCTTTAGCATTAAGATATTTCTTAGCAGCGGAAAACCTTAAGTGCAGGGAGACGTATTTGTGAGGCATTTCAAAGTGATCAGAGGCTGCTGGCAGAGCCACGCTCTGTCAGCAGGGACGTCAATGATCAATGCAGATGAAAGAGTTTCCATCCAGGATGCTTGCAGGATGTTTGTTTCCCAGTCCTTTACTGTATTACACACATCACTCCCGTCCACCTCGGGCTCCGCTTCAAGCCCACGTTACTCCAGTTTCGTGTTTTAGGGTCAGGGAAGTTAAACCAACACAAACAGCGAGGAGTCGGGCAGCAGAGTGAGGAATATTGGTTGTTTTCTGCAAGTACAGTAAAATTCCCCAGCCGTGAGATAAAGCCTGCCAGATATTCCAGCGGTGACCTTGGAAAAATAATACAACAACCTGCTCAGGCCGTGTTTTGCCTCCAAAACCTCGTTTCAACCCTGGTCATGTGCTCTGGAGCTGCTGCCCTGCCCGTGGTTGAAGTGTCCCTGAGCTCAGCTACGTATGGGAAGTTTTTATTTCCCAAAGGAAGAGTGGAAGTCCCATCAGGAGACAATTAAATGCATCCGACTGGCAGCTGGCAGGGAAGTGGCAGGGATGAACTCAGAGGTCTTTTCCATCCTCTGGGCTGTAAATCTGCTGCCTGGATGGGGCAGTGCCACTTCCTTGAGGATTGCTCCAGCTGGATCCAGCTGGGATGGGGCAGCACCCGGGGCTCCCTCCTGCTGTCCCACCACGCCACGGGTGACAGGAGATTGGTGTCTCCTTCTCCCAAAAGTGGCCAAAACCAATTCCTGTTGAGGTCGGAATATTTGCACACCTGCCACTCACAAAAGCAGCCAAAAACTGAGAAAACCACCTGTGGAGGTGGGAATCTTTGCACAGCCACAATTCACAAGCAGCCAGGATGGGAAGAGATTGGTGTCCCCTTCTCCCAAAAGCAGCCAAAAACTGGGGAAAGCTCCCGTTGAGGTGGGAATCTGTGCACAGCCACCACTCCCAAAAGCAGCCAAAAACTGGGAAAACCACCTGTAGAGGTGGGAATCTGTGCACAGCCACCACTCACGAAATCACCCAAAAACTGGAAAAAGCTCCTGTAGAGGTGGGAATCTTTGCACAGCATCACTCACAAAACTGGCCAAAAACTGGGAACAGCTCCCACTGAGGTGGGAATCTGTGCACAGCCACCACTCCCAAAAGTGGCCAAAAACTGGGAAAAGCTTCCACTGAGTTGGGAATTTTGCACAGCCACCACTCACAGAATCAGCCAAAAACTGGGAACAGCTCCCTCTGAGGTGGGAATCTGTGCACAGCCACCACTCCCAAAAGTGGCCAAAAACTGGGAAAAGCTTCCACTGAGTTGGGAATTTTGCACAGCCACCACTCACAGAATCAGCCAAAAACTGGGAAAAGCTCCCGTGGAGGCGGGAATCCTTGCCCAGCACCACTCGAGCGATGGGAAGAGGTGGGATTTCGAGGGATGCTGCGGCAGCGGGATGCCCGCGGGTCCCGCGCGGTGCCCGGTGCCAGGCGCCGCTGGCCGGGCTGGGAGCGGAGCCGGTGTCCAGCGCTCGGCTCCTGCTGGGTCATTTCCTCCGAAACAATCGCAGCTTTGATCCCGTTCTGTGAGCCAGGACCCGCCGCTGTTCTCACTGGGCGCCCTCGGCGGGGCTAAAAAAAAAACCCCTCAGGCACCAACAATGAGCGCGGAGAAGCCGCTGCCGCTGACTCAGCCCCTGCCCCAGGTTAGGTAATTTCCTTGCATAAATCTCTTTTCAAGGAGGGCTTTAAGCAGATTTTAACCAGGACCAGACTTCTCTCCCCTGGATTTGATCCTGAGGAAATACCTGATAATAAACAAATACCTTGCTGGGATCCTCAGCCCTGCCAGGAATGACAGTTGATTTAAAAATCACTTTTTTTTTTTTCATTTTTTCCCTTCTGTTTTCTCACTTTATCCATTTTTTTAAAAAACTCCAAGGAAATTGTAACCATCCAGGGCTAGGAAGGTGTTGCAGAACCAACAAGCCCCAGCAAGGGCAGCATCCGTGGTGGGATCTCATTTCAGTGCTGCGTGTCCTCACTTCCCAAACACCTCCACTGCTGCCATTCCCTGCCTCATTTAAGGTTCATTTGGATTTGGAGCAGCATTTGGACATTTCCAGGATCTTTTTAAAGACAACAACTCTCATCAAGCTTCAGTGATGCATCGCGTGGGAAGCTTGGGTACCTGGGGCTACGCCTTGGCTGCCCTCGAGTCTGATTTTCTAAGAAAAATCATCTGAAAATCAAACTCAAGGCGTGCAAAGGACTTTTCCATCCTTATCATCTGGGCAGAGTCCTCTGTGTGTGATTCCAGTTTGTCTCCCTAAATTCCCCCAGCAATTTCCCATGGAAAAAAGCAAATATCCTGCCCCAAATTGCTGTCCCAGCTCACTCCCACACTGTCCAGCTTCAGGGATGGGTTGAGTCGTTATTGACCCCATTGTTTGTGCTGCTGTTGCAGGTTGTAAATTCTCAGAATATGAGACTAAATAGGATCGGGATTACAGCAATAATGGCCCAATAATTTATGGACAATCTGTTTATATTTGGTGGCCAGCAGGGAACAGCTGAGCAGAGGGAAACACGAGGTGCAGGGTTTGTGCCCCTCGTTCCAGTCCTGCCCCAGCTCCTCTCAGGTCAGGTCCCTCGAGCAGGTGAGGAAGGGCTCTGCCACTGGTGAGGTCAGTTATCCATGGACATCCCTGAGGACTTTTCCTGGCTAGAAAAAGCTTCAGCCACGCTCTGAAAGAACAGCGGTGCCTCTGCCATGAGGTATAAAGATATCAGTACCTTCTGCTTGCTGCAATTTTTGGGGTCTTTTATATTCTTTTTTTTCTGGTGATATAAGGTAAAGTTTAATTATTTTATCCATAGTTTAGGGATTTTCTGAGGAGAGAAGGGCCATTTTCTGGACCTCATGTGAGAGCTGCTGGTGTTCACGAGCAGAAACCCTCGTGGAAAAGCAGATTCTTGCAAAAGAACCTCCGTGGGGATCAGGCAAACGGTTCGGGAACTTGTTCTGGGATACCTGAACTGTGTCGTGTGCAGTCCTGTCCATCAGCAAGGCACAACTGACATCACCTGCCAGGAACTCAGCCTTCATCTGCAGATCAGAAAATCGCCTAAACCTGTGATTTAATTGAGTCAAGTTTTTAGTTCTGACTTCCTGTGCTTAACCCTTGGATCACTCCTGGCGTTTCATGTCCCAGCCGTGGCCGTGTCGGTGTCTGGGAGATAAAGTTTCCTCGAACAAATGATTTATTATTCTCTCTAGGGGATTAGCAGAGGTGTTTAAACCCCTGTGGTTGTATCTGCTTTGAGGATTAGGGGGATTTTGGAGCAGTGATATCACTGGGCTCCAATGCAATTTATGTGGTGGTAAAAGGCCGTGAAACTGGGAGGTGATGTCAGAGTGATGGTCGGGATGGGTGGGAGTCTGGGTCTGTCTGAATCCTGTCCAGAAGTGATCCCACTATCAGCGATGAGGAATTGGACTCCCTTTGATTTAAATCAAGCTCCCCTTATAAAGATCCACCCCAGTGCCTTGAAATTCAATGGAGTTTGCAAGTTGTTTGCCCTGGATGGGAGAGGTAAAAGCTCCCTGGCACAAACTCTGTTATGTTTCTATCAAAGATCCAGCCTTTATCCTTTGATTTGCCTCTGTCAAAAAAGATAAACCCCACATTTCTGAGACCAATTTAATTCCCAACAGTATTTATGTATCTAAGAGGTTTCCTTGACAGTACATAAAATTAAAAGAAGAATCATTTAGGAAAAAACATATCAGTAATGTAATCCCTCATTTGGGCCTGTGCCTCAATTACATCTATTTCATTCTGACTTTCTGCCCAGGTTCCAGTGGAAAATTCTTCTTTTTTTCTCCATTTAAAAAAGAACCACTTCTTTCCCTGAAGGCAACCAAAGCAGCAGAGCTTTTCTTTCTCTGTCCCTGTTTTATCCAGCTATGGGCACCATGTTTTTTACCTCATCCCCCTTCTCTCCTAATCTAGTTTTATACCTTCTGGTGGGGACAAAGAAGCTCTTAGTGGTGTTTTAGGTTGATCACAGCCAATTCCAGATGGGTTTTTTTTTCCCCTTTCTTTGCTCACCAAAGCTCTGGGCTCAAGCACATTGGTTTCGGAGTTGTTTGCAGGTATGGCCAGGTCTTTCCTTCCCCTAAATCAATCCTGAGTACAAAATAAAATTTGTGCTTTTGAGTTTTGCCTCTTAGATGTCACCACAACTCTCAACAACTGCTTTGCTCCCTGAGCAAGCAAACACCCAGGTTTAAAGGAACAACCACTTGCATTTCTTCTCTAATGCTTCCAAAATAAAAAAAAAAAAAGTGCCACGTTTAGATTGATTACTGTGGATGTCTCCCATAATCATTAAAAGCCGTTTGAAAGCCAAGAAAGCTCTAAGTAATTGCTGCAGGGCTGCCAGGTCTTGTCTGTGCTGAGTGAGAGCAGAGGAGCGCTCGGGGTGCCTGCGCTGGGTGATCTGAGCAGGGCTCGGAGGTGCCGCGAGGAAAAGCTCCACCACACCCTTTCATCCCCTCCAAAACAAATATGACAGCAAGAAGAAGTGGATATCTTTGCTATTGCTTTCCATTGTGCCTTTTTGAAGATGTGATATACGAAGATTTCCTGTAATTACATGTAATAGCTGGAGGGGAAACAAGGGGGAAGACAGCGAATGAAAGTCGGAGAAATTAATTCATTTAAATCTGTCACTACGGCTTTCACGAGCCAACCTGTAAATAACTCCGCAGTTGAAGCAACTTTGTTTGCATAACTCAGCTCAAACCCCACAAAGCCGAGGGACCCGGTGTTTTTCCCCTCACTCCTTGCACATGAAGTGCTATTTGAGCCACTAATAGTCTGTAAAGCTGCCTCTGTGGCACAGCACCAGAGCTGAGGGGATGAAACAGCTCCCCGTGCCAGCAAAGGGCCTAAAATTAGCACCGAAGAGATCAGACTCTCGAGTGCTTCATTCCCTTTTCCCCCTCACATCAGGGCTGGATTTTTGGCTGCTGAGCACCAGTTAATAACATCGGCCTGTGGTTCCTGGGCCATTTGACAAGGCGGAGCCGAGCACCTTTCCCTCAGGAGATGAATAATCACAGCCCTCCCTGCTCCCTCCCAGCACCTCCACCTCGGTTATCCCTCTGGGATGGCTCCATGGGGTTGTTCCAGACCCAGTGGGCCCCGAGCTTTGCCACAGCCACCTGCAGCTGGCAGGAGAACATCCAGAGTGGTGGGAGAGGCAGATCAGCTCCCTGCAGCTGGCAGGAGAACATCCAGAGCGGTGGGAGAGGCAGAGCAGCTCCCTGCAGCTGGCAGGAGAACATCCAGAGCGGTGGGAGAGGCAGAGCAGCTCCCTGGCACCTGCCCAGGAGCCTCCGCGGGGCCACATTGCTGATGTGGAGAGCTGGGGTGGCAGTGCCACCGTGGATGGGCTTGGGACACCTCATGGGCCACGTCCCACCCTTCCCTCCAGTGTGAGACAGGGTGCTGGTGCTCCTGGTGGGAAAGGGTGGGGAGAGCCCAGCAGGAGCAGGTCCCACAGCCTCGTGTCTCTGGCTGGGCAGTGCAGTGGCATTCCCCTGTCACCCTGGGCCGTGCAGAGGGGTGGGGACACCTCCAGAGGCTGCTGCCACCCGTCCTGATGAGCTGTTTGAGGTTGGATGGCTCCTCTGCAAGTCCATCTCTCTGCTCTCCATGGGCTCAACCCCCAGGCACAGGACCCAGCCATGGACAAGCACGGGAGCTCCCTGAGGAGCAGAGCCTGTCCTGTCCCTGGGGGATGTCCTGCGGGCTCTCCAGCACCTTCTGATCGTCACACAGGTTGTGCTTGATGCCTTCAGGAGGTGGAAACACAAACGTCAGCTGGTGACTTCAGCGATCCCTGTGGGTCCCTTCCAGCTCAGGATATTCCATGATTTTGTGATGGAGCATCCGTCAGAGCAAAGCAAGCTCTGAGCAAAGAGGTAACTTTGGGGTCAAGGGAAATGCAGCCCAGAGAACAGGAGAAATGGAAGGACAGAGGCAAAGTGCCACTGATTTTTCACAGCTGCTTTGAAGGGCTCCAGCATCAATTGCTGTTTCACAGCAGGATTTCAAAAAATCATCACAGGAAGTTCAGGTACTGGAGGAAGAGCCAGAGCCCATTTCTCTGGTACTTATCCCAAGGAAAATACTGCTAATGCCTCATGTCCTGAGAGAATGAGCTGAGCCCCGCTGGCCCAGCTTGTCTGGAGGCATTTCTGCAAGTCTGAGCTATTAATTTTTGTTTATTTATTTGTTCATTGTTATTTCACAACAAATCCTTCCCTGTCTCCTATAACAATGAGACATTTGCCCAGCCAGCACAGAGGAAATGGGGAAATTCCATGACATTACTTTCAGGTGGGCCAGGCAGAGGTTCTTCACTGTCAGCTCTTCACTTTACTGGATATCATCAGAAGAAATAACAGGAGAAATTATAATTCAGACGAAGCCCAGCCCAACAGCAGCAAAATTCCACACATCCAGGTTCTCTGGTGGGTTTAGAAGAAGAAGCCAAAGGAGCTGTTTTCTTTAGTGAACATTTTCTAAATCTCTAAATCTCTTGGAATTTTTCAATCCCAGAATAACTCCTGAAGTACAGGGACACTTCTTTTTTTTAAGCTTCTCTATTTTAATCTCATCAACAATTCCAAGCACAGATTTGCTCTGGGGAAATCTGAGAGGCCGCCTCAGGTTCAGATAAGTGATGGGGAGTTGGCATCTTTGTCCTGCTGAATTCATCCTCCAAACTCAGCTCAGCCATGGAGACCCCATAAATTTTGATGGGGCTGATGAGAACCAGGGGATGTTTCACAGGAGGAGGAATTCTGACTCCAACATTTCGCCTCCAGGTCAGGCAGAGCAGTGTCATAACACAAGAATAGTCCTAAAATTTTCCATCATTTAAGGATGGTGTCAGCACTACTCAAATAGGACTAAACTTTCTGGGTTGTTTTTTTGTTTTTTTTTTTTTGTCCTAAATAAGTTTGACCAAACCTATGCTTCGGCAACAGCAATGCTGCACTCACTGCAAGATGATTTCTGCTGATAACGCTCTAAAATCTTCCCCACATAAAATCTTCTCAAGGTTTGGCTTTTAATGGAAAAAAAAGCCACCATATTCCTAAATTTATTCAGAGATTTGTGAGTTTCTGACTGGCTTTTTACAGGGGTTAAAGGTTGATCAATATTTTAGACAACCTAAAGCCCATTTCAACTCGAGTGTGTTTGGAATGACGAGTTCCAGAGTTAATGTGGGGTGAGGGTGCAGGCTGGAAAGCTGCAAGTGAAGCTCAGCTTGTTATTAAAGGGCTGAAAATATATGGAGGGCAAATCTATCATATTCATTTTCCACATGATTTCAAAGAAAAAAAAAGCCAGAAACCACTTAGAGTTAAAGCTCTGAAAAAAAGATCACCTCTAATTCCATAAGTTATGGGCCTATAAATCAGTCAAAAAATACAGAGCTGGCCACCAGGCAAATATATCTTTGAGCAGCAATAACTGAGAAGGGAGATTCTCTTATTCAAGGGTTGTTCATAATTCACTATAATTGGTGGCAAAGTGAGAGCTGAGACAACTTAATTCATTCACAATTGCTGATGTTATTATTGCAGAGTAAAAATAGTGAGTCCAATGAAAACCATCTGGTGTCAAGAGAAACCATCACTGGTCAAGCACCAGCTTGGGACAGGGGGATGTTGCTTGAAAGTGGAAGTTTGGGGGTTCCAGCTCAGGTATAAACCCCATTTTTAGCAAGAATAGTGGCTCCCAAATATTAAATCTCTTCAGGTGTCTTTACCCGATTTTGTGTTTTGGCAGAGTTTTGAGGCCTCGCCCATGAGCAGTTTGTGTGGTGTGGGTGACCAGGAGACAGGGCTGTGAGGAGGAACTCCTGAAACTCCAGGAGGAAAAAAATCCTCCCAGTTGGAGTATCTTGAGCTGGGTGATGACTCTTAAAGGGGATTATCAGCAGGGCTGGCAGGAGGGTGGCACCGCCTGTCACAGCCCAGGGTCTGCCCAGCCTCCAGGATCCAGGAGAGAAAAAACCCAGAGCTCTTTTCTCAGTGCTTTGAATGTCTCTGGAGAGCAGTGTGGGACATTTTCTGGGACCGACTGTGGGATCACAAGTTTTGAAAAGCCCCTTTTCAGGAGCTCCTGGGCTGCAACCCTCACCTGAGTCTCCTCAGAACTTCAGATCAAACCTCTCCCAAATCAAAGCTTTCTCCAAGCCTCCACCGGGCCTTGGAGGGGAGGGGGCTGCTCATTGACACTTTGGGTTTTAATCTCCAGCCAGGACAGGAACCAAAGGGAATTAAAAAAAGAAAAGATGATCCTTGCACGTGGTTCCTGTGGGAGCAGCTGGAGCCGGTGCCTGGGGGAGCCCATCCCAGTGGGACGCGGGGTTGTGACTGGGAGCACTGGGTGTCCTGCCGGGGGTGTGGGGGTGTCAGGGTGAGCTCAGAGCCCGCTCCCCAGCCTTGGGGGGCTGTCTGCCAGCACTGCTCTCTAATGTGTGTCCCCACATCAAAGCCCTGCTGACTTCCCACTCAGCACAACAAGGGAAAGCAGATTTCTCGCTGCGTGCTCTTTATTTTATCGTGTTGTAAGTGTTTGATTGATTCATTTTTTTCCTAGGAGAAAGCCTGAGGGGGCTGGTTTGTTTTATCAGGAAATGGGAATTAATTTGCTCGGGTGCTGTCTCAACACTGTTTCATTTTCACTCCGCAGTGCCCCAGAGCGAGGGCTGAGGCTGCTGACAGAGCTGGGACTAAGCTGCTGCTCTGGGAAAGGTTCTGCTCAACTCTGCAGGGATGGAGGGACTTGTAAGGGGACTGCTGTTGCTAGAAAATGAGTATTTTTAGACAAAAAGTGTCCCAAATTGAAATAACCAAAATCAAACTGCACTTTTTAAAAGTTTCTTCACACTCTCCTCCCCTGCCTTGTTGGAGAGAGGAAGCTGGGCTGTTTTGTGGTTGAAATTTTCAGTGACTGTCTCATGGACTGCCCAGGATCCCCATGGCTTCAGGACTCTTCCTTGCTCATGGCTGCTCGTGGATTTACAAAATATTTCTGGTTCAGGTAGACATTAGCAGTCATTAGCGCCAAAAATGATCCCCAAAATCATGGAATGCTTTGGGTTGGAAGGGATCTTAAATCTCATCCAGTTCCACCCCTGCCATGGGCAGGGACACCTTCCCAACCAAAGGGTTGTCCAAGCCCCGTCCAGCCCGGCCTTGGGCACTTCCAGGGATGAGGGACCCCCAAACGGTGTCACCCTACAGATTTAACCTGAAAACCGAGGTTACAGCAATGCCAGCCCTTGCTGAATATCAGGAGGAAACCCACAAATTCCAGCTTTATGCAGTTTTATTTTCCTTCGGGCCCAGGTGGGCAGGCTCGGTGCTCCTGAGCGTCACTGCCTGTCCCAGTGATGTCACAGCGGGTGACAACAGCGCGCCCCGCACCGCCAGGGCTCTCTAACGTGGGCAAACCCTGCACCTGCTTAGTCACAGAGAGCAACACAGCCTTTCAGAAGAGCTCTATTTAGTGCTCGGGAGTGAATCACGGCCGAGATGATATCCAGAGCAATTTCAGCTGGAAGGGCAGGAATTACTGGCTGCGAGCACAGCCCGGACAGGAGCGTTTGCAGGGACAGACAGGAACTCTTCCCCTGCTCCTCAGCTCCAGCTCCGTGTTCGCTGAGTTATCTGCACAATAAACCAAGGGGAAAGGCAGCAGCCACCCTCGGGGATGGGACTGGAGCTGAAATGGCCTCAGCTTGAGGGGGCTCAGGCAGAGGGGAGTCCAAAAGCAGTGTGGTTTCATTGTCCCCTATCCAGTTCTCCGCATGCCTAAAGACATTCCACTCACAGGGAACACTGGGATGCTGCAGTTCTTGACTTGTACATTCCTTCTTTTGTTATAAGGACTCAGAAAAATGGCTCTTCAACCATTTATCCCTCTTCATCCAGTGATAAAGTTGTAGGGGATTTTTGGTGTACATCCACAGATCCCCAATACTGGCATCACACTAAATCTGCAGGAGCCTCAACTTCTGGAATTAAAAGGTGCAGGAAATTTGAAAGATGCCAAGCCTGTCCCAGTTTAATTCCATTTTTTTCCTATGGACTGCAGTGGCAAGGATCTTAAAGAAGAGCCTGACTTCTTCCAGCTCAAGACAGAGGCTCTGCCATAAGACTTTAGAGAAAGATGGGGGAAAAAAGAGGAAAAAAGTGAGAATGAGCCAGGGGATGAGGGAGTTAAGGGACCTGCAGCTTGAGCTGCTCTCGAGGGAGACAGGAAAGCAGCAGAGATTTGGCAATGAGCACGGATCCCAAAAATTAGATCATAGTACATAATTATCCTCCAAGCTGCTCCTGGTGCCAACCTCTTAATATCTGTGATTGTTACATTTTGAAGTCATGTCGGAAACCCAGCGTTCCAATCAGTTGCATTCCCATGCCCAGGCGCTCCGTGTCACTGCCCGTTCCACAATAAAGCCTACCTGGCATTGTGTAGGGAATGAGTAACAATTCCTGTGCTGAAAGGGAAGAGGGAGAAACACCAAGAACTCTCTCAGGCGCTGGAGTCGGCAGGCGCTGGCGGGGCTGGCGCGGCTCCGTGCCCGTGAGTCAGTCCCTTGGCTCCTGTGCCAGCCTCGTCCTGCCACTGCCACCCCACGTCCTCCCACAGCCACTCTGGGAGCTGCCCAGCCCCTGAACTGCTCCAGAAATATCCACGGGCGTTGTGTGGAGCTGCCTGACTCCTAAATTACTCAAAGAGGTGTCCACAGGGTTTGCGTGGAGCTGCTCAACTCCTAAACTGCTCCAAAAAGTGTCTGCAGGGTTTGTATGGAGCTGCCTAATTCCTAAATTCCTCAAAAAGTTGTCCATGGAGTTTGTGTGGAGCTGGTCAACTCCTAAATGGTTCCAAGAAGTGTCTGTAGGGTTTGTATGGAGCTGCCTAATTCCTAAATTCCTCAAAAAGTTGTCCATGGAGTTTGTGTGGAGCTGGTCAACTCCTAAATGGTTCCAAGAAGTGTCTGTAGGGTTTGTATGGAGCTGCCTAATTCCTAAATTCCTCAAAAAGTTGTCCATGGAGTTTGTGTGGAGCTGGTCAACTCCTAAATGGTTCCAAGAAGTGTCTGTAGGGTTTGTATGGAGCTGTCTAACTCCTACATTCCTCAAAAAGGTGTCCACGGGGTTTTTGTGGAGCTTCCCAACTCCTAAACCCTCCAAATCGTGTCTCTAGGGTTTGTGTGGAGGTGCTCACCTCCTAAACAGCTCCAAAAAGTGTCCATGGGGTTTGTGTGGAGCTGCCTGACTCCTAAATTCCTCAAAAAGGTGTCCATGGGGTTTGTGTGGAGCTGCAAGCCTGCTAAACTGCTCCAAAAAGTGTCTGTGGGGTTTGTTGCCGTGCATCTTCCCATCAGGAGTGCACCCAGCTCCTCTAAATCCCCTTTTCAGGACTAACTGAATGCTATTTCTTCCTAAAAAGTTTCATTGCACAAAATCCCTCCAACTCCCAGGATTCCAACCAGCAGAGGGCACGGGCAGCCACTGCCATGCACCACAATGCCCAAGGCCAAAAACAAAGGGGTTTTAGGGGAAAAAAAAAAGTAGGTGGGGTTCATCCTCCTGTGATGGCACCGGGAGCAAGCACTGGCTCATCCCAGCTTTCCTCCCTGCCCCTGCACAGCCGGGCATGGAACAACCACGAGTGAACAGAACAACTCTCAAGTGTGATGGCAAAAAAGGGGAAGTTTTCCACGGCACTGAGATGGAGGTTAAAGACGTTTTGCCTGCAGAGATGCCCGAGGTGCTGGTGATGCCAAGAGCTCCCTGAGAGTTCACCTGAGAGTCCTGATGGAGCTGGGGCTCTGCCGAGGCCCAGCCACTCCAAGCTGCAGTGCCTCCAGCCAGGAAAAGGCAGCAGCATGGAGGGGCTGAGCCTGCGGTGATTAAGGGCAGGACATGCCTTGGGATTGAGGGTTTCTCTTTTTTTTAAGTTCCTGTTTATAGGTTGACTGTATTTCCCCAGCGTTTGAACTTCTTCCTCGCGCTGTTCCTCCGCTGCTGACACTGAGGGAGGATTAAAAAGCTTCCTCTGAGCAAATCTCTTTATTTAAACGAGTGGCTGCTGTGCCCTGCAGGCACAAACCCACCAGTAAATGCCATTTTTCAGAGGGCAGGATGCAGGCCAGGACCTTTCCTGGCATCACCACCACAGGCTGGGGTCTTCTCCTGCTGCACCAGGGAAATCTGCTGAGCAGAACAAGATTTTGGGGATTTGAGCTCTTTTTCCACAAGAGAAGGAGGCTGAGCATTGATGCCTTAGGTTTTAACTTTTATATTTTCCAAGCCCTGCAGTGCCTGGTGTGTAACTCTGGAGTTTCTCGTGGCCTGTTCACTTCTGTGCTCTCGTGCTGCTCAGACAGAACAAACCTCTCTGGGTTTGCTCTCCAAGGACACCCAGCCTGTCCTGGGCCCAAAATGTGTAAACCAACATCTTAGAAGGGGGGTGAGCTCGGGGAAATTGCATCATTAACTGAAGCTTTAATTGGAGAATTAACCCTGATATGCAAATGAACCAAACCTATAAAAGTGTGAAGAACCCGTGACCCAGGGTCCATCTCGGGTGTCGCCTTTGGCCTGCCCAGGGTGCACCTTTGAAGGCCTTCAAATAAATCCCTGCCTTTATTCCCTTATCCCTGTCTGGTCTCTGTTTTTAGGTGGCCTCTCAGGCACAGCATGACTGAGAACCTGGCTCCAGCTCCTGGTACTGCACACTCGACCTCAGAGCTCCTGAATTTCCCCCAAACCTGGCACGCCCGGCTCCCCCTCCCCAGCCCCAGACTGTTGTTGTGAGCAGTGGAGGGACGGAGGAGGTGGCAGCTCTGGGGAATTTTTTTACTTTTCCTGCATTTAATTAGAGAGCAGCCGAATCTCCAAACAGGACATTTGTTTAGATCAGACCCGAAGTGTTTGTTTTGCTGGCCAAAACCTGGATCTGCTGCCCGTGGTATGTGTGGCATCTCCTGTATTTACTCACTGCCCAGCGCCCTGATATCCCAGCAGATACCGCCACAAACGCGGGAAATCACCATGGTTTGTGAGCTAATTAATCAATCCCTGTGCTCCATTAGCAACCTTAAAGGAATTCTGAGGCAGCCCCAGCGCTCGGATCTGCCATACATCTGCAGCTGATCATATTTACATTGCCCCATTAACAAATTACTCGTGCTCAGTGAGGTACCCCGGGGTGGTTCGGGTGCTCAGGGAGCTCCTTGCAGCTCCTGCACCTACCACAGGTTCTTGTCTGAGCAGAGCACGCAGGAGCGAGGATTTCTGCAGTGGGAAAGGTTTATTCCGTGTTCTTGCACTTGTCACTCGGGCTCAGAGCAGGGTGAAGGTGGCAGGATGAGCTCGGGAGACTGGAGAGGTTCAGCGGCGCCACGATGGAGGGATAAAAGAAGTTTAAATAAATGCATCATTGATACAAATCTTTTATGCCAAATCTTTTATAAAACTCGTTTCTGGGAGGCTGGCAGGTGACAGGAGGGCTGGCTGGGAGCCGTGCAGGGGAGGAAGGCAAGGCAGGGCACTTTGGGGGCGAGGACAGGCTGGCTTTGCTCTGCTCCAGGGGGTCAGAGCATCGTCCCATCCATGCAGAAAGCCACCAGCCTCTGCTGCGTGTCCCAGACCCCCATTCCAGGGTGTATTTGGGATGAAGCCCAGCTCTGCCCCAGCACTCGGGGTGCTGCCCCAAGGCCGTGCTGTGCCCTGCCTGTCCCCGCAGCCCCCGGTGACCCTTCCAGTGTCGCAGGGTGGGACATGCCCCCACTACCGCACCCAAAAATACCCTACAGGCGTCCAGAGCCTCAGAGCAATGAGGTGACTTCATAGGGGCCACCACAAAGCCCGGGGTCTAAAAGCTTCCCTCTCGAAAAGCCTCCCTGCTCTGTCCTTCACCAAGGAACACGCGCTTTGTTTGCTCCATTCGTTTCCAAGAACTGTTTCCATTCAATGGAGGGTTGAGTGGTGCTTCAGCTTATTTTTACTGAGTGGCTCCGAGCCCTGGAGTGGCTCGAGCCTGTTCTGAGTTTGTCCTCGCTCCGTGCTTCACAGCACCGTCAGGGCAGCTGATGCTTTCCAAACTTTAAAGAACAGATCCGGTGCCACGGAAGAGTTGGAAAGCTGCGGAGGGCAGGCAGGGCTCGCGGAACATCGTGTACCATTGTATCCCCTTTATCTTTTCCCCGGGTTCGTCTTTAAACCCTTTGTTTCCCGCAATTCAAGTTGCTCGGAGCTTTGGCTGTGAATGGCGAAGGCAGGGGCGGTGGGAGGGCAGAGCTCGGGGCCAGCTTCTTCCATTCGCCCTTGGGGAGGTGTCCAGGTTGTCACAGCACTGTCCCCAGCTGTACCGTGGCTCTTCCCTCTCTGGCAGCCCAGCATTCCCATGGAAAAGGGGCTGATTTGGGGTGGGAAGGTGGTACAGAGCCCCTTGAGAGAGAGGAGTCTTTTAATCCGAGGGAAAACAAAATCCATCCAATTGTGAGTCGCTGCTTTCCTCCCCTTCTCCTCTCTTGTCCCTCCCCAATTATTTTCTGCTGATGACTTCACAGAGGAGGCTCTGATGAGTTTTATTTGTCATTTCAAGACACTTCATTTACATCAGCAGGGCTGGTGGCTTAATGAACGCCACTGGTGAGCACAGCTCCCCACGATCTCATCAGTGTGCTGTTTTCTGGGGATTTATCCCATCGATCCGTGTTTGTCTGGGGACAGGGAGAGCTGGGCCGGACCCCAGAGCCACGGGGGAGTCGGAGGTGTTGGTTTCACTGGTACAGACAGAGGACAGCTCTGCCCAGGGACGTTCCAGCAGCTCGGCTTGGGGTCACGGAGACAGTGGAGCTGTTTGGAGGAGAATCCACACGGGATCAGCAATTTTCTCCGGTGAAAGGAAGAGTTAATCCAGCACTGACATCCCTGCTCCTGGGAAACGGCTCTGGGTGCTGCAGATCGTTGGGAGCTTCCTCCAGTGACAGCAAAGGCCAGTGAATGAATGAATGAATGAATGGCTTTTTTATTGGCTCTGTGTGCCTGGGGGCTCACCTAGATAACATCCATGTTCTCAGTTATATTCCTCAGCCACACAACAAAACTTCAAGCCAGGCTTGGTGGAACTGCTCCTTCCAGGACAGGGATGTCTGAGGTTTGCTCTGTTTTAATCCCCTAAAGTAAAGCCACCATATTTGGACATCTGTCCATCCTGACCCAGGTCAAGATGTCCCTCTGGAGATGGGCCCCGGCCCCTGGTGAGATGTTTGCAGCTCACAGTCAGCAAGGCAGCACCCAAAAAGCTGAATTCCCAGGCATGTGCCATTAAAAGGCCGTGAGGAATCTCCAGAACAGGAAAAAGAAGCAAAGAAATGGGAAAGAGTGGGAAGAAAGGGTCCTAAACTGGAGCAAAGCCTGGCTTTGGTCTGAAGAGCTTTGTGCCAGGAGCTCCTGCCCAGCACCACCGTGCAGATGGGAACAGTGCAGAGTTTTTTTTCCTGCTAAGAGCCATGTGAAAAGCTTGATTTTTGACTCTGCCAAAGACAGGATGGGAATCCTCTTATGAGGATTAAACTTTCAGGGAAAAAAAGATAGTTCTCTTCTAAGAAAAGGCTTGTAATGCGGGTAATTAGTTATAAAACACTGGGCAGCCAATTCCACTGCTGGGCTGAGAAGCAGACAGAGGCAAATTTGGTGAATTTGCTGTGATTTGGGTTCAATCTTTCATCCATAACTCCTGATTAAGTTCTATTTTCCTGATAGGATTATCAGTTTAGCCCTTTATTCTGCCACTGTACAATCTTTCCCAAACTGCTCAGCTCCTGATCCTGTGCATCACTTGCTGGTCAGCACAGAACATACTTCTGGCCAGAGGCCAGTGCCTTTTCCCAATGACACAGGGGAAATTTGGATTTCACCTCGATTACAGAATCTCTTTGCATGCTCTGATTTATTGCATAATGGAGATTTGATCCTCCTCTGGAGTCAGCTGAGCAATTTCCAGGGGATAACAGTTGGATCTCCCACTTCTTTGGTTCTGCTTCCAAGCCAGAGTGGACTTTTATGGGGTATAAAATCCAAACACGAGCTCTGTCCGCTGGATTTTGCTGCACAATCCTTCCTGTGCGTTGGTGGAAGTGCTCTGCGAGGGGTTTGGAGCCTGTGGTGCTGGTTTGGGGATGGTAAAACCATGGCAAAAGAAGGACTTGGACATGGAGAGCTGTGAGGAGGTGACATGGCTGCTCCAAGTGCCCCGAAACCCAAGGGACAAAGCCCAGCAGAGCGTGGGGGTTCTTGTGAACGCTGCCCCAACCTCACTCCCTGCAGTGCCACCACCTCCCAAGGTGGCAGAGGGCCCTGCCGAGACACCCTGAGTGACAAGGACATGTCTCCTGTGGGAGGAGGAGGAGGAGGAGGAAGGTGTGCAGGCAGAGCGCGGTGCCTGCTCTGAGCCCGGGAGCGCTGACACCATCCCATGCAAATGGCACTGTGCACTAATTTATGTTAACGAGCTTATCCACAGCGCTTCCCCATCTCCTTCAGAGGCAAGAACCGCAGTGACACGTGCAGCGGGAGGGGCTGCGAGGGCTCTGGCCATGCCCTCCCTTGTCCCACTGGGTGATGAGGGGGTGCTGTCCCCTGCCCGCTGCCCCCTCTGCAGTCCGTGCATCCAGCGCTCGGCAGCAGAAATCCCATTTTTCGAAGAACAACTCACACCTGGAAAATAAGGAAGCTGGGTTTTTTTTTTTTTCGAGGCAAGGTGTCTGAGACGAGGCGCTGCTGCCCTGCCGAGGGATGCGTTCCTAGCTCACGGCCGAGCCCAGGCCAGCACACCTTATTCCCTATGGCCACGGGCTCTTCCCGAGGCGCGCCCGGAGTGCGAGCCAGCAGGGGCTGTGTAACACCGCCTGGCTCCAAGGAAAGAGGAAGCGCCAAGAAAAAAATTCTTCTGAGCACACCGAAGTCCATCAAGCACTTAACGGGCAAGTCGATACAGCCCTGGAAGCCAAAGCTTCCTCCTCATCCCTGCCGTAATTCCCTGAGCGCCCATCCCTCTGGCAGCCGCTGGCGTCACACGGGCACCGATCAGTCACCAGGAGGAGCCGAGCGCTCGCTGCAGATACACAAACGATGACAGCAGATGCCCACGACGCCTTTGATCCCCGCTCTGTGTTTAGTTCCAGGAGTTTATCCCGCGGCCCGTGGCATGCGGGAGGCCCGGCTGCGGCTGGCGGTGACAGAGGAGCTGCGGGCGCAGAGCCTGTCCCAAGGACACGCACTGAACAACAAGTGACAGTGCTGAAAACATTTCCTGCCTCAGCCTGGGCTCTCAGACCGCCGGAGTGACTGCCTGGGAGCCTTTTGGGGGAACTCTACCAGCAAGGGCAGAATCGGTGTGTAGCTCCTCCAGGCTCGGTTTATGTTTCAGTATCCCCAGACAGCCTCGTCTCCCGGGAAGTTTGCGGTCTGCACGGAGAACTCGGCACAGTGAGGAGGTTTCCAAGGAATATCCTGTCCTTCACCAGCTGCTCAGTGCATCTGCTCAGCCACCAGCCAAACCACCCCACCGAGCCCACACCTGGGGTCTCAGTGTCTCCAAAAGCCCTCGCAGACTCCCTACCCCAGGCTTTAAAGCAATCAATCAGTCTCTCAGTTCAGCAATTCCGGCTGAGTGACACATTTCAGCTCGGGAGAATGAGACGCTTAGCCCAGATTCGCGGTGCCTAAGTGTCTCATATACATCTATACACACACATATTTACCAGCTTTCATGCGCTAAATGCTTTCTAAACTCCTGCCTGTCAAGGAGCTGGCTGAGCCGCGAGCAGGATTCCTGTCTGATGGCTGCTTGGTGTGTGCCAACAGCTCCCTCTGGGCTTTTTGTCTAAGATTTACTTCAGTCGCAGGAAAAAAATCAAACAGCGCCTTTGTTCCCAGAAGAATTTTTTTGGCAGGGAGAGCTCCGAGCTTGACCCCTCCGGGTCTTTACCTCAGCCCTGGGGGAGAGGAGAGGAGAGGAGAGGAGAGGAGAGAAGTTCTGTAATGGAAACCGCTGTGCCTTTGTGTCTGGGAAAGCAGCAAGTGTCAGTCTTTGGGACACAGAGGTTTTTTGGGAAGGCGCATCCCGAGCAGAGATCCCTGCAGCCTTCCAGGGCTCCGTGGAGCCTCCAGTTGCATAACCCCGACAGTCTGTGCTGGAAAGCGCCTCAAATTCCCCCTCTGCTAAACACAAAGCATCAATGACCTCAGTCCTTGGCCGCCCCATCCATCTCCAGCAGCAAATGTTAGAGGGAAGAGCATCTCGGAGCCCCTCCCGTAATTTATGAACTACCACAGCTGATTTTACAGCTACTAAAATACAGCAAAGCTCCAAACAACAGCTGGGTGAGCCGACTGAGTGCGGAATGGGAGCCAGAAGTAGGAGACACATGGATTGGGGCTGAGGTGAGCACCAGGCAGAGGCTGAGCTGCAGTCCTGCAGCCCAGATTTGAAGGCTGACACATTTATGCTGAATTTCACCAGCTGAGAGTCTGGTGCCATGGGTTTTTTACAGCCACCAGTGTTGATAGAATCAGATCTCTGATAAGAAGTGGGTGCTCCGTGTCTTTGTTCATTGGAACTGGAAAGAAAGAGCTGACCACTCTGGAAAAATCCTGTGGAGTCTGGTAGAAATGGGACTGAGCTGCCATGGAAATTTAATAGAGTCATATGCAGAAATTACTGTAAATAGTTGTAGAATTTAATAAGTGCTTTTATGCTTCCTGTTGGGTTATTTTTAACACTCTGGTAGAATTCCGTAGTGGGATATGGTTATGTATTAAATTTTAACAGTTGTTTAAAAAAAGAAGCTGTTGAACAGTATCGTTTTCTATTAGGTTATACGGGATGCCTCCACCAGGAGTGTTTTTCTGCTTCCAAACAAAGCCTGAACAGATTTGAACACTGTACATGAGCAAAATAATCCCAGCTCAGGGAAGATATTAATGAAATCCAGGCTGGAAATATGTGCAGGAAGCTGCTGTAATGTTTCTATTTCCAACTTCAGTTCACACAGGTGAATTGAAGAGCAAACTAAGGTTCACCACATCCTAATTGTATTTGGGGGCACTGTCAAACCCCTGAACTCTGAGATTTCCCTTAAGGAAATCTTTTTGATTCCTATCTTCTTTTGTGATCAAGGAGAAGTTTTCCTGCAATTTGAGGAGGCTGGATACATTTCATGCCGTTTTCAATCTAACCCAATGTGGTCCAGATGAAAATCCTTCATGAAGTTCAGCGATGAAGCTGGGTAATCTCGCATCCTGAAGGATTTATCCTCCAGGAAAACATCTGAGTCTGCTGTGAAGATGCCCACTGCTTCTCTCCTCTGCTGGTGTGATTAATCACTGTGGTTTCTGCAGGACTAACACGGTCATGTCTCATTAGCTCCCCTTGGCCACCACACGTTCATTAGTCAGGCATCATCAGACCAGCTCTGGTTTTGAGGACTGAGGGAGGTTTGCACAGATCCTGCCCATTTTTTCCCCGAGTGCTTGGGAATGGTGGTGGAGTTCAAGTCCCCCTGGGAAAGGGGTGAATTGTTCTCCTCACGCTCAGGGGCTGAGCGTGCCAAGATGAAGAAACGCTGAGGAGGATGCGGTCACTGCAGGGGTCATCTGAGCTGCTCCCAGGGTTTGGGTGGGTAAATTCTGGCAGGATTTAGGCAGGAGAAGCTTTGCTGATGGAAGAGGAAAACTGAGGAGGAGATCTCCAGGTGAGGGTGTCACCACACCTTCAAGGTGTCACCACACTGTCCCCAAGCCTCGATACATCAGGAGCTGAGTGTCTCCCCCATGGGAACTTCAATTTTGGGATCTGAACTTCTGAGTTGGCTCCTCCCAGCCTTTCCCTGGCTGTGCTCACGTGCCATGGGCAGGTTTGGTGCCTGAGCTGGAGGTTCTTTAGGCTGGAAGGGAAGGGGCATCGTGCGAGAGATGGGCAAGTGCAGGGATCTGTGTCCAGAGTTTCGACTTCTCCAGGGAGCTGCTCCACTGCCATGGGCCATGCAGGCATTTTTCCTGCTGCAGATCCTGTCTCCATTCATTTCTCATGTTGGGACTATTCCTTCTGACTCCACTTCCTTATCTAAACACGTTGCGTGCTGACGAATCCAGACAGGGTGTTCTCTTTTTTTAGCTCCAGAAGGAAAGGCTCATGAAATGTGTTGCCAGCCTAAATCATTCCATGACTTGCCTACATTTGAAATTAACTGGAGGAATATCAACAAACACAATGGCAGTTCCTTTCCAATTCCATCTCCTTCAGCCAGTCTTTAACCCACTTATCAGACACTTGTTATTACAGAAATAATCAGGAGAAGAAAATACACCAGTGCTGAATCAACACTACTGGGCTTTTTTTCCCCTTTTTTCTTCCTCTTTTTTTTTTTTTTTTTTTTTTTTTTTTGTACTTGTGTAACTCCCTTGGTTTCTGTTGGACACACACCAGCCTGGAATTGCAAAAACACAGCTGGCTAAATCCATCACATCTCATTACAGGTTATCAATTCTCCTGTGCAATAAACACATCTGACAATTAGCAGGGAATTGATGAGAGACTCCGTTTGGGCTTTGCCATTTACAGGAGGCTGTTTTTGCCTATTTTGTGCCTAACAGAGAAATTTGCAATACAGGCTCGATTTGCAGCAAATGCAAAATGCTGCTAAAGCCATTAGCATTTCTTATAACCAAAATGACAAATGGTCTTTACATTAATCTCAAATAACTTCTTTAAAGCAAGGATCAGGAAAGAATTTTCCTCAGAAGGATATTGCTGCTCAAATGGACAGGGGCTTTCACAGGGCTTTCTCACCTTCTGTGGGATTGATGGGCTTGAAAAAACCATTGGTCTGACTTCCCTTGCTGATTCTTCTGCTAAAAAAAAAATCATAATATTGCAAAGTCTGCATGGACAAAGAACTGAACCACACTGTGACTCAGAGTGTCCAGTAAACCCTTTGGAGTAAAAGTGCAGTAATTCAGATTTAACTTGTTCAGCTCCATATCTTGCTGCAGTTAAACTGGGCTATTGTGGCCAGCTGGCTTTTGTCAATTCCAGCTCTTTATTTGGGGGGGGAGAGCTGCCAATGCCAATCACAGCTCTAGAAAAGTCTGGAAATAAGGGCTGAAGGAGACTTTCGAGGAGGAAACTGTTTGTTCCCTCTACCCCAAGATGAGACCTCCACTCACTGAAATCACAGTGAGTTCTGTCACAGGACTTGAGTTTTTCTGTTTGTTTCTATGGGTTTGGTTTGGGTTCTTTTTATTTTTTGGGGGGGGGAGTAATTTTTTCTAATCAAGAGCTTTTTTTCTCTTTGTGCAAGCTAAATATTTTTCCACTGGCAACTTTGTCCTAACTTTGCTTTTTAAGTGCATTTTTCCCTTTGTTTTGGTGCCCTCTGTCCCCAGCTGGGGCAGGGATTTATTGTGGCCATGGCAGAGAAGGGTGCAGGTGACACTGAGGAAAGAAAACAGCAAAAGGAGCAGATTTGGTCTGACCAGCAGCATGAAAATGCCCCACACATCCATTAGTGAGGGAAGGTATTTATCTGGCAGATCTCCCCGTCCAAAATCCAGGTGGGTTGGGACTGGCTGGGGTTTTTTGCCTGTACTTTGGAGGAAGAGCAGTTTAGGATGATGGAGATTTGCTGATCACTGTGTAAGAAGGGAATTTTCAATCGGAGTGAGGGTCAGAGTGGTGCTGCCACGCCTGGGTGGGCACAGGGGGTCAGCTCTGGTCATGAAGCTCGAGCTGGAGCTTCAGGATGTCGCTGTTGGAAATAAAAAGTTGCTGCCTCTGCTCATCAGTGCTGAATGTGAAGGAATGTGCTGGTTCTCCTTGAGATTCAGGGTGTGTTTCACACTCCAGGCAGGAGATGCAGCCCCATTTCCCCACTCCCCATCCCTGGAAGCGTTCGAGGCCGGGCTGGATCGGTCCTGAGCAGCCTGATCCCTTCCTGTGGCAGGGGTTGGGACGAGCTGGTGTTCCCAACCCAAACCATTCCATGTTCAATGAGTTATTCCCACGCATCTAAGCCTGGTCTGTGCTTCCTGCAAGGTGACATTCAGCACACAGCAGCTTCCAACAGGATGCCTTGGTTTGCATTTGCCACAGATGCAGAAAACCAGGGCAAAAAAAGCACATGTGGAAATTTCCTACAGCTCAGCTGATGCACAGCCACTTGTTAAACCCCAGGAACTCGAAATCTCTTCCTGGCAAATGAACTCCAGCCCTCCCTGAGCTGGCAGGGCTTTAGCAGAACACAATGACACTTCAGAGCACTTAGTGAGGGTTCATTAAAAAATAGGTCCAAATTATATCATGCAGGAAGCACGTAGGATGGAACAAAGAGGAGTGGGTGAAAAGCAGAGGTTCCCAAATCGATGTGTTTTGGGAAAATCATCTCCAGGTTCCAATAACCGTGTCAGCTGAATCGTTTGAGCTGCTTTTGTGTGCAAAATCATGCAGGAAATCCCAACAAAGCAGAATTTCTCGTAAGACTTCTGGTGCATCAGCCCTGTGGGCCGAGCCAGAAGGAAACCACAAAAACAACTGCTCTCTTTGCTGCGTGGCTACTGCGAGTCCCAGGTGGAAGCTGGGGATGAAAAGTGTGTGTGAGAGTGTCCAAACACTGCAGGGCTTTCCAAAACCCTCCCTCTGGACGGAGAAACAAGCACATGACCAGGGGCAGAGGGTCCATCTCTAAATTATGCATTGTTCTCTCATCAGCTTGGCTGGAACGGGCCCAGTGACTTCATTTATTTAAGGATATTTTCAAACATTTCCTATAGGCCTCGGATCAGGTATCGCTTTGGAACATCTTTAAGGAAACTTTAGAGCTTTTATACACTTTCCTGAACAATGGATTCATTTCTTCATTGTTGCTGTGAAATGGGTTTCTGCTGAACCAGAAATGTATAAACAGTGAGAAAAATTGGCTCTAAAAGGTCTTTAAAGGTAATTTATATTCAAGGCTTGGTTAAGGAGTTGGATTGTCCTATCCTTACCTTTTGGAGGACAGTAATAACGAAGGTAAAAGACCAACAACAGTAATACAAGAGGGAAATTTAAGTCAAGACTAAATGTTAGTGGTGCTTTCTGAACATTTGGTGAACATAAGTTAACAGTTGGACTCAATGATCTTAAAGCTCTTTTCCAGCCTAAAGGATTCTCTGATTTTCAGGGCTTGCTCTCTCTTATGGGATTGTCTCAAAAAGTCCCAGCCTCCCTTTCCTGGGTGGTTTCTGTGCCCCCCTGAGGTTTCCCCATCACCAAGGAGGGAAATGTCCCCCACTGACCTCACGGATTCTCTGTCCCAGGGGAAAGCAGAGAGGAAAACATCAAAACTCTCAATTCTGCCTGTGGTGTTCCCTCGATGTGAGGAGGCTGAGGGCACCCAGAGCTCCCAGCAAGGTGTCTCAGCACCACAATTTCCCATTTTTGCTGTCACTTCTCCTTTGCTGAATCCTGGGCAAGTCCTTGGCAAAGGAGCACAACACCCTGGAAGAGTTTTTGGCAAAAGCTCCAGCAGAAGAGTTAAATTTTTGGGAGTGAAAGATGTTCTAATTTGCCCACTACCTCTTTAGCTGGATGGGTTTCCAGCTAGGAAATGTTCTTGGTAGAATGCAACGAATTATATATATCTATTTTTTTTATTTCCTAAAATCCTATCGGGAAATAATTTTCTCAGATTTCCTCAGCAATGTTCACTATCCTATTTTCACTGGATTATGAAAAAGAGAGATGCCTGCAATTTCTGGTTTCTTTAGGGGCGAATTTCATCTCTTTTGCAAAGTTTCTGAACTACCCAAGTCTGTTTTAAGTCCTACCCCGTAGTTTTTAAAAATTTAATAGTTTTCATCTTAAAGCAAAATTTCTTGGAGAGAGGAATCAAAAATTCTCAAGCACGAGAGGAAAAATGAATAAGAAAGAAGAGCTTTTCATGGATGAAAAGTGGGGAAGCAGCACAAAAATTGCATAGGGTTAAAAAAAGTCTTCATGCCAAGGATCTTTCTTGTCTTGTCGTCTTCCTCTGCAAAATCTCCAGAAAAGTGCTGGCACTACATGAAACTCGCCGTGAGGCCGAGGCCGAAAGCGCCGCGGCTCCGCTGAAATTGAAGTCCTGCTGGAGTTTTTTTTCCAGGGTTTGTGAGAGCGATTTCCCTTCCACCTGCTGAGCAAACAGGATAGCAGTAAAATATTTCCTCCGAGTGACTCACAAATCTGTCGGAGGTGATGAGGCCCGGTGGGAGCGGGATGATGTCTTAAATAACGATTTGCTTTTCTGCTCCTGGCAAGCGGCGCTGGCCGGGCTGGTAACACGAGCTGCATTCCCAGGCTGTGCAGAAGGGAACCAGGGAATCTTCTCTGGTTGGTTGTTGTGCTCTCAGGTTTCCAGCAGGCATCTGCAGCTCGGTGGGATTCGAGATGCACAAAAAAATAAGGGGGGAAGTTTCAGAAGTTTAGTGATGTGCTGTTTTTAAAACCTGAAAAATTGTCTAATAGCCCGAAATTCCTGCTAGGAATGGGCTCTGCTGCACGGAACATGGGGTTTATCTGCTCAAAAGTTGTTTCAGTGGGGTTTTTTTCCCCATTTCAAGGTACTGAAGGGCGAAGGATCCACAGCCCTGGGAGCAGGCACCTCCCTACTGCTGGTCTGGCCTGTTGGAACTACGTGATCCAACCCATTCCCAAAGGGAAAATCAAGGGTTTGTGTGGCCCAGCACAGCTCACTCCATGTCGTTCTTGGGGTGGCTCCTCTCTGACTGTCAGACAAGGCTGCTCCTCCCGCTGACAGCCAGAAATCCAGGAGGCTCCAGCAAATCGCACCCGGAGCCCTTTTTATTTTTATTTCCCGTCCATAAAGGCAAGACACCAACGGAAGATTAAAGTGAATTATTGTGTGCTATGGGTTTCGGAAACATCCCTGTGCTTCCTTCCTAGGTCATGCTCAGCCCCGTGGGTTGGGACTGCAGGCTCTGCTCCCAGTCCCGGCCCGGGCCCTTCCCATTCCCATCGCTGCTCTTCCCACCATCCCACCAAACGTGTCTCCCGGTGTGTTTCCAAGGGGAAATGATTAACTCCAGCCATCTATAGAAAGAAATTCTTCCTATTTAAAGACACTCCTGACGAAGCCGAGTGGGAAAAAATGGCTGCAATTAAAATAGGCTGCACTTTTTCCAAGGATGTTTTAGTGTTTTCTGTGAAGGATAAAGAGAAGTTTCTGCAGGAGAACATCTGCCATCTTGCTCCCAATAATTGCTTTTGAAATTAATATATCCACTGCTTCCCCACTTGAAATTAAATCCCGTGTATCCAATGGAAATATTGATTTCTAAATAGTCAGAGTGCGAAATTAAAGCTTAAACTGAGGGTGTAGTAAATTAAAGAAAAGGGATATTTAGTTACACAGTAATTAATATTTGGGCTTGTATTTAACTGTTGATCTGGAAACAAGGTGACACCTGAACACTCAGGCTGAAAACAACTTGGTTTTATTTTCTTTTCTTTTAGAACTGTATTGAGGACTGAAACATTTACATCCTTCTCACTTTACACTCCTGCTGAAGATTTTAAACCAAGGTTAAAGAAGAAAAGAAACAGCACAAGCAAATTTCAGGGGACAAGATTAATTACACAGCATCTGTAGATTTCTTTCCCACTCTCTAATAATCTACTCTGGAATATTTCGGTGTTTTTCCCCTGTGCCAGCAGATTCTCCCTGAATTTACCCAAAGACATCTGAGTTCTTAACTCACCTCTGGCCTCAAGCTGGAGGCTGCCTCCAAAGCCAAACAGAACCTGTCCTTTGCCAGTGGGGTCAGGTTTGTTAACAAAGGTTTACACTGAAATCCTGGTTTTTCTTTTCCTGAGTCATCATTTTGCCCATGCCATAGGCTGGACTCAATCTCAAATATTTTTTTCCAACCTAGGTTGATGCCTTAGGTTTTAACTTTTATATTTCCAAGCCCTGCGGCGCCTGGTGTGTAACTCTGGAGTTTCTCGTGGCCTGTTCACTTCTGTGCTCTCGTGCTGCTCAGACAGAACAAACCTCTCTGGGTTTGCTCTCCAAGGACACCCAGCCTGTCCTGGGCCCAAAATGTGTAAACCAACATCTTAGAAGGGGGGTGAGCTCGGGGAAATTGCATCATTAACTGAAGCTTTAATTGGAGAATTAACCCTGATATGCAAATGAACCAAACCTATAAAAGTGTGAAGAACCCGTGGCCCGGGGTCCATCTCGGGTGTCGCCTTTGGCCTGCCCAGGGTGCACCTTTGAAGGCCTTCAAATAAATCCCTGCCTTTATTCCCTTATCCCTGTCTGGTCTCTGTTTTTAGGTGGCCTCTCAGGCATCAAGTTAATTCTGGGATTCTCTGATAACACCTCCAGGAGGGGTTTTTCTCAGCCTTCTCCTTGGGGGCTATTCCAAATCCACAGCAGGAGGTTTCAAGGTTGATTCCCCAACTTGAGGCACTTGGAAAGTTGATGTGAGGGATGAAGCTGTTCCTGTTCACATGCAGAAAAATATTTCTCTCCCTAGAAACAAAAATAAATGCTTTCACTTTACATCTTTTCAGCTTCCATGGCATGGAAGGCAAATGTAATGGGGGAAAAGAAGAAAACTGAGTGAATTCCTACCAGGAACAGCATCCAGAGGTAAAGCTGACAGGCTCGGGCTGGGGAGGATGCTCCAGCTGACAAGTGAGACTGCAGAAGTACAAAGATTTATTGTGCTCCAAAATAATTCCTGTGCTTGCTGAGCAGAACTGCTGCCCCGGGGTAGCTGCTCTCAGAAATATTTTCCATCGTGAGCTCCAAGTCCCTTTTCTTGCCCAGATTCCATCAGAACAAAGAGCCCCAGGATTTACGTGCCTGTCGCTTACCTTGGGGGATGATCTGACTGCCTGAGGTACAGGTTTTGTGAAGACAAGAGTGAAGGGGTGCAGGGAAATCGGGAAGTTGAAGAAATTGAGGGAGTTGAGGACCAGGGGTGCCCAGGAGTGGTTGATGTTGCCCCAGCCCTGGTCTGGTGTGAGAGCAGAGCAAGGCCATGTCTCACTCAGGGCTAACAGTGCCCAACCTCAACCCCACCAGGTTTTTTTCAAACAATTAAAGGCATTTTCAGCAATGTTACATCACTTCCTCGACTTGACAACAGCCTAAAACCAGCAGATTTTGAGTAATGATGGGGAAATTTAAAATCCTAATTCTCTTTTCATGTGCAGGAGCCCAAAATGAATGGGAGAGAATCTCAGCTTCAGGAAAAAAAACCCCATTTATTTACTGTCGGGCAGTTTCTGACCTGCAGCTCAGCAGCTGAAGCTGATGTACCCAAAAGTCATCACTACCTTGTTGATGGGGATACTTAAAAGTGAAATTAATCTTATCTGACTTCAGGGTGTCTCAAAGTTAGATGAGTAATCCTGGGCTCGTGCCCTGGCCTCCTTTTATATCCACTGAAGAAAACCAGACATCACCAAAATTTCCCTGTGTGCACGAGTCTGAGGATGAGACAAAAAACCTGGGCTATAAAGGGATCACAGATAACAAGCCCAGACTGTGTCAGGGGCCTATTTATAGGATTTCAGGAATAAATCAGGGAAATGATGTTGTTGTGGCAATAGAAAACTCCAAATAATGTCCCACTGCCCATCACACACCTCCTGCTGCTGGCAGAGGCCTGGAGAGGACACGAGGGACAGCAACAGAGGGTGGCACAGAAATGACACAAGGGACAAATGGCAGAGGCTGCTGTGATGAACAGAGCTCAGAAAACCATTGATGGAAAAGGAAAATGAGGCTGCATTAAGGACTGTGGGATAAATGAGTGTCAGGAGAGGTGGAATTCCAGGTGGGAGAGGGAAGGTCCCTGCCCTGGGTGGGGCACGGGGAGGAGGAGCTCGATGGAGCAGGTGCAGAGGAAGATGAGGGGCAACCAGGGAGGGGGAGGAGAAGCTAAAATAGCTCTGTCTAGGCTAGGAAAAGCAGGAAAAGGCTAGGAAAAGGATTGCTTTCCATAAATAGCCCAGGTAAACCCCCAGGGAGGGGAGAGAGTTATTTAAGCTGAAGGACAATGTTGGCCCCAAATCAAACTGGTTGTGAGTAAATAGAGGGGGGAAGCATGCGGGAGGTTTCTGGGCATCACAGGAAAGATGTTCTGAAACAACTTTCCAGTCACAGCAGGAACCTGAGCACTTCTAAATCTGTCAGAGCAGGAAATGGATCTCTGTGCCAAGTTAACTTCCAGATCTCCATTCACATTACTCAGGCTTGATTTAATCTGTATTTTACCAATGACAAATTTTTGCCCTGGCTTGGAAAGTGGGAGTGGATAAAAGCTTGAGAGTCTGTGGTTGAGAGCTTGTCCGAGGGCAGGTCCATTCCTGTGGATGGGAATTGGGCTGGCATCAGCTGGGACATCCACAGGTGACATCCTACAGCTTTCTAGGCCTCCTTATTACCTCATTACTACCAATTCTGTTAATTGGTTTGGGGGGTTTTTGTTATCTAGCCTGATCTCCCTCCCTGCAGTTTAAGCAGAACATTAGGCTGATAATGGCTGATAAACACTGGCAAAAATGGTGGGAATTTTTTTTTGGCCTGGGAAAAAATGCCATGAAATTTCCTTGGGAGAAACTTCAGTCAGCAACTGGTTTGGATACGGATGTTCAGCAAACAGGGAAACTGAGGAAACTGGGTTCAATTTCCCTGTCTTTTAATTATCCATTTCACATGGCCACAAACAGAGGAATTTGATAGCGACCCAGGAAAAAGCTTCATTCCCACAAAACCTTTGGTGCCCACGTTCCCGTAGCAGTGGGTGAGGATTAACCAGGGTGGTCTCTCATTTTGGGATTAGCCTCATGTGGGCTTTTGGCTTGGCTCCGAACCCAGTAAAAAACCTTTTCTAGCCCAGTTTGCAGAGAGTTGCATTCTCAATGTTAGAGTTTTACCAAACTGCTTTCTTTTTAAATCTTTGTATCTGAGGGAAAGGTGCAAGACTGACACTCACTCCTTAAGGAGTTAATACACTGGGAAAAGAATTTTTCTTGCCATGTAGAAGAGATTCTACCCTATGGCCCAGAAACCAATAAGTGATTTTATTAAAAATACTTCAGTTTAAATAGGAATTCTAGAGGAGAGATAAATGCGTCATTTCCTTTTTGTTCTCTGTTTCTGCTTCTTCAAAAGAGCAGATTCACACAATCTGAAACTTCTAATTTAATCAGAGTAACCTTGAGTCATTCACCCCCGAATTGACCAAAGCACAGCAAAGCAAAAAAAGAGCTTTTTCCCAGCTGAAAATGAGTCAAGTGTCCGTCTCAGCCCCTCAAATCAAGGGCGGGCAAGGCTGGCAGCACCGAGAGCAGGGAGGCAGCCAGGTTTTGTCCATAAAAGCAGCCTGTGACCCCCGTGATGAAGAGCAACAACCCCGTGCTCCTAACTAGGAGGGCAAAGAGAACCTGTGCCAAGTTCATCATCATCATCATCCTCCTCCCTCTGCATCGCTCTGCGCCTTCACTCCCAACCACCCCACGGCGGGTGCTTAGCAGGAGTTGATGAACAGCCTCTCTCCTCTGGAAATTCTCGATTTCACACAAGCTCCTGTGCCCCAGCAGCTGCCCTGCGAGCCCTCTCCATCGCCATACCCTAAAAAAAAGCCCTTTG
This sequence comes from Daphoenositta chrysoptera, assembly GCA_013397915.1. Lineage (NCBI taxonomy): Eukaryota > Metazoa > Chordata > Aves > Passeriformes > Daphoenositta > Daphoenositta chrysoptera. The sequence continues at coordinate 275,688 of VZRO01003600.1, forward strand.
TGAGAGCAGGAGCTGAGCGAGTTGGCCACAGCTCCCAGGCAGTGCAGGAGCGCCTTGCCAAGCGGGGAGAGAAGTGCATCTGATTCTCCTGCTGAGGCGTCCAAGGAGGGCCACAAAATTATAGCTCCAACTATAAACAGAATGAGTACATTTTGTTCATTTTCCTGTTCTCTGCCTAATTGATGCAATATGAAGAGCTGCTATCAGTGCAGAGTTATACAATCAGATGGCAGCAATAAAAGGAGCGTTAGCAAGTCTGGGCTATCATGGGAGGTTGACTGCAGGAAGCAGTTATAAAACAAGCCCGTTTAGATCCGTTTAGATGAGAACATCAGATTCGTGACAAAGCCATTCTGATGTCTGTCTGCCCACTTAATACTCATCTAATGGACATCTGCATGGAGATTTACAGGGGCTGCCTGGCCCAGGAGCAGTGCTGAGGGTTGTGGGTGCACAGACAGGGCTCTTTCTGCACCTTAAATAAGATGTGTCTTATATCCAGCAATAAAACATCCATATATCCCCGAGTTCATCTTATCTGCACAATATATCATGTGCAGAACTGAATAATTGTTGTCTGGTGTATTGTTTCCTTGTTCTCTTAGACTCCTGGAAGGTTTTGTTGTTGTTTTAGCACAAATCAGACTGCAGGCTCACAGACTTGAGCCTAGGAACACTGTAGAGGGATAAAGCACAAGTTGGGCACCTCCACCAGCTGTCAGCAAGGAGCCTTTGCTGTAAAGTCTTTTGTTCTTTAGTATCTGAAAAGTTCCTGGTTCTCTGATGCTCCTCAGACTCGTTTTCTTCTCTTCCAGCCATCCCTCCTCTGGTATCTGCACAACGCACTTGGAAAACCCAGGGACTATCAAGAATGAGAGCTGCAAGGCTTTAAAAACAAACAGACATTTCACCTGTCTCCAATCAGCCCCTTCTCGGGGCTTGGCTTTGATTTCCCCAGCGCAGAAAAGAAACGGAGAGGATTTTAATTTCCTTGGCTCCCCAGAGCAGCATGAATGAGGCTGCAGCCTTGCACTGGCCTTGTGTTATTAATGGGCTCCATGCTTGCAAATGTCTCATTCAATATATTTGCTCCAAGTGCTTCCAAAAAAAGGGGGGGAAAAAGAAGAAAGCAAACCTCAGGTTTCTGGGCCTAATGTATGTGACCTGACAGCATGAATACATTAGATCTTCCCCAGAAACACACAATTCCAGACTTTGCACTGGATCTCCAGCCTTTTTATCTTCATCTGGGCTCTAATCAATGCGCTGGCAACGAGCCCTATTTTCCTGCCAGTCTGGCTCAGGCTCTGTCTCCCTCTGAAAGGGTATGACATGCCTGCTTCCAGAGCGCCTGCGAGCTGGGAATGTGCCCGAGCTCCCTGTCCAGGCATCCCCACCATCTTTCCAACAGGAGCGTTTGCTTTTCTGCCGAATTTCTTGGCCCCTCTGTGCCAGAGCCAAGCCTCCCCCAGCCCTCTGCAGGCACCAGGAATTGTGGCTCTGCTGAGGGCTCTGTGCTCCTGTCTCGCTGCCGAGGATCTCATCCATCATTTCCCAGCCCCAAAGAAGGGCCCGAAAGCCAAACCCGTGGCCTACGAGCTCTCAGCTGTCTTCTGAAACTTCAGGCAGGTCGTGGCATTTCCCCACTCTGTGTCTGGTTTTCCCTTCCCAGGCTCTGGTTATCTGCAAGCCTTTCAGTTCCTAAAGGAAGAGCTGGTTTGTATTATGGGCCTGGACAGTGTCTAGCCCAGGAGGGCCCCACTTTGATTAGGGTCTCCTGTGACTCCCGTAATACAAGCACTGCTAATAAAATGCATTTGAATCAGAAAAAAAGGGCAGTGATGCTCCTCTTCCAGTTATTTCCTAGCTTGGGAAAGCCTGGGAGAGGTGGGGTTGTCAGCCAGAGGTGAGGTGGCCCCGCTTGACCCATCCCAAGCCTTTGAGCTGCCCTTGCAGTGCTGCAAGCCGAGCTTAGCAAGAGCTGTGCTCATCTGTGCAAAGCCTTCTGTGCGCATCCAAATGTGCCACATATTTGCCTTCCCAAAGCTGGACCTGCTTCTGTTAGCAGCAATTAATCACTTTAGAGGCGGTCTTTTATTATTATGAACGCAGCAGATGTGTTTCCATTAATAGGTCCCCGAGTGAGCCTTATCCTGCATCACTGATACTTTAATGAAGGAGATTATGTGGCCTAAACAGACTTTTCATTTGCAGCGTCCTCCCATTTCTATCTGCACTTCCCAGCGAGCAAACAAACCCAAGTGGGAATCTTGTTTCGGGCTCAGTTTCAGCACAGAAGATAAACTTGCTGCCAAACAATAAAACGTGTGCCCTGGTTCAATGTGATTTGTAAGAGTTAAACCTTGCCCTGCTCTGTTTGCAGGGCTCTGAAACCAAACGTCAGACCAAGCACGGGGATGTTGGCAGGCTGCAGCGGGGACTCAGCTCTCTGCTGCCCCAATTAACCCCAATATCTGAGCCAGGAGAGGGCAGGCACTCGGCTCCCCAGGGATGTGTCTGTCTCCACAGTATGGGAATTCTTCAAGCGTGCTGCTTGCCATTAAAAACTCATCACTTCCAACAGTGGCTCAGACCTAGCAAGTCTTTGGGTGCTTATAAAATAGTCCCTAATGAATGACTGCAACCAAGCAGTGCCATGCGAGGTTTCTCATGCCAAGAGGATGTTTTATGTTTTCCAATGATTTTCCTTTGAGAGGTCAGACTCTGCCATTGCTTTTGCTCCCCTAAATCACTTCTAGAATCAGATCCCTTCGTCCCAAATGGCTTCTTCACCCATTTGCTGCTCAGCATTCTCTTTAATTTACTGTATTTTTGTCTGTAGTTTGGATACTAAAAGCAGATAATAAAGAGGCTCCTTAGTAAAGAGAGGAGGCAGTTCCTTGTGTGACAGAGACAGAAAAAATCCTGTGCCTTTCAAACAAGTGCTCTGGGATTCCTAAGGAGCGGCTCCACTGTACAATTGTATAATTTTAAAATCCAGAAGGATCATCTGATAAATTCTATAGCTCTGCCTTCCTCACGTCTGTGCAATAAAGGATATTAAAATATGTCGTGTCTGCAGGAGGGAGCTCAGTCCCTCAGGGTGGAGGATTTATCTGCTGGACAGTGACAAAGTGGCCTCAGTCCCAAAGGCAAGGTGGGAGTGCAGCCACTGTGAAATCCCGGGGGATTGTTCCTCGGAGCACCTCGACTCAGCAGCAGCTCTTGGGTCCCTGCACCGAATGCTTGAGGTCTGACAGAATGGAAACGGGATGAACTTTCTTTCACACACACATCCAAACAACTGTACCATGAAAAAATAGAGATAACGAGGCAACGACTGCCCCCCAGCCTTGTCTCTTTAAACCAAACCAAAACAAAGCACTGCCTTTTTAATTTGAGCCCAATTAATTTGAATAAAGTGAGGAAATCACATCTGGGCCGTGGCTGCTCGAGAGCTCCTAACCACAGCCTGCGTGAGGTTATGTCAAGGACTTGCTTGTCAGCTTTGCTTTGACTCACATATGGGACCAGGGAGGAAAGAAAACCCAAGAGTTTTTACTTTCTGCAGTAAAAGCCAAACTAACATAAAATGAGATTAATGGCAACAGCAGTGACTGCTTTCATTTCCCAGTGAACTGTCTCAATAGTACCAGTAATCAAGATCAGGTTGGCTTTCCTTTCTTTTTTTTTTTTTCTTTCCTTTNTTTTTTTGGATAAAAAAACAACTTTTCATCAGAGAAAAGAAAAAGAGATACTTAAAATACATAGCCACATCTGTTCTCCCATATTAACAACATTACGTCTTTCTCCATGTGATGCATAATGAATCATTCTCAGTGTGTTTTGCTTTATAGTTTTGTACAAATCCAATTCCTTGTGACTTTTACTGTAATAATAATATTTTCCAATTCAGCAGTACCTTTCATTTTGAGTTTCTCAGCACTAATGGGAAGAGAAGTGTGCTGAACCCATTGAAACAGCTCAAAAAAGGGAGGCACAGCTGTAATTACCAGAAATTGAATTTGTCTCCTAATGGGGAGAAGAGAAGAGCACTTACAGCCCTTTTTCCTAGGCAGACATAGAATTTTCACTGCATCCTGCTCAAAGGAGCTGGTGTTGTCAGATCCCTTTGGAATGCTTGGAAACACAAGACTTGGAACACCTTATAATTTGATCTTTTGTAACTTCTTAAGATTTAAATTGCCTGGATTGTGCACTCTGGGCAGGTCACACTTCTCGTTCGAGTCACTGCTGGCCCTGTGTGATGAACATGGAGCAGAAGTTCTGTATCCATCCCTCCATCCATCCATCCATCCATTCCTCCATCCCTCCATCCATCCATCCCTCCATCCATCCATCCCTCCATCCCTCCATCCCTCCATCCATCCCTCCCTCC